>OZ024896.1:24110491-24565491 GCA_964017195.1 Siderastrea radians
TTGAAAAGGAGGTGAAATACGATCCAGAAACGGGTGAAATTCTGGAAATATATCAACCACCAACAGGTGCAACAGATGCGATTGCTATGCAACATGATGTTGATTATGATGTTTGTTCCAACCGTGAAAAAAATACGGTGAAAATCTCAAAAAATGCAAACACAAAGCGGATAAAAAAATGGTGAAGTCTCTTGACGCAGTTCCTTACAAACAAAGGCAGTGGGGTCATGGGGCTGCAAGAAATGCAATCAATGCAAAACAAAAGTTAGGGTTGGGTTTGAAACAACAAAAAGGTACTGGTGTTTTGGATAAACCATTGGAAGTAGTAAAATTTGCTGAAACTTTGACAAAAAAGATGATTCCTTCCACAAAACATGTATTCGATCGATATTGGTCAGGTGATATTGCGAAAAATGCTTTCACAGGACCAACTGGTGTCACAAGCAATAAATTTTGGACTCATCCAAAAAAAGGTACTGTCATGCGTTTGGTGAAAAATCCGAAAACAGGCAAATATGAAAATGTTTATGAAGAACCTTGATTGATTTTCAACCACCAAACTCCTGTTTTGCCCGCCGCCTGCTTGCTAAGGTTTTAGGAAGGCGATGAAAAATAGATTCCATAATTTCTTTTTTGTTGGGCCAGCATTCAGAAGGTACTATTTCAAAATAATTATACAGAAAACAGGAGTAGTTCACTGATTTGCCGGACATCTCCTGAAATTGAGCAATAACGTTACCAAGAAAATCTACCTCGCTGGAAGAAAACATTTTGTAAATGTTCCATTTCCGCAAAACATTTTTTAAATGAAAATTAGTTGCAGTGAAACTTCTTTCCCGATTTTCTTCTTGGAACTGTTCATCATCATCACATTCAAACACTCTACCACATTTTGGACATGCACGACAGAACTCATTCACCACATAAACTTATTGCTCCTCGCATGAAGGACAACGATTAATCTTTTTTGATAATGGGTATGAATTTATTTTTTTTTTTGCAACGTTTCTTTAATTATTTTCGATGAAATTTTCTCACCTTGCAAACAACCAAACGGGTCGTCCATTTTTTATCGTGTATGGTATACAATGAGCTCGCGTATTTTCAATAAGTTGTCAAAAATTTATTACAGCCCGCAAGGGTATTGGAAAGGGTTTGCAGCAAGTAAGAAATTAGCCCAGGCAGCGAAAGTTTCGGAAGATGTAGCTCAAAACTGGTTGATGAAGCAAGCTCTTTGGCAGGTTTATTTACCAGCCCCAAGGTACATTCCAAGACCTAAATTTGATGTTCCTGTTCCAAACAAAGTTCACTAAGCCGATGTTCTGTATCTCCCACACGATCGCCCACCGCGCTCCCGTAAAACTTTTAAATATGCTCTCACAGTGGTAGATGTGTCCTCTCGATACAAAGAGGCCGAATCGTTGACCACAAAAGAGGCTAAAGAAGTCGCAGCTGCTCTGGAACGGATTTATAGTCGTGGTCCTTTGAAGTGGCCGAAACTGCTTCAGGTCGATCCTGGTCGTGAGTTTATGGG
Source organism: Siderastrea radians (assembly GCA_964017195.1). Classification (NCBI taxonomy): domain Eukaryota; kingdom Metazoa; phylum Cnidaria; class Anthozoa; order Scleractinia; family Rhizangiidae; genus Siderastrea; species Siderastrea radians. The sequence continues at coordinate 24,112,026 of OZ024896.1, forward strand.
CGCTGTGAACCAACTTCTTTCGAAACATAATGTCGAGGTTAGACGCGGCCGTGTGGATATTCACCGTGATCAAGCTATCGTTGAAAGATTCAACCGCACACTGGCTGAACGACTGTTTGGTCACCAGTATGGGGTTGAAATGCGCCTCCCAGACGACAAAAGATCGACTGAATGGGTGGCCCGACTGCCCGCTGTTATTTCAGCTTTGAATAAGGAAGTCACTCGACTGACTGGTCAAAAACCTGTTGATGCCATCAAAAAGAAAACTGTTCCATCCAAACCCTCGACACCTTATTTGAGACCCGTTGGTGTGAACGAAAAAAAGCTCCCCTCCGGTTTGAGTGTTCGCTATCTCTATCAACCCAGTGAACTTGAAGGTGGACGCCGAAGAGCAACCGACCCAATCTGGTCTTTGAATGTTTACGAGATTGAAAAGATTATGATAAAACCAGACGCACCGGTTATCTATTATTTGTTTGACGGACCAAAACGCTGGTTTGTCCGCGAAGAGCTTTTGGTTGTCCCTCCAAACATAGAGTTACCACCCGAGCAACTCTAAAGCTTCTTCTTCGGCTGCAGCAATTGCGGCAATTTCAGCATCTGTATTTTGAATGCGGGTTCATAACCATAAGCTTTTGTATGAATACCATCTTCTTCTATCCATCGCTTTGAATCAAATGAGGAAAGCAATTTTTTCTTAACATACATGCCATAGATCTCATGTCCCTCGCTTCGAAGAATGTTCATTCCATGCCATAACTGCTTCTTACCAAAAAGCGTTTCCTTGTACTGTTCATGCATTATTTGTTTCTTAACGACACACTTTTTTACACCCTTCGCTTTTTTTATGTTTTTTTTGTCACCTTTCAGGATCGAGTGCATTTTCGGTCTCAAACAGACTATCTCTGCTATTGGTGTTCCATTGCATTCGTCTTTCATTTTACCTAAAACCTTTTTGTTTGCTTCTGAATAAAGTGGATGGTCTTTCGGAAAATCGCTCGTGTCGTAAAGGTTTTGATATAATTTCATGTCTTCGTAAAAGTCTTCTGTTTCAATCTTAAGAAGGAGACTGTCCGTGTCTGTGTACAATAGCTCGCACTTTGGGCCGTATTTTTTTTCAGCTCGTTGTAGAAAAAATCATACATCAAGATCTTGCTGTTGTCAAGGATTGTCATCCCTGTGTATACAGGCTTGTTGAGCGGCAGCCGGCTTTTGCGCATGTCGATTCCAAATAAGTTGTTTGAAAACATAACATGCCTTGAGTATAAAGGGCTTGCAACCAATTTCCTTATTTTGTCTGTCTCATTGCCTCTCACTATTTTTATGTCAACACGGTTACGCAGGTTTTCCATGGTTTTGCCGAAAACTGAGTTATTCATGAGCTTGTAAAAGTTCTTTTCAAAGTTGCTCTTTGCGTTTTTCCTGAATTCTGTATTCATCCGGATGTAAGGCTCCATCCAGCATTCTTGTTCAAACTCCAACACCTTGTGCACGCGCTTCAGTTTCATGCCTTGCTTCAGATAAAACTGCAAGTTTCTGTAATGAACTACATAGTTTCTATTTTCTTGAAGAGTCAACAACAACTTGTTGCATTTTGGTGGTTTCAAATCCAAGTCTTTTATCAAACTTTTTTGGTATTCCGACATCCATTCATTTTTAACCTGCTTTTTCTCAGGAGAAAGGGGAAAGCTGTTGTGTTCTTCATGCAGTTCTTTTGGGTATTCAAGATCCACCTCAAGAATTCATCCATTCTTTGCGTTTTCTTTTTTCTTAATGATTTCTTCCTCAGTTGGCATAACACGTTTCCATTTAAAATCTCTTTTCGGGAGTGGCTTGCTCATTGCCCATCCGTAAAGGTTGTTCGCGTCGAGATACATGATGTATTTGTTAGGTTTACTGGGGTCATAGTACGGTACTAGCGGGTTGTTTGCCTTTGCGTATCTCTTGCTTACCATGGAGATTCCACCCCGCATTCCCCTTTCCAAATAGATACATTTCAAGGTCTGTGAATAACTCAAGCTCGACCCCCGTCTTTTTCAATAAAGCGTCCCAGGATAGTCCTGGTGATGTGTAATAAAGAGCTGGATCTAACCCGTACTTCTCTTGGAACAGGTTTCGGAAGTTCTCAAAAACATCCGCCAGCAATGCGACATCCGTTTTCACGTAAAGATCATGATAATCGCCCAGCGTTTTGCATTTAAAAACATCCCAGACAGTCTTCGCGTGCGCATACTCTTCGTCTGTTATGTGCTCGTCGTTCAGCTTGCTGTAAAACTTCTCTTTGTCCGGAAGCCTTGTCTCGCTAAATCTCCCCCATGAGTCCATGTACTCGTAAGGATAGATCCCTTTTTTGTAAAGAAGGTCGCTGCCTTTTGAAATGGTTGATGTTATTTTCAATGACTCCTTTGGTGTTGCGCTTACAAGTGAATCAAGGCTTCCTTGCAAAAAGTTCAAGCTGTCGATGAAACGCAGCCCTCCGACTGAAAATGTAATATATTTCTCCACGTTGTTGGCGACGCATTTCACCTCTTTCTGCAGCTGTGACATCGCTTGCATTAAATGGTGTGCGTCGTAGTCCCTCAGGTTGTGGAATATAATAGGTATGGGGGTTGTTTTTGGGTTAATGTACAGTTTTTCATTGCATTCGTTATGCGCGGCTCCGAGGTACCTTCCAGTCATGTAACAATTGTTTTTTACTGCGTCTCTGAAGTTTTTCTGAAGTAAAGAGTTTCCACAGTACCTACAATTTTTCTGAAATTTTGCTTCCAACTTGTCTTTTTTGTCAGTTAATTTTTTTATACAAATAGCCCCAAATTGATTTTTTTCTTTGCTATGTAATAACATTTTTTGTGCCATTGACCACAATAAGTGTATTTTTCACTGTTTTCACTGTTTTCACTGTCTTCTACACCTTCTATGCTCCAAACCGGCAAAGAGTCTAAGAATTCATCTTTTATCAAGCTTTATTACAAATGTGGCAATCTGTTGCGTTTTTGTATTTTTCCCAGTCTTCGGGATACGTCACAATCGGCTTTTTTTCTGCTAAAATCTTTCTTATTTTCACCTCTTCCTGCAGAATGTCACTTAAAAACGTTCCAACCGCTTTTTCACCCCTGTAAACATTTGACCCTAAAACTTCACCATCGCTTCTTACAACAATGTAAGAATACCCACATGCATCATGCCAATCGGTCTTCTCTGTGTAGCTTTTTTCTTGCTCTCTGGCCCAAGCTTACAAAGAGAAATCTTTTTACTAAAGCCTCAAAGTCAGCGTATATAACATAAGGCGCTATCATTTGTTTGTAAAAATTTTGAAATGAAACTATTTTTTCCTCCTCTTTTGGCATATCAATCCTTATCGGCCTTCCTTTTAAGCCATTGCAATATTTTTTATGGTTTTCCAACAAGTCCTCTCTTGAAAAACCTGTTAAACACAACATGCAATAATGTTTTGTATCGCGATGTTTACTCTGATCATAAAGTAGGGCGCTTACTCTTTTCACAAAACAATAATGCTGTTTTTCACCCCACTCAATTAACATTAGGTTAATCCGCGGCACGCTTTTTTCTTTTTTACTTATCCTATGCACAATCACACAATCATTTTCATTTTCCCAGCCAAATACGTTTATTGCGAGGTTTTCGTTTTGCGCCTCAAGCTTGTCAATTTGTTTTACTGGTGTTGGAAAAACAATGCCACTCCAATTAATACCATCATTAACTGGGTAAGAACTTGGTCTGTTTGGATTTTTTCCTTCTGGTGGGGGAAACATAGCTGATCTTACAGCCCACTTCAAACACTCGTTGTCCTTATTTTGCACGTTCATTACTGCTTTTTTGTTTTTCAACTTTGTTGGAATTGGCAAATATGTTCCTCCACGCAGTGGCTGAAAACGTGCGACATTCACGTACACAAGCTCTATTTTTTTCTATTTCCCATCCTGACCCTTCTGCTACCCATGCCTCGATTTTTCCATTTATTATTTCAATAATTTTATCGAAATATTCTTCCATCTCACCTTTCATCGTCGTTTGCGTTAAAAACCTGTGGCTCATTTTCTCGAAAATATTGCTCCATGTATTGAGTTTGTTCTTCTTCTTCTTCCTTTTTAAATTTAATTTTCATCTCTAGACTTACTTTTATGTTTTTTTAACTCTTTTAGTTCTCTTTTTATTATATCTGTAAAACTTCCTTTTATTGATCTTGCAAACTCCAAAAGATCTTTATTGTAGGGATTTGTTTCCGATACAACCATTTTCCAAACATGAAGCCATTTATTATTGTTTGTTGATATGTAAAACTCATCCTGAATTTCAATAAGCGGTTTTAATGGACGAAGTAAACTTTTTTTTATTTTTTCCGGTATTTCACCATAAAACATTTGAAAAATATCTTTCTGATTTCTTGCAACAGAAATTTTGAATTCTGTAACACTTTTGTTATAATAACAAAACACAAATCTCTAAATGAAAAAAATTTTTTGGGAATTCTGTGACAGTTTACAACAAAAAACTTGCAAAATATATTATTGCGGTTTTTAAAAAGTGATGCAATAACATTCTTTCCGCCTTTTCCACCTTTATAAAACCGGTTTTTGTGCTATCGGTGAAAAACGGAAATAGAACTCTCATTTATGAAAATAAATCTCCCAATGAATAAACTTTTGTGAAAAAATTGTTTTATATGTGAGCGGTATAAAAATTAAAAATAAATCTCCCAATGAATAAACTTTTGTGACAAAATTGTTTTTATACGTGGGCGGTTTAAAAACTTGAAATAAATCTCCCAATGTGTAAGCTGTTACAGAACCCCCATTTTACTATACTACTACGTTAGTAGTTACGTCCGGAGTTAGGTTTTATGCAACTCACCCCTGTTTTGTAAAACTTTGTTTCCATTATATTCGTGAAGTTTCAGTCCTCTGACCATACGAGAACGCTAGAAAACTCGATATTTCAACGTTGCTCGGGACTACTCAATCACCTATATTTTTTTATACTTCCGGTGTGTGCAGCATTTTCTGCAAGTTTCAGAATTATGCGGCACAAATTGATTTTAGATCATATGAACACGGAAGACGTCGACATTTCACTAATTGTTCGGGACATAATAACCAATGTTCTTGTTTCCCTCCAAATTAAAGCGCTTCTGGCGTAAGAGAAATACATTATGTTTCTAGTTCTACCTACACCAATTATGAAAACGATTTTTTAACTTCTGCCGCCGAATGGTTGATTCTTACTGGAAGTCACTCAAAAAACATATTTTGGTTTGCTTACCCTTTAAGAATTAACTTGTTTTCGTCGTCTTGGTGGTATAGGAGCGTTTTTTAACTGTGCAAGGGTACGTTGTCGTAATTTTAGACAACGTACCCTTGCCACCTGATGGTCTCAATCTGAAAACATACACAAATACCAGGAGGACGACGAGCTATTCACGACTCTGCGTATTGTTTTATTATAGAGTTCAGCAACTTCCTGCTAGTATTTGTGCATATTTTACTTTAGTTTGACACTTACCCTGTAAAAATGCGTTATTCAGTGGATCTTGGTGAACTCGAAACTTGACTGTTACCAGTACACAAAAAGCTACAAGACACCGAAAAGAACGCTCAAGCTCAGAAAGGTACCAAATAATATCAACTTTTTCCCAAATGTTTGGGCAAACGTTTGCCTCTTAAACAAGGTTTCACTTTCTTATCTACCCACCCAACACCCATTTACCTAAGAACTTTTCGGCAGGGTGGTACCGCCTTCTTCAGCTACGAAATTACGAATGGCGTCCTTGGTGCCAAAGGAATAAATAACAAAAACAATACTATCAAAATCACTAGAGTGGTAAAAACGCCGTTGGGAATTTGAACTGGCGGTGGCTAAATTCTTATCACGTGGTTAAAAAAAGAATGTCTCGTGATCGCAATGAGAAGTACCACGTGAGGCAAAGCTCTGCACCATGTGCTTCCACCCATTTCGGAGTCGCTTCCATCGTTTCTAACGAAAAACGACAAAATATGGATCCGGATTTCCAATTGAAAGTGCATTTTAATGCTGGTGGGGTTCATAGGGTACAAAAACGTTTTCTTAACCAGTGTTCTTACAAAAGCAAGGTTAATGACCACTTTGCAAAAGAGGATTCCGATCGGCGGTCTCACAACACGAATCACACGACAATTATTTTAGACCATGTGACCAATTGAGCCGCCGCTAATTCAAATTCCCAACGACCGTTTTACCACTCTAGTGACTTTGATAGTAACTATACGCATTCAACTGATTCCAAAAATTCTCAGAAAAGATCGCAAGAGTTCTCAAAGGATTCGACAAAGTCCCGCGTAAGAACCATTCGTACCATCGCGACATTCTGAAGAAACCAAAGACATAACAGTCCACCCAAGCGCTATTTCGAGAGGCAACGTTCGGGTATCGTTCGGGATGTGGACTCAAAGAATACACATATGCAATTTCCTCGTTGGTAAACACGTAGATTATAAATCAATGAAATGGTTCATTTTTTTTGTGCTTTAATTCCAGTTGCTGTATTTTAGTCATACTGAGCAAGACACGTGTTATGGTGTCCTTTCCTCTGCATTTAGTACCACCCCTTCCCTCCAACACACGCAAAAGCACTGGAGAAATGTCAGAGAAACAAATTAAAGAAAATACCACAAAGCTTTGGAGAATAACAAATGCTTAAACATGAAGAATAAACTAGACAGGCTGAAGAGAATTAAATTTTGGACATTCTTTTGAAATCTTTGTTTTAAATCTCTAGCAACATCATTGTAGTTATAAAGAGGCCAATCACAAACAGCAGTTTCTTGTTTTGATTTCCGTGGAGTTGTAAAAGGATTTTTCACAATATAACATGAATTTTCGGCTTTTCCTTTTAACCAGTTTTTTTTTCGGAGTGACGTTATGTTTAGTCCAAAGGAAGAACATTACTACTATCTCCGTCAATATTCAATTGAACTTCTGACAAGTTTACTCCATCATCATGTGCTGCTTGGCCTCCTATTTCCGCCTCATTTTCTTGGCCTTCCTCTCCACCCACTATTTCTTCTTCCTCTTCTGTTTCCCATTCATCGTCAGGTGCTACTGCTGCTGCTGCTGTTGCTGGGACTGGTATGACAGGAGTCCCTTCTTCTCCTTCTCTGCTGGTGTTGTATGAACCGCACTCTGCACACTTCAAGCCAACAACATGAAACCTGACTTTACTTTCCTGCAAGATAATGTTGACGTAAAATTATTCAGATCCTTCTCCTTTCACTCTTATGTAATGTAGTTCTGACTTTTCAGTCTGTCAGTGGATGATATCATAAGGTAGCACCTATTGAACAGGGTTCGTTTTTCTATTTTTCTTTTTTGAATTTGTACCGAAACTGTTTGATCCTTGAGATACAAAACAACAAACTTTAATGTCTTTAATCTTGACATGGTTCGATAGTGTCAACTGTCATAGTCAGAACACAGCTTGCAGTGATTGCCCTTGCGTTTCAAGAATTTTGCATAAGCAACGAAAACCTATTCTCTGTATCGTCCAAGCTTTTTTTGAAGCTGCATGAAAACTTGCACGCGTAATCGTACCATGCATATTTAATTAAGTTCAGCAGGAGATCAGCGCCACGAAGACACAATTTTATTGTTATCTTACAGTCACCAAATCTCGACTCAGGAATGGTACTTGCGGCTGATACAAACACTACACAAAAGGATCTAAAAAGGCAGTCGGGTCGTTTTTCTTAACCACCTTTGCAATTAATTGAGTGTAGGACTGCCCGCACTACAAACGGTCTTCTGTTGCCATGTTAGTTGTAAGCAATTTTTTTTCTTTTAGTTTGAGATAAAATGTATTTTGATTTATTTTTTCGTTTATTATTTCGGGTGAAAAATGAATGTTGATCCTAATTACGTAGGAATCAAACGTGTTGGAGAGAGGTTTATGGCCGTCACAACAGGTACATTTTGAACAGCTCACCTTGTACATCACAACTTCGAAAAGTGTAGATCATGCAATTCTGTACAAGTTTTGTAAATTACCGTACGCAGTGCTATTAAGAATGCAGTTGATTGCCCTGTCTGACAGGATGCACGATTTCTCATACCGCGAACAAATCTAGCAAAATACCAAGGATGGTGTTTAGGTTGCTTGAGTTTACAAGTGTGCCCAGTTTCAACTGAGCGGCTAAGTTTGCGTGTTGTTTAATCGCATCAGTTTTCAGCGGGAAAGTAGCTTATACTATCGTTATTTCTTATCAAACATACATCACTGGGCTTGTCTTGTCGCATACGTTTTAACGCTTTTTCCGACAACCTTCCACCAAATAGCTGTATTCATTCACGTGCATGCTTGTATTTGATAGGCTAAGTAAGCAATTAGAATATCACTTGACTTGACCTTTCCTAAGGACGCGGGCGACGGCTGCTCATGAATAAATTTAAAAGGCAAAATTTTGGTTGAGGTCTTAGGTTAAAAAGCTTTATGTCTTGGACGTTTGGGAGCTGATGCCGATGAAACTTAATAGAGAGCTTGGGGGAATTGTGGAAGTGCAACAAGGTTGTTTTATATTTTATAGATTGCGCTTCGTTGTGATGCCCTGAGCTTCCAAAGTTAAGATCTGTAAAACTCGACTTTGTGTCCAAGGTTTCTACTCGAAGAGAAGACAACGCTTCTTGATTTTATCACTCAGTTAAACCTCTATTGTGTCAATACAGAAGCCGATTTTGTGATTTCGAGTTCCACTGAAGGTTGTAACCTTTTCAATGACTAAAATCATCTTTGTTTTATTTTGAAGCCTGTTAAAAAAATTCTTCTGTTGTGCCAATGTACAATACATCTAGTTTATCTGCCCGCTGTGTCAGTTCAGGAATTCTATATCCACCCTGTATTCTTGGACACAAAACTGGTCGTTTTAGAGCTTCCGAAGGCTTAGCGAATAAACACGAGTGTTAAAACCCATGCACACGACCAAATTTTCTTTGACAAATTTTATCTGCTCGTGTAGATGAGAAAAACTTTCACATGACAAATGAAAACTGGCACTCCAGTTTTGACTTGTCAAAGAAAATTTGTCAAATGTGGTTAGTGAAATTTGCTCGCGTAGATGGATCGTCAAAGAAAATTTGTGAAAGATTCGTGGAAAATTAGTTCCCAGATCCTTCGCGCGCGTTTTTGGAGCTGTTATCGAGCCTAACCAAGTGATTTAGCGGTTTCAGGCAATTTCCCTGGTTTTAGAAGCATTTCGACACTACGTGCCTCAATTTTCCATGGTCCTTGCAAACTCACTATCTCATTCTGCTTCGCATTTTCAGCTGCATGTCGCAATAAACCTACTGCTGCCGAGCCAAATGATATCAGAGATAACAACTTGCCTTTAATTGAAAAACAAGCCTTTCATGTTTGGATAACGTTTACCACTTTCCCTCCTAGCGCGCTTGCTGTTCCGCTGTCCAACCCATTGCCGGCACACAAATAAGGACATTTAACAAAGAAAATTTGTCCACCTATGTACATGCACAGTCAAATCATTTGTCATAGAAAATTTGCTCGTGTGCATGGGCTTAAGGTGTCTCCATATAGTTTTTTCTTAGCGCGCGAGGAACGGGAACTAAATTGACACAAGCGCGCGCGCGCGAGGAGCGGACAGTCCGAATCAGATGGCATGTGCCCCCCAGGTGAACTTTCCAACGTCTGATATGATGCATCTTTATGGCTAACCTTTTCAAAACCTGTCGAGCACATAGCAGTGAAATTATGAAAACCCTTTAGTTTAATCGCTTTTGTAGCTGACAGTTGCAATCCTACGACTATAAATATTTTCGATTGCGATCTTCATTAAGTTCAAGCAACACAGAGTGGACTGAAAACGCTGCACGAATTATTACACGTCTTCAAGAAGTTTGTGTGAAGAACGTCTTTCCGTTCTCAACTTGAAATATCAGTGCTGTCCAGGTCAGCTGTCGAGAATCCCTGAGAAGCTTAAGTTTGTTTGGAGCCTAAGTGCAAGTAATTTTTTGGAAAAGTACTTTAGTTTTTTTTCCTTTCTAACAAGCCGTCAATTTTCTGTCGGGTAAGTTGACTACAACCGGTTCTCGCACGGTTTCAGTAGAATCTGAGTTGACTTGTGAATTTTATTGAGCGATGAATGGATTACACACTTGTAGTGAGGTAACAGTTTCCATTGAATTTTGATAGAGCTGAAACTCAACTGGACACCTGCTTTTATTTCAGTGTCTATTTATCAGTCACCAGTAGCTTTTGATCTAAGTTTTTCTTGTGTTGACACGTTGCGACTTCAAAAACTTCAGTGGGCTTAAATAAAACAGAAAATTAAAAAAAAATCAGTTGTACCTAAGCTCAAATACAATTTTCTTCCACGAAAAATTATGCCAAGAATGACGGCCTTCAGTAAACGAATAAAGGATGAGTATCGAGCTGACGGCTGGTCCCAAAACAGTCGGCGTTTCGCCAGCGTTCACTTCCGTCGTTCGTTCTGTTGACTTGTTGAACCTATCAAGCGGAAAAATAATGTGGTCTTTTTCAAAACGTATAATTTCTTGAGAACATTTTTGTTCCCCTTCTCCAACGTCTGCCTTAAAATATAAATTGAAAGCTTATTTTTATACTATTTGCTATCGGCCATGCAGTTATCTAACACGCAAGTAGCGCTAAGAACATAAACAAATCATTTGAAACAACGCGGGTTTCGGCAGATTAAATATTGAGCTTTACCAAAACGACACTGTTCTAAGAGTTGACACGACCGGTCTAGTTTTTCACGAAGATTGGTAGTACTGAGTCAATAGTAAAAATGAAACTGAAAGTGGTTTGATGATTCCGCGTTCTGGAAAAGGAAGTTTATTTCTGCTGGCAATAAAGTGGCAGCTTCGTTCAAGTTTTAATATCACGGATCGGTAAAAATTTTTCTTTGTTTGTTTGTTTCCTTATTTTGCGAATTTTTTGGTCACATGGAGCCTTAAGTTTATAGTAAAGGAAAGCAGTTGTCCAGAAAAATGTCTTTCCTCGGAAAGAAAAGGTCTGGAAAAGCTTTTCTACCGCTTCTTGCGTGCTGTCCCATGTCGTCCTAATAGTCCAGTCCGTTAGCGTCGAAATTTACGAAAATCGTGACAAGTCGCGTAAAAGCACCAAATTTGGCATACATGTCCTTGAGGGCATATAAAACAAATTTAGAAGGGGTGCCACGTGATCCGAGTATCCGGGGGGCCACAGCACTCAAATTAATTTTTATTCATGGTCACAGGACTCCCACGCTCATGAAAAGACCACACACTGGCAAACTGAAGAGGATTTGATGGGCTTTTTTAACTGGCCTTGTCAGCGAACGACAGAAAATGACAACAAACAGCCGTTAAAGTTTACCGAGCCACATATCCTTGTATTTTCCGCTCCCTTTTCGCCTGCCTGTGTTCCCTGTGGTCAAATAGACTTAAAACTGAATCGTTTCACTTCAGATAACTGTGAAGGGAACGAATAATTATTAGTTCGAATTAGTCGACAAACAGTCCCAAATCAGCAGCTCAAATCGCAAAGGAAACCATTGCCTGCTACAGCTATTCAAACATTACTTATTTCGGGTTATTTTCGTCAATCGTTCAGGAACATGTACGCCGACCCATTTAGGAGAAGGATAACTGAAAGAACTGACTTCCGTTCTTAATTGTTTTGAGTTACGTTTCTTTACAGCCTCTCCCGCATTAAGTTCCTTTAGACAATAAAAGCTAGTCGGGTTGACGAAAAATCTAAAAAATGTCAGATGTTTTAAGTGTACTGTTGAGAAAAACATCGCGAGAGACATTTTAAGGTCACTGACATCTCTGCCTTTACTTTAAAAGTCAGTTTAATTCACAGTACAATGACTGAAGAAACAAAATTAGTAACGAACATTTATATGTGAAATAATCATATATTTGAACTAATGATAGAATTATATGAAGATCATCGCAGTGAAGGTGTTTCAACTTAAACAGTTGAAAAGAAGAAACCTGAAAGAATTCAGGCTTGAGCGGGGAATCGAACCTTGCATGACCTCTGCGATACCGGTGCAGCGCTCTAAAGCGCTACGATTATTTCTTATATTAATGTTCATTTCTCCATCTACGGGGTAAATACGAACTCTCGATTGACCAGCTCCCAGTTGGCTTGATAGTTCAGTTGGTTAGAGCGCTGCACCGGTATCGCAGAGGTCATGGGTCAGTTCGATTCCCGTTCAAGCCTGAATTTTTTCAGGTTTCTTCTTTTCAACAGCTTAAGTTGAAACACCTTCACTGCGATGATCTTCATATAATTCTAAAATTGGCAACGTTCAGTTCAATCTGCCATGAGTCGTGTGTCACCAGCAAGTACCATAAGAAGCACGCACGCTTGCTAAACTCTCTTTCACGGTAGTCAACCAGCTCCAACGATTAGTCACCACTTTTTCCAGCATCGTACGTTTTTCTTTCTTTTTTGTCTTGCAGTTCTTAATTAATATTCAGTACACCGCATCGGGTACTTAACTTATGCCGATAACATTAATCAAATCCCTCCCTCTTAGAAAACAGGGGCACCCAACGGTTCGTTTTCGGAGGAATATCTGTTCGGCAGACCGAAGTCGCCTGAGATATTCGGATTTAATTGCAGTGAAAAATAAAGATTTCTGTGGCGAAACATCACCTCACGGATTTTCTTAAAAAAATGACTGATTAATTCCTTTTATTTTTGGAGGGACAAATATGTCATTTAGAGTGTAAAATAAGGTCAGCTAGCATTTTCGGAATGACATTAGCAGCTCGGAAATTCGACGGATAGGATTCCGTTTCCTAAAATTGTATGCGCCTTAACTGATTTTCAGCTAAAAACGCCGAACAGTTCAACCCGTATTAGCTCACACAAATATGCCCTTAAAAAGCTCGGAAACGATCTTAGAAACCAGAAAATGGTATTTCAAGTATTTTGCTAAAAGTTTCTCTTTGGGTGCCCTTAAGAAAAGACGCCGAGTTCTGCAGAACAGGATTTTATTGTATATTTCAGGCGAGCGTTCGCCTGAAAAACGCGTAAAACATTAATCAGGCTAAATTACTTGCGACTGTTAGATTCCGAATACAACGCATAAAAGGAGAGCGAAAAGGCCTAGATATGGTGACGAGCTCAATCTTTCGCCCTAGAATAGCGAGGGACGTAAATAATTACCGTCTTAGAGTTTCAGTGTAGGTCTTTTAAATAACGCGTAGATCAGAGGGGATGGTTATTAGCTGTTATTGTAATAGGCCAGAATCTTCTCTGACAACATTACGTGTTCTTCACGATTAACGTAAAAAACGCTATTGCTTCCTTATTTTATTTTTACCATCACTTGTTTTTGTTTTTCCTCTGAATGTAGCTAGCAGCCTTAGCAGCTCACACCTACAACCGCCTGCAGAACAGGCGTTTCTAATTAATGCCTGTCTTGCGCGCAGGCTCCTATTTACACCCGAGAGAATGGCTGATTAACCCATAAAAATCCCCTTCTCCAGTTTGGTGAAAAAATTCTTAAGTTCGCCAGGTCATTCTAGCTAACTGATGCCTTCTGATGTTTCTGTTGTCGAGCTTTGTCGGCCTTTATCTCTTATAACGATCGATCTCGAGATCTACAGTATGCGTGGCTGAGTGATCACAAATTGAGTTATTGAATGTGTTGGTTTATTTGTAACACTTTTTAATTAGAAAAGAAATTTCTCTCCCAGATATGTCTTTGTCAAAAGAAAGCTTGAACTAAGACTTAGATAAGCTGCTTAACCCTTTTGGGATAAGCTTTATTTTCCATTAGTCCGGCTTATGGTTGTTGTCCACCAGTCACGGCCAGTAATCTATTTGACCACAGGATCCCCAGGCTCATGAGCAGATCTCTTGGTAGACAAATGTACATACAGTATGTGGATTTGATGTGGCAAGTAACTCTAATGACTGTTTATTATCATTTGTTCCGTTCGCTGATGAAATCAGTTAAAAAGTTCCCTACAATAATTCTATTTTGGTATTAGTGATTTGTTAGTGAGCCTGGTTGTCCTGTGACCAAGTTATTGCCAATAGATTTGCGTTCCACGGCCCCCCGGATGCTCGGATCTCGTGGCACCCCTTCTCAATTAGTTTTATACGGTCTCAAGAATATGTGTGCCAAATTTGATGCTTTTACGCGATTTGTCACGATTTTTCCCTTAACGGACCGGACTATAACGCTCATCCACGCAAAGGAATCACGAGCATGCGCAACCCCGTAACTTGAAGAATTCTCATTTTGGTAGCGTCACGAAAAAGGTGGCTTTTGAGGCATTTTCAAACGCTTATTGCGCACGTTCCACTCGGTGAATTTTTTCAAAATTGGAAGAGTTGTAGGATTTTTGTGTTTTTCAGTCATAATAAAGAAAGAGCAATGTTTGTACATACACTTCGGCAGTAATCGGCAAAAACGAAAATTTATTATTCTGGCAAAACTTATGTACAAATTTTCTCACAGCCTTGCCAGCTGAGACTTCTCAGACGACAAAAGCTTTACAACAAAAATAGCGAAAATTTACCGTGTAAAAACCAAGAAATGACGTGAAGAAACTGGGTAAGCTTGAACAACGAGCCAAACATTTATATCAGTAGTTGCCATGGAAACGGGCCAGGCCCAGTAATTGTGACTTTTTTCAAAAGTATAAAGTCTAGGCTAGTTGCTTTTGTAGCTTTTCCCTAGTGAAATGTGAATCAATGTCCTGAAAACATGTCACGCAAACATGACGGCAAGGTCGAGAAAAACGTCTTGAAAAAGAAAAGTTATCGATGTTTTAATGTACTACGTGATTATACTACTAGTCGAATTCGCCTAATTTGGCCGAAATATCTACCAGCTGAATTTGTAGGCTTGACGTTCAACTTCATAAAGTAAAGAAAATTGCCGAGGCGTTTTGTGTTTTGTCATCAATGATGACTTAAAATAGTTGCGACAATTTTTCATCTGTCCAGTTCGGCGCTATTTAATTATCTTTTACGTCCACTTCAAGTAGACGGACATTTACGTTTTTCATTATCTTGAACAACCTATTACGTCTTCACTTTCATAAAACGTCAAACATCTAAAATCAAGCATTCTTTTACTCTGTGGCTTCAACAATAGGTCGTAATTTATGTTTAGACAAATATTTGGTTGGTTAGTTTTAGAAAACAACCAGTTTTCGCACAATGCAAATTGTCACAACAGGACGTCAAAAATAGGCTCGTTCAAGAAACTGACATTTCGGCAGTGTAAATTTAGAGAAGCAGCAGAGAATTGGATTGAATTCAACCAATTTTTGAATTGTTTAAACCGGTTGTTTTCTTGTTTTCTGCTAAAAACGTTAATCGGCCGCCATCTTGAAGTGGGCGTAAAAAGAAACTTAGCCCCGACAAGTCCAGTGTGAACAGATGCTAATAAAAAGAAAGGTACCGTTTTTGAACAGACCCGGTCCGGTCCGGGGGCCCGTTTCTCGAAGCTCCCGATAACGTTCCAGGCGCGAAAGCTATTTTGTGTGCACAGTATATCCTTCAACAGACTCAATGTTTATTGACTTTCAAAGCTAAATTTAAGAATCTTTATAGTTTAACGGAAACGTTTGGCAACTTTGCGCCAATAATTACCACCAATCAATATTGAAATATGGATTTGAAATAATACTTATCGGGCCCGGAAACTTATCAGGACTTTCGAGAAACGGACCCCTGGACCGCAACCATGTAGGAACCGTTCCGTGTGAACATGTACCCTTAGTTTACTTAGCTTCTAGTGTGAAACAAATTGAAGACAAAGCTCGCACGAGTTCAGCTGCCCACTTTTATGAATATGGACGCGAAGAAAAGCGCTTTGTTTGATATCTTATTCATCTTCGTCCGAGTCATCAGTCAGGAACGGTCAGGAACCTCTAATTAGTCAGCTGCATAAAGCGTTTTTTTCTAAATTATATGAGATCAGTAAAAATAAACAAAGATCTGAAAATCTACATTTTTATCATTTGATGGTTAAATCATTGTTTTTCTTGTTTGTGTTTGTTGCTGTTGTTGTCGTTATTATTGTTACAATAAAGCCAGATGTTTACCAAAGGACATTTGAAGTTTTCAAACTTGTTGTCATAAATTCAGGAACAGTTAACACTGAGAGAAACCATTCCTGTATGAAATGTAAATTACTTTGGTACTGTTAGTGCCAAGACCTGTAAATTGGAAATCTCTTAGGGAATACACTTCAAGAAAAAACAGGCAAAACAATCGGAAACACCACACAAGCAACTAGCAAACACAAAAAAGTAAAACAATTATTAGTTTAATAACATCGGGAATTTTAGAAGACAGCAAAAGAAATGCTGACATGTGATAGTGAAGAAAAGTGCAAGAAACAGACACGAGATCGAAACAAATTAAGGTGTACTGCACTGGGCATATCTTAAAAGAATCAATTTCTAGGTGATGTAACAGATAAGTCATACCATGGTTTGGAATGAAATTTCACGTGAAAAGATTCACTATCTTGCCTGCCGGTAATAACACAAACTGAAGGGACAATAAAGGAAACTAAATGCGCATTAAGGACGGTGCCTCCTTTTGTTACTGCACATACGTTCTACGCATCCGAGATATTCGGGTTTCTTAAGGAATTTGCCCAAAGAAAATTGGGGGTAGCCACGGATTATTTCAGAGATAATTGAGCTTAAATTTGGAAAGAAAATGCCCTACATTCTTTGTATTTTAAAGCTTTTTGAGAATTATGGTTGCTTAATTATCTCTGAAAAATGCGTGGTTACCCACGTTTTTCTTTTTAGATTACAATAGGTAAGATCTAAGATCTACTTTTTCCCCATAGTCATAACCTTTGCAAAAAATACTTCTATATTAGGACGCACAGTCCTTAAAAAGGCAAGCAAGGTATCCAGAAAACGATTTGTTCCCAAAAAAATCCCTCTAAAAATATAGTAGGAATTCATTTCTTCTTGACCATTTAACATGATTTGCTACAGGCAGACCAGGTACACGATGCATTTTGTGCACATATTAGAGTGTTCGATGCTCTGCAGATATGATCTTCGTATAAACATGAATTTGCATGGGAATGTTAAAACACTGCGTTATATGTCAGAAATATGAAGTACTCAGAACATAAAAAAATGTTCAAACTTGTTTCTGCGTCAGGTATTGGATTTCGACCAATAGCAATATAATTTAAGGGATCGTTAGCTAATCATTCACTGCGCAATGGACTAGTGCGCTAGACGCTGCGCATCATGATTCCCTTTTAGCTCGCTATCGCCTAGTAATGACTGTTCAGTCGTTTTTACCCGCGCGGGCCGCATCAGGGGGGGATGGCTTCGGTATTGCTTTCTCCTTGATGCGGCTTTGCTTTTTCCGGCAAATAATAAAGACGATTTTTCATTTATTCATTTCTGTGTTTACCTTGTGCATTTACTCATCACCTACTTAGGACCGTGGAATTATATTCTTCTTCTTGCTATCTATGGCAGTCTTAGGCTGATTTAAGCCCTTTGAGGCAATCTGTGCGACTGGATCCGAGAACAACCGTCCGTGCTAAAAGTTCGATAAATTCTATAATTAAAAGGCCTTTTGGCCACGTTCTTGTCACATTAATTTGCAGTAGAGGGTAAACGTTATGGAAACGAATAAAAGAGAACATCGTACTTCCGTTAGTGGTGTTGTGTTGGGCGTGTTCTCTTGATCTTTGCTGGACTTTTCGATTGGTGAAGCTAAGCTGAGTGAAGGGTTTATGAGAATACAGACCCCTTTGCTATGAGTAGAACCGTGTGAAAAGAAAATGTCACCACCCCACTCGCTTTTCCAAATTTTTTCATCGTTTGGCTCGGAATAAATTTCCTGCAGAAAATAAAACTGACACTTTTGGTCTTTAAGATAACTAAAGATACTCCTTCTTTTTATCTGATTCCTAAGCCCTCTAACGTTTAACGTCAGTACAGAGCAATTATCCTGTGCAACTTGGAAGGCGTAAATACATTGTTATTACTCTGAGCTGAGTGATCCGAGGAATACATTGTGGGTAAACAGAAACATTCAGAAAATAAGTTGGTACAAAAAACATCGCTAAATAACATAAAATATGCAAACCTAAAACACCTGCACATAAACACAAAAACATTTACGTACATTTTCTTCGAGGAGGTTGGAAGTCCAGGGAATACCCAGCGACTTCGTTTGGCTGTATGGAATCTTTAACCGTTCGGCGATGGAAAAGGGAAAAACAAAACATACCTTGGTTGGCACGGATTTCAAAACACTACTGGTTTAAATTCGGCCGGAATAGAGTTAATGTCATACATTTGGTTGTCAATAAACAGGCTTCGGTTGATGACTTTAGCTTCTCGTCCCTTTTCCTTTGCGACAAACATAGCTTTAATTAAAGATCTTCTCTCCTCTTGTATTGCCCGAGCATAATCTTTGGTGATATAGGCGTTTTCATACCTTTCGGATCTTTTTAGCCGATTTTTGACTGATAAAACTTGTTCTGTGTGTTCTCGGCTAACAAATCTAGCGATTATCGGTCGCGGGCGCGGTGGCGTAGAGTTGTCTTGATCAGTTTGGGACGCTGTTTTACCGACACGGTGTACTGCATGAAACTTGATATTTTCGGTGCTTAACTTTAGCTCATTCTCTATTATATCATAAACTATGTCCCAACAATTTTCCTCTCTTGCTTCTGGAATGTTCATGATTCTCAGATTTTCTCTTCTGGTGTAGTTCTCTAAAGCGATACGTTTTTCTTGGGTCTCTTTGAGTGATGGTCGCATTTGATTATTGTCAGCACGAATTTGCTCTATCTCCGCTTGGAGTTCTTGGATGGTCGATGTATGCTTGTCTAGCATGTCCTGGTGAGATCTTTTTGAATCTTTATTCGTTTTCGCCTCCTGCTGGACGTCTTCGATCACTGCCCACACGTGCTCGAGGGATTTTTCGATCTCTTTGATATTGACTTTGACACCATCAATTTGTTCTTTGAACTCGCACCTTAGTTCGGACATTTGAGAGTGCACTTGTGAGAAATTGTCTTCATTCTTGATTCTATGGAGATTAGTTTGTCCATGATGATCCTCAAGGATACTTGGTCTTCGGAATCCTTGCCCGAACTCATTTCTGTCAACATGCATCATGGGTAACCTGATAACTGCCAGATCCCAAGTGATGGTGTGTTGCTTTCCAAACAGCAGAACCTATCCAAGGTCCACCCCCAAATGATTGTTTTGTTTGCAAAAGCTGCTCAAGAACAACTCAAGTCCCTTCAGAATTCAAACGTCAATTTTCCACAAACCCATTCGTGATGAAATATATGAAGCCATGGTCACCAAGTTAATACGTGAAATGACTGGCTGGGGTATTGCTGTCAGTTGAGCAACCTGCCTCCTTTAAGCAGCTTTAAGTTTCAGTTCTCACCCCAGAGATGTGATAGACAAAATGTAAATGAAAAATTACTTCACCTTTTTTTCCCCAAAATAATGAGGTTTATTACAGGGTATACCTAGTCAATATCTGTGACTCATTTTGCAAAGTCAGAGAGTAAAGTGTTGTAAACATCACCTCTCAGCTTTTCATCTCTTAAGGATTTTAGAGAACCGTACATAAAAAAATCTCTTGTGGACTGTATGGTAGTATTAAACATAACTTGGGAAAAACAGATTGAAATAATTTGGGTCAACAACACCTCCACAATTAATTGTTGACTCCCCCTCCGTAGTTAGTATAAAGACAGGAAGATCTACAGTGTACGTAAATAAAACAACAAGGTAAAGGTTAAGTGAGATGGACGAAGTCTCGCGTGTCAATTCTTAGTTTAAGAAAAAGGCGAATGTGAAATGTGTCAGAAAATGCTTCAAAACTCGTTGTAAAATCAGTAACAGAAAAAGCTGAAAAGGCAGCAAAATCAGATCAAAAAGGTAAAAAAGGCGATTGACACGTTCCCTTGAATGTTTAAACTTGGAAGAGCCAAAATGATGCTGAACCTACACAAACACACGTACGCCAAATAAAGGCTAGCTCTCCTTCTTCACCACCACCATGTTTGTTTGGAATAAAAATTAGTACTCAGTCCTACTCGGGCAAATTTCTTTACTGGGGCGATCATATCAACTCGGTTCCAGGCCTCACTGCCAGCCCCCCCTGGCCCAACTTGTTTAAATGGCCCAACCATATAAAATGACCCAACCAGTTCAAATGTCTCAACCGGTTCAAATGGCCCAACCATATCAAATGACCCAACCAGTTCATATGTCTCAACCGGTTCAAATGGCCCAACCATATCAAATGAGCAAACCGGTTTAATTGACCCACATATCAAATTAGCGAACCGGTTTAAAAGACCCAACCGGTTCAGATGACCCAGCCAATTCAAATGGCCCAACCATATAAAATGACTCAACCCGTTCAAATGGCCCAACCATACCAAATGAGCCAACCGGCTCGAATAAGCCAATCATATCAACTAAGCCAACCAGATCAAATGACCCGACCATATCAAATAACCCAAGAAGTTTAAATGACCCAACCAGTTCAAATGGCCCAACAATATCAAATAAGCAAACCGGTTTAAATCGCCCAACCATATCAAACGACCCAACCGGTTCAAATTACCCAATCAGTTTAAATGGCCCAGCCATATCAAATGACTTAACCGGTTCAAATGGACAATTCATATCAAGTGAGCCAACTGGTTCAAATGGCCCAACCATATCAAATGACCCAGCCCGTTCAAATCATCCAACCGGATCAAATGAGACAAGCGGTTCAAATGGCCCAACCATATCAAATGACCCAACCAGTTCAAATGGCCCAACCATATCAAATGTCTCAACCGGTTCAAATGGCCCAACCATATTAAATGACCCAAAAATATCAAATGACCCAACCAGTTCAAATGACCCAACTGGTTCAAATGGCCCAACCACATCAAATAACCCAACCAGTTCAAATGCCCCAACCATATCAAATGAGCAAACAAGTTTAAATGAGAAAAGCGGTTTAAATGACCCAACCAGTTCAAATGTCCCAACCTCTTTAAATAGCCGCACCATATCAAATGACCCAACCAGTTCAAATGGCCCAACCATATAAAATGATCCGACATGTTCAAATGACTCAATCAGTTCAAATGAACCAACAGGTTTAAATAACCAGACCATATCAAATGAGCCAACTGGTTCAAATGGCCGAACCATATCAAATGACTCAACCGGTTCAAATGGCCCAACCATAACAAATGAGCCAACAGGCTCAAATAAGGAAATCAGAGCAGATAAGCCAACCAGATCAAATGACCCAAAAATATCAAATGACCCAACAGGTTCAAATGACCCAACCAGTTCAAGTGGCCCAGCCATATCAAATGACTCAACCGTTTCAAATGGCCCAACCATATCAAATGAGCCAACCGGCTCAAATAAGCCAACCAGATCAAATGACCCAACCATATCAAATGACCCAACCAGTTCAAATATCCCAACCATATCAAATGTCTCAACCGGTTCAAATGGCCCAACCATATTAAATGACCCAAAAATATCAAATGACCCAACCAGTTCAAATGACCCAACTGGTTCAAATGGCCCAACCACATCAAATAACCCAACCGGTTCAAATGCCCCAAACATATCAAATGAGCGAACCGGTTTAAATGAGAAAAGCGGTTTAAATGACCCAACCAGTTCAAATGTCCCAACCTCTTTAAATAGCCGCACCATATCAATTGACCCAACCAGTTCAAATGGCCCAACCATATAAAATGACCCAACTGGTTCAAATGACTCTATCAGTTCAAATGAACCAACAGGTTCAAATAACCAGACCATATCAAATGAGCCAACTGGTTCAAATGGCCCAACCATATCAAATGACTCAACCCGTTCAAATAGCCCAACCATATCAAATAAGCCAACGGGCTCAAATAAGCCAATCAGATCAAATAAGCCAACCAGATCAAATGACCCAACCATATCAAATGACCCAACAGGTTCAAATTACCCAACCAGTTCAAACGGCCCAACCATATCAATGTCTGAACCGGTTCAATTGACCCAACCATATCAAGTGAGCCAACTGGCTTAAATAAGCCAATCATATCAAACAAGCCAACCAGATTAATTGATCCAAACAGATCAAACGAGCCAACCGCCTCAAATGGGCCAACAATATCAAATGACCCAACCAGTTTAAATGGCCCACCGATATCAAATGACCCAACAAGTTCAAATGACCTAAAAAGTTCAAGTGGCCCAACCATATTAAGTGAGCCAACCGACTCAAATAAGCCAACAATGTCAAATAAGCCCGCCAGATCAAATCACCCAACCATATCACATGACCCAACAGGTTCAAATGACCCAACCAGTTCAAATGGCCCAAGCATATCAAATGGCTCAACCGGTTCAAATGGCTCAACCATATCAAATTAGCGAACCGGTTTAAATGACCCAACCGGCTCAAAGAACATAACCAGTTCAAATGGCCCAACCGGTTTAAATGGCCCAACCATATCAAATGAGCCAACTGGTTAAAATGGCCAAACTATATGAAATGATCCAACCAGATCAAATCACCCAACCGGTTCAAATGGCCCACCCATATCAAATGAGCAAACTGATTTAAATGGCCCAACCGTATCAAATGACCCAATCGGTTCAAATTACCCAATCAGTTCAAATGGCCCAGCCAAATCAAATGACGCAACCGGTTCAAATGATCCAACCAGATCAAATGAGCCAACGGGTTCAAATGGCCCAACCATATCAATTCACCCAATCAGTTGAAATGGCCCAACCATATCAAATGTCTCAACCCGTTCAAATGGCCAAACCATGGCAAATGACCCAGCCTTATCAAATGACCCAACTGGTTCAAATGGCTTAACTATATCAATGAGCTAACCGGTTTAAATGACCCAACCATATCAAATGAGCGAACCGGTGTAAATGACCCAACCGGTTTAAATGACCCAACCAGTTTAAATGGCCCAACCATATCAAATGACCCAACCAGTTCAAATGGCCCAACCATATCAAATGACTCAACTGGTTAAATTGGCCCAACCATATCAAATGACCCAACGAAATCAAATAACTTAACTGGTTCAAATGCCCCAACCACATCAAATGAGCAAACCGGTTTCGTTGACTGAACCATATCAAATGAGCGAACCAGTTTAAATGACAGAACCAGTTTAAATGACCCAATTATATCAAATGAGGCAACCTGCTAAAATAAGCCAATCATATCAAATAAGCCAACCAGATCAAATGACCCAACCATATCAAATGACCCAAGAAGTTTAAATGACCCAACCAGTTCAAATGGCCCAACCATATCAAACGACTCAACCGGTTTAAATGAGCCAACACGCTCAAATGAGCAAACCGGATCAAATGACACAACCATATCAAATGAGGCAACTGGTTCAAATGACACAACCATATCAAATGACCCAACAGGTTCAAATAACCCAACCAGTTCAAATGGCCCAACCATATCAAATTACCCAACCAGTTTAAATGGCCCAACCATATCAAATGACCCAGCTGGTTAAATTTTCCCATCCATATCAAATGAGCGAACCGGTGTAAATGACCCAACCGGTTTAAATGACCCAACCAGTTTAAATGGCCCAACCTGTTTAAATGGCCCAACCATATCAAATTACCCAACCAGTTTAAATGGCCCAACCATATCAAATGACTCAACTGGTTAAATTGGCCCAACCATATCAAATGACCCAACGAAATCAAATAACTTAACTGGTTCAAATGCCCCAACCACATCAAATGAGCAAACCGGTTTCGTTGACTGAACCATATCAAATGAGCGAACCAGTTTAAATGACAGAACCAGTTTAAATGACCCAATTATATCAAATGAGGCAACCTGCTAAAATAAGCCAATCATATCAAATAAGCCAACCAGATCAAATGACCCAACCATATCAAATGACCCAAGAAGTTTAAATGACCCAACCAGTTCAAATGGCCCAACCATATCAAACGACTCAACCGGTTTAAATGAGCCAACACGCTCAAATGAGCAAACCGGATCAAATGACACAACCATATCAAATGAGGCAACTGGTTCAAATGACACAACCATATCAAATGACCCAACAGGTTCAAATAACCCAACCAGTTCAAATGGCCCAACCATATCAAATTACCCAACCAGTTTAAATGGCCCAACCATATCAAATGACCCAGCTGGTTAAATTTTCCCATCCATATCAAATGAGCGAACCGGTGTAAATGACCCAACCGGTTTAAATGACCCAACCAGTTTAAATGGCCCAACCTGTTTAAATGGCCCAACCATATCAAATTACCCAACCAGTTTAAATGGCCCAACCATATCAAATGACTCAACTGGTTAAATTGGCCCAACCATATCAAATGACCCAACGAAATCAAATAACTTAACTGGTTCAAATGCCCCAACCACATCAAATGAGCAAACCGGTTTCGTTGACTGAACCATATCAAATGAGCGAACCAGTTTAAATGACAGAACCAGTTTAAATGACCCAATTATATCAAATGAGGCAACCTGCTAAAATAAGCCAATCATATCAAATAAGCCAACCAGATCAAATGACCCAACCATATCAAATGACCCAAGAAGTTTAAATGACCCAACCAGTTCAAATGGCCCAACCATATCAAACGACTCAACCGGTTTAAATGAGCCAACACGCTCAAATGAGCAAACCGGATCAAATGACACAACCATATCAAATGAGGCAACTGGTTCAAATGACACAACCATATCAAATGACCCAACAGGTTCAAATAACCCAACCAGTTCAAATGGCCCAACCATATCAAATTACCCAACCAGTTTAAATGGCCCAACCATATCAAATGACCCAGCTGGTTAAATTTTCCCATCCATATCAAATGAGCGAACCGGTGTAAATGACCCAACCGGTTTAAATGACCCAACCAGTTTAAATGGCCCAACCTGTTTAAATGGCCCAACCATATCAAATTACCCAACCAGTTTAAATGGCCCAACCATATCAAATGACTCAACTGGTTAAATTGGCCCAACCATATCAAATGACCCAACGAAATCAAATAACTTAACTGGTTCAAATGCCCCAACCACATCAAATGAGCAAACCGGTTTAATTGACTGAACCATATCAAATGAGCGAACCGGTTTAAATGACAGAGCCAGTTAAATGACCCAATTATATCAAATGAGGCAACCTGCTAAAATAAGCCAATCATATCAAATAAGCCAACCAGATCAAATGACCCAACCATGTCAAATTACCCAACAGGTTCTAATGACCCAACCAGTTCATATGGCCCAACCATATCAAATGGCACAGCCGGTTCAAATGGCCAAACCATACCAAATTAGCGAACCGGTTTAAATCACCCAACCAGTTCAAATGGCCAGACCGGTTTGAATGGCCCAACCATATCAAATGAGCCAACTTGTTCAAATGGCCAAACAATATCAAATGACCCAACCAGATCAAATGACCCAGCCATATCAAATGAGCCAACCGGCTCAAATAAGCCAATCATATCAATGGCCCAACGATATCAATGTCTCAACCGGTTCAAATGGCCTAACCATATCAAATGAGCAAACCGGTTTAATTGACCCAACCATATCAAATTAGCGAACCGGTTTAAATGACCCAACCGGTTCAAATGACCCAACCAGTTCAAATGGCCCAACCATATCAAATAACCCAACAGGTTCAAATGAACCAGCCAAGTGAAATGGCCCAACCATATCAAATGAGCCAACCGGCTCAAATAAGCCAATCATGTCAAATAAGCCAACCAGATCAAATAACCCAACCATATCAAATGACCCGACTGGTTCAAATGACCCAACCATTTCAAATCGCCCAACCATATCAAATGAGCAAACCGCGTTAAATTGCCCAACCATATCAAACAACCAAACCGGTTCAAATTACCCAATCAGTTCAAATGGCCCAGCCATATCAAATGACCTAACCGGTTCAAATGGACCCATCATATCAAGTGAGCCAACTAGTTCAAAGGGCCCAACCATATCAAGTGACCCAACACCGTTCAAATGGTCCCACCACATCAAATGAGCCAAGTGGTTGAAATGGCCCACCATATTAAATGACCAAACCAGTTCAAATGGCCCAACTATATCAAATGTCTCAACCGGTTCAAATGGCCCAACCATATTAAATGACCCAAAAATATCATATGAACTAACCGGTTCAAATGGCCCAACGAGATCAAATGAGCCAGTTGGTTCAAATAAGCTAATCATATCAAATAAGCCAGCCAGAGCAAATGATCCAACCATATCAAATGGCCCAACAAGTTCAAATGACCCAACCAGTTCAAATGGCCCAACCATATCAAATGTCTCAGCCGGTTCGAATGAGCCAACTGGCTTAAATGAGCAAATCGGATCAAATGACACAACCATATCAAATGAGCAAACTGGCTTAAACGAGCAAATCGGATCAAATGACACAACCATATCAAATGAGCCAACTGGATCATATGGCCCAACCATATCAAATGAGCCAACAGTTCAAATGACCCAACCAGTTCAAATAGCCCAACCATATCAAATGAGCCAACCGGATAAAATGACTCATCTCGGTCATCTGGTTTAATAGCACAACCAGATCAAATGTGCCAACCAGTTCAAATGGCCCAATAGCTATAGTTCTGCAAATGAGAGTTCTGATCTCCAGAGCAGAAAGTTTTCTCATTTCTGGACTGGGAGCACCACTTTTTTGCGAGTATCAGCAAACTGGACGAGTTTGTGCAAAACACCGAATTCAGCCCGAGATCATAACGTTTTGTCATTTTCGCACTGGGCACACTGGTTTAAAGCGATTTTCAGCAAAGTGCACGAGTTTGTACAAAACAGCGTTTTCCACTCGAGATCAGCAAGGTTTTTCATTTTTGCAGTGGGCGCACCACTGTTTAGCGATTTTTAGCAAAGTACACGAGTTTGTAGAAAACAGTTTTCTTTTAATTTTGGGGAATTTCGTTGCTATTGCAGTGAACGTATAAGCAGGGAGAGAGTTTCTGGGTTTAAATATATTTCCATTACTTAAAATAAGCGAGTGTTTTACTTCTTAAATGCTCTGCTTCCGAACCAAATTGCTTTGACAAATGGCACCGACAAGTCTGCAATTGCCTGTTTTCAAGCACGTACACCTTATTTAGTGAAGCTCCAAAAAATTTAGTGAACCATCAGAATACTTGTAACGTATCGAACTTTGCACTGTGAAAATAAGAACCTTATCTTTGAAGTACTTTTCATGTTTTTTCAAATTTTTATCGTTGACCGCTGTCAAAGGCACACCACTCTTTTGCTATTTTCAGCAAAGTGCACGGGTTTGTACAAAACAGCGTTTTCAACCCGAGATTAGCACGTTTTGTCATTTTCGCACTGGGTGTACCACTTTTAAGCAATTTTCAGCAAAGTGCACGAGTTTGTGCAAAACAGCGTTTTCAGCCCAAGATCAGCAGGTTTTGTCATTTTCGCACTGGGCACACCACTTTTTAGTGATTTTCAGAAAAGTGCACGAGTTTGTACAAAACAGCGTTTTCAGCCCCAGATCGGCACGTTTTGTCATTTTCGCACTGGGCGCACCACTTTTTTAGCGGTTTTCAGTAAAGTGCACGAGTTTGTGCAAAACAGCGTTTTCAGCCCGAGATCAGCACGTTTTGTCATTTTCGCACTGGGCGCACCACCTTTTGGCGATTTTCAGCGAAGTGCACGGGTTTGTACAAAACAGCGTTTTCATCCCAATATCAGCGTTTTTGTTACGTGTTATAAGTATTTTTGAACGCACCTGTAAGGCTCATATTTACGCACCAAAAAACTAACACAATTGCGATTATGCAGTTATGTGGATTTAATTGGCAACGCACTCATCGGCGGGTTCATTAGCGATTTTCAGGAAAATTTACGAGTTTGTACAAAACAGGGTTTTCATCCCGAGATCACGACGTTTTGTCATTTTCGCACTGAGCACACCACTTTTTAGCCATTTTCAGAAAAGTGCAGGAGTTTGTACAAAACAGCGCTTTAAGCCCGAGATCAGCAAGTTTTTTCATTTTCGCACTGGGCCCACCCCTTTTTAGCGATTTTCAGCAAGGTGCACTAGTTTCTCCAAATCAGAGTTTTGAGCCCGACATCAGGAAGTTTTGTCATTTTCGCACTGGGCACACCACTTTTTAGCGTTTTCAGTAAAGTGCACGAGTTTGTACAAAACAGCGTTTTCAGCCCGAGATCAGCACGTTTTGTCATTTTCGCACTGGGCGCACCCCTTTTTAGCGATTTTCAGCAATGTGCACGTCATTTTCGCAATGGGCACACAACTTTTAGCGAAAATGACAAAACGTGCTGATGCAGGGTTGAAAACGCTGTTTCTTACAAACTCATTCAGTTTGCATAAAATCGCTAAAAAGTGGTGCGCTCACACTGCGCAAAACGGCGAATATTCGGGCCCGAGTTCGTTCGAATACGGAACGACAAACGCAGCGTATACGATAGTATGCTGAAGTATTCGGTGGGGCATGATGGGACGTACACCGAGAGTATTCTATTAGAGTCTGGCCCGTACTCTTGAATACGTCGAAATGTTCCAAATGGATACGGCCGATTGATAGTCTCTAATGGTTCGTTTTGACCACCTTTGATTGTTGGCGTTCCCTAGTGATTCGAATACTTTTTCATACTCCCACGTATTCAAGTCCGTATACGATCCTCGTGAACGGCCCTTTTGACCTATACGTGCCCGAATACTGACGAATATATGAGGTATTTCCAGTTTTTGCGTATTCTATTGGTGGTTGCGGGGTATTAAAACTCGAACATTCTAGAACTCTTCTCGTATTCCAAAGTATACCACTTTTTTATGCTTTTCGCGTATCATATTCCGTTTGAACACTCGAGATGTGGATGTGTATCACGCACATTTGTACGCTTGGGTACTGTAGCATTCGGTCCTTCAAACGTTTCATCCTTTTTGTCATTCTCTTTTTCCAACAGGTACACTCTTGCACATGGGGAAAGTTATGGGTATCCGCTACGCGTAGATGCGTAAACACCTATGAACAATATATATATTTATAAATTAATCACAAATGACGACGAAACACCGCAAATTCCTTTTACACCTATATTTCGACCACATTCAGTGATCTTCTTCAGGGTGACTAATAAACCGTTAACGTATTACACTTTTAAATTGTTGAATTGCCAAGGTAACGCGCGTGCATGAATACAACTGCCACTGAACTAACTGCTGTTTTGAAACTGTAACGGAAAATTCTAACGTTATAGTCTGCCCGCGCTCATACAATTGACTACTATTTTGAAAGTAACAGAAAAGTGTTACGTTATCATATGCGCGCGCTCATTCGCGTCTTTTTGTTTTGCCCATAGAAATCATCATTGTCATTAAGTCCATGTGGTATCAAAGTTCTCAGTTTGTAGATCCACTGTCCCTCTTTATCCCGTAGCTCTCGCTCCCCTTTAACCCAGTCTATTAGTTGGATGCTCATGTGCTCTAAACCAAAATGTCCCTGGCTATGAAAATGCCGGTAAAGTACATCATCCTTCTCCTTATTTCCCGAAGACAAATTTACGTGCGCATTTGCCCTACTCCTGTGATTATTGAACCTTGTTCTAAACGCAGTGGTAGTTTAGCCAACATACTGAATGCCACATTTCTTACAAGTGATAAGATAGACTACATTATTAGAATTACAATTAAGATTATAATTGATGGTAAACTCCTTGCCTGTTTTGTTACTTTGAAAAACTCTTCCTAAACGAAGAAAATTACAAATCTGACAACGATTAGAACTACATTTCCAAGTTCCTTTAACTTCATCTTTGCGGCCACTTGTAAACCGGGCGCGGGCCAAATAGTCTGAAAGACTTTTGGGTTTCCTAAAGGCTACCATTGGAACTTCTTTGATGGCATTTTTCCATCTCTTTGATGAGGGCTGAACGGGCTGCAAATCCCTCAGGAAGCGGCCCATATTGAGAAGACCCGGAGGTATGTCACTGTAAAAGGGAGCCTATTTTTTTTCTTTTAGCTTATCCCTTAGGGCTTCATTCCTAAGTGTTTGTCTCGCGCTATACACTTGTTGTTGAACCAAGTTCTTTTTATATCCTCTTTCTACCAAAAAACTACAGAAATCTTGAACAATTTTCTCAAAGAACGTCTCCTTAGAACAAATTCGTCTCAACCGTAGGGCTTGGACATAAGGAATCCCTCTCTTCCAAGAATTCGGGTGACAAAACGCTTGGTGAAGGTACTGATGACTATCGGAATATATTTTGGTAGTTGACTTTGCCATCCCATCATAAATACGTCATATACAGACCCCAAATGGTAAAAAGTTTACCTTTAATAAAGAAAGACATTGTGTATACAAAACTTTATTTAATTTACTAAAATAATGTATTTACAAGATATCTTTTCAACAGAAGTACGTGTCAAGAATACATAATAATATATAGCAAAAATGGAAACGTTCCAGAGATTGAGAATAATTAAATTTCCTGTGGTGTACGCAGGCCCATCTTTGTAGCCACAGGGTTCATGTTTGGTGTATGCAATGCTTGAATTTTGAATTTTGAGCAATCATGCATAAGGCCTAATCACTTTCACTTTCGCTTGCAACGAGACTCATTCTCATGTCATCAGAAAGACGGAGTCTCATCAGAGTCAAGAGTCCTTGTTTTGTTCCTGTTCCTCTGGCAAACACTGTATAAAGTTTCTGATCATGGAATTCTTGTGTTATTGCAGTTTTTTCGGCTTTTTCTAACAATGATTGCAAATGTGGCCAAAGTTGATGTCCTAGTTAAGTTTGCACAAAGTTTACCACAGACACCTTATTTGGCCAAATTTTACATTGGACAAGATGAGTTTCAGAAAATTGTTGCTTGTCCAAAGTACTGTACATTATACAAAACTGAGGACTGTGTGATAAGGAAAAGCAACGGACGGATTGTTTCAAAGAAATGTGACCATGTTCGATTCCCAAATCATTCTCAGAGAAGCAGAAGGAAGAAGTGTGGAGCATTCTTAATGAAGAAATGTGGAGGATTTGCAGGTCATTCAGCAGCAAAAGGTGCCTATAACGTTAATATCATTATTTCACAGCATAATATTTAGTAAAAGGAAAAAGGTAAAATTTTGAAATATGTTTTGTCATTTCCAGATAAACTACATGTAAGCTTAATTGTCAACTGTACATAAAATATTTTAGTTACAGAGTGACTGTCCCAAATGTCCTTAAATGGTTAACAGGGACTTGAGAGAAAAGAAAGAAGAAATTTCAGTTGATGGCCAAAAGAAAAGCGCAAATTCAGCCAGAAAGACAGAAAAATTATTTTTAAATGTCTTTAATTGTTCAAAGATGATATTCGGTAGAAAGTTAAAACAATAGAAATGTGACGTTGGGACCGACTGAAGTGCCTGTAAGTCCGTAATAGCGAGAGTCCGTTGTAGTGGGAGTGGTTGAAGAAATTCTTGAGTAGCAAAACTGACAGTATTTGAATGCAAATGACAGTCGCTATTATAGTACATGAAATTTACTTTTACAACTGACTGAATAAGTATTATTGTTTAAATTTCCACGGACCTCTTTTGGGTCAAAACCCGATTTCTCTGGTTTTCTCGCAGACATCTGGGAAAAAAGAACAAATATGCTCCACAGAACGCATGCAGACTCTGTGCATTTTGCTCGGTGCCAAACAGAAGTTAACGCTGTTGTTCGCAACACTGGAGCAAAGTACTCAGTCCTGTTTCAGTTGCCATATTATGATGCTGTGCGATTTGTTATTATTGATCCAGTGTACCTTCTTTTCCTTGGTTTGGCCAAAACAACCTTGAAGGTTTGGAAGGAGAAAGAATTGAGCAAGGATAAACATTTTGACTTGTTGCAGAGGAGAGTTGATGCTGTTATTCCACCGCCAGAAATTGGAAGGATCCCTTCAAAGATTTCCACAGGATTCAGTGGATTTACAGCAGACCAGTGGAAGAACTGGGTTTGTTACTATTCAGCATTTGCATTAAAGGGGAGTTTACCTCGGGAACATTAGGATGCATGGATGTGTTTTGTAACTGCGTGTCGCTTGACAGGCTGTCAGTCCATATCGATGGCACAGTGTTCAGAGGCAGAATCAAAGATCATAGAGTTTTGTAAACATTTTGAGAGGCTATATGGTACTGAGACGTGCACTCCAAACATGCACTTAAGATGTCATCTTGTGGATTGCATCAGAGACTATGGACCAGTCTACTCATTCTGGTGTTTCTCCTTTGAGAGGTATAATGGTATCCTTGGATCATATCACAAGAACAATCACAACATTGGTAAGTGGCTGTCATACATGTGTAGCAGTGTGTTGAGTCCTGGCGTACACAATCTATGAAATCAACAATCAATTACGATATTAATTAATCGACTGATATTGCAAATTTATGACCAATCGATGAACAAAAATTTTGTCATTTTTTTAAATTCAGCGATTCTGTATACCGGGATAGACTGTAATGCAGCCCTAACATAACAGGCATCTAAAAAGTTGTATTTTTTTGTGATCACTTTCCTACTCTTTCTTTTAAGGTTGAACTAGTCTTGAGTTGGAAAACTGTTTTATTTTCTCCTAAAAAAATGTCACACCTTGCAAAATGTTCCACCTGTTTCCTAGACACAAAACTACGGGGTTGTGCAATGTAAAATTTAGTCCGTTTTTAGGTATATATAAAGGCATACTACATGAAAGTTGTATTGTAAACCTCCCTGATGAAGTATGCATTAGTCACACAAATTGAAACACCTAGGAAGAAAAAAAACCGTTTTATAACTCAAGAAGTTCCCAGACGTGCTGCTCACTAGTTCAAACTGAAAATATTAGTCCCATAGTCATGTGTTTACATCAATGCAACAGCGGAGGCACAGTGGTCTACTGGCAATCATGTCGGACTTTCAACCTGAATGTCAGTACTCCAAGCCTGGTGTCTGCCGTCGTGCTGTTTCCTTAGGGCCTCTTCATATGAGCGTGGGCTGGCCTGGTTGGCGGGATGAAGTTTGTCGTCTGTTCATATGGGAAATTTCATCCTGGTTACTGATATGAAATTGTTTACGTGATAGCAAGCACAAAAATATTAACTCAGGATTTTCTTTCCTGCAATTGTGAAAATTATTATTTCTTCACTCTTTCAGATTCCAGAAATCATTTTTGATCAAAAAGTCTAAAAGATAAGTCAGAATGATACTAATTTCATCCTCCTTCGACAGTAACTTGCGCACTTGAAAAGTCTTCACCTGGTAACCGGGCTGGCTTGTTCTTATGGGAAAATTTCTAGCCCGGTTACGGAGATCTCGGTAACCGGCCCCGCCCGCCTTCTCATATGAACACATCAAAAATTTTACAAAGGAAATAGGAGTGAGGTGAGATCTCGGTAACCGAGCCAGCCCAGTCAACCGGGCTCATATGAAGAGGCCCTTAGACAAGAAACTTTGCTCCACCTTGTCTCTCTCCACCTAGGTGTATAAATGGGTACCGGTGACATAATGCTGGAGGGTAACCTTGCAATGGACGGGAGGGCGCATTGCAGTAGACTTGTTTTATAAAATAATATGGGTTATTTCTTTTAGGTGTCCAGCTCATGCGAAGATTTCTTCGAGACAAGGAGCTGCGCATCATGGATTTCCCAGATGAGCACAATGAATTTCAGTCTGCTTTTGGGTACACAACGTGGCACTGTAGGCGAGATGCAGTGTATAGAACAATGATTTGACAGGTCAAATCTCGTGTCTGGGGATCCATCAACAGAGGACTTAACTGTAAGTGACAAACAAAGTGAAATGATTGTTCCTTTGCCACCTATCAAGAGAATTGCATTAGATGAAGATGATACGTCTGACCTGATTGAGATGTACAAGACTTTGCTCCAAGATTGTGAGGTAGTTAGTGCTCAAAGACTCTGTGACAGTTTCTCCCGAGTTCGAATCAATGGCAACATATATAGATGTCTCAGCAACTGCGGTGTTTCGGCCAAGTGGCTTAATGGAGAGCACAGAAGAGGAAGAGTCCAGAGATTCCTAGCTAACGATGTGGTCATTAAACAAGGCCAGGGCAAAAGGACAAAATGTACTGAATACATTTTCTATTAAGATGATCATGTCAACTTGTGAGGTTCAAAATATAGCAATAACTGGATCAAACCACTGTGTGGACTTACCGTCCAAACTCTGAACTCCAAAACCCAGCCACTGATTGTGAATTTCACTGATGCCAACATACTCAAACCAGTTCAAACGTTGCATTCATGATTGTGCAGTCCTGTTGAACTGAACGTTTTTGTTTGATATGGTGAAATAATGCAACAACTGCTTGAGTTTAAAGGTCAAATAAACCAAAATTTCGACATGTTTTCTTTCAATCCAATTTACTTGTTATGTGTTGATTTGGTATCAAATAAACATATTCTGAAGTTTCAAGTCAATTGGACTTAGGATCGCAGAGATAATGGCACGTGAAAAGTGCTACTTTTTGGCCTTCATAATCGTAGAGTGGTCGGGAAAGTTGTCGGTAAATTGTCGGAAATAACAATAGTGACGTCACTGTTGGCAAGCTGGAAAATTGCGGGGATTCGAAGTGTGAGGACTTGAGCGGAAAATCTTGGTGTTTTGTGCTGCTATGAGAGTAAAGTAAGTAATTTTAAGTTTCCAGAAGATCCAGAACTGCCTCAAGAATGGCTCAAAGAATGAAAGGAGGATCGTTTCAACCCACAAAACACTGATTCACGTGTCTGTGCAGACCAGTTCACACCACAGGTAACCAAAGCGATTCGATCGAAAATAATCGGCGGTTTTCCATGGAAAATACCTAAAAATCCAAATAAAGTTTGAAGAACCTTACCTGTTATGTGTTTGCTGTGTTTTTGCCGGTTTTCCGAGCTTGTGGAGGTTGTTTTGAGCGGTAAGTTACAGCGGTATAAACCATTCATGTCCGCCCAAGAACGGAGCAACTTCACACGGGAATTCCAATTGCGTGTTCAGCATTTGTACAACGTAGAAATTTAGAGGTAAGAATTTTGCATTTTGTTCAATATAACTATGACTAGCTTGTATCTTCTGATGGTTGTTAGCTGTTTCATTTAGTTTATTTGAGAATTATAAGTCATAGCAGTTACTAAGCATTAACAATAACCTCGGGTTTTTGGCGCATAAATTAGGCTTCAATAATTATAAACAAACGTAAATTTCGAGCTCTGAATGTAATATTTTTCACACACTAAAATATTTCAGTTTTATCGCTTTAATACAGCGGCTGCAGGCCCTTCTTAAGCCTCTCACAAGCCAACACTCAAGACAACCAACAACATAAACCCAGATTTAATAAACTGGCCTAGTTTCTAAGTGCTGTGGCTTTTCACTGGCAAGCAGGTCCCAGGGGGGTACTCCGGATTTCAAGTGACGGGGATAATCGAAGGATTTTTTTTCGGGAGGGGGGTTGAAATTTTCCATTCCGGGATGTTTTTGGGTGGGAAAATATGGCAAGTATTTTTTTGGGTGGCTTGATTTAAATAGAGATTTTTTGGGTATTCAAAACAATCTGAAGAATTGTGACAGTGCCTGTGTATCCTGGCCGCGTAGTTCTGCGAATATTAAGTACTGACAACCAAACTTGTTTTGCGGTTGTTATAATTATATTTAACGATGGTGTCACATTACAGTGCATCTGTTCCATAAAACCGGCTATACAATATTCCGCAAAGTGTCCCAGGTGTATTTCACAAGGCTTCAATTCATTCAACTGATTTCTCATCCATCGTGTTTATCACCCGGCTTTATCCTTACTGGAA
Source organism: Siderastrea radians (assembly GCA_964017195.1). NCBI lineage: Eukaryota > Metazoa > Cnidaria > Anthozoa > Scleractinia > Rhizangiidae > Siderastrea > Siderastrea radians. The sequence goes on from OZ024896.1 coordinate 24,147,926, forward strand.
TTCCCTTTTGCTGTAGTGAACTCTTGATATCTTTCGCTTGTGACTTGTGGGTTAATCCTTTCTGGAAATTTTTGAGGCCCGAAAATTCGGCATGGGATTTTGGGGGGATAATTTTTGGTCCAGGGATTTTTTGGGTTCCTTGGAGGCCCTAGGGATTTTTTTTGGGTTTTGATTTTTGCCCTCATTCGATCATCCCCGTCACTTGAAATCCGGAGTACCCCCTAGGAAGCAGGTGTTCTGGGCTGTTCCATGTTCATGATTTTTAGGGGAGGCAGAAATGACATCATATCAAGACGAACATGCCCCTATCAAGTTTATGACAGGTGTATCACTTAATATAATTATGGGGTCCACCCGTTGTACAGCTGCTATCTAAGTACTTTCAGGAGGGGGAAATGGTTGACCCATAAAAACTGAAGGAATTGATTGTTGTTTGAAACAAAAAAAACTTCTTTTGTGGGTGTCGCATATGTTCCTTGTCACTCCAAGAAGTAATAATACCTCTTGAAAAGTTGTTCCTGCCAGCATGAATATCTGACATTATAGTATCTTAAAACCATAGCTAGAAAGTATCAAAACACGCTGACAATGGTCATTTTTAATTCAAACACCCTAAGTGGTACAAAAACATGATTTGTAATCACGGTGACCCCTTCACTACACTATGGGAGCCCCTCCCCTCTCACCTCCTAGGTTGAGCACCACTCTGCACTAATTGAAGAAAATACAAAGTTTAGAAACATTTCAGAGAGTAGTACAACTGTCAACCAAATATGATGTTAATATTATCTAGCAAGACTGCCAAGCTGTTAATGGACATATTCAAAGCCCTTTCAATTTCCACTTTTACTTGAGAAGCTCTCTCTAATTTTCAAAACCAGACAAGATGGAATGGCTGTTGGGATTTGTCGTCCCAGCTTCATACGTATCCAGTAAGTGTATTGCCTATAGGCAACACTACTGTATACATGTTCTGAGAACGAAAGAGGAAACAACAGACTCATAAAAAAGATACACAGATGAGTAAAAGGTAACTCATCAGTAAAGGAATTAAATAAATATGTCAACTACAAAAATAAATCTATATTAAATAAATAAATAGGTTAGCTAACCACTAACAACAGTAGAAAAACAACATCAACTCGATTTCACAGTCTTAGAAATAATGAAATCATATTTGATTTGTTTAAGCTAAAATTTGAGAGTTTGTTTTTGCTTTCAACTAACAATAACAACTGATTGTAAACCCAATACTTGTTAAACCATATACATCAAAGGAGTCATAAAGTGCACAAGGTTACTAAGAACATAACAAGGTATACTGTTTATGTAATCATGTTCATTCATGTAATAAGGGTTTTTGTAATTGTCATTTCATTATTGTTCCTTGATGTTTTACTACTTTTACGCCACCTTTTGTCAAATATCTTAGTATTTAGCACACAACCTCATAAGCATTGCAACATCTCATCATGTATTATTGAAGGATCTTTTCTTATGAACACAATTTATAGGTGATTCATTTTCAGACCAAAATATGTAATTCTCCCTCCACACTTGTCCCCTGGTTCCTCCCCTGCTCCCGGAGGTTTTTCTTTCTCTTTTCCCAAACAAAATTCAACCACAAAGCAGCTCTCAGTGTGCCCACTGTAAGACCAAACATGTAATTTTCCTTACCCATCTTGAGAACCAGATGTGTAATTTTCCCCACCCAGTTTCAGAACTGACAAAACATATCTGTCACCCCCGAATCAATTACCATTTTCAGACCTGACTTTTAAGTCAACAACCATTTTCAAACCAAAAAGGCTTTAAAACCATACTCATTTGGGTTGCACCAATCTATACATGGAGTTTTTTCTCTGCCCCCTCCCCCCACCCCCACGCCCCCCCCCAAAAAAAGAGCCCAAAGCAAAATTACGTTAATATGTTCGTAATCCGGCCTTCATTTTCAAAATACTGATTATAATCTGTCTCAATGACAGCTGGATTTAAAAAATTCTCTTCATCTGTCTCTGGGACATAGCAGGTGGTATCTTATCACAGGATTTGGGAATTGCACGACAGCAAAACACTTTCTCGCCCAGCTGGCATTAGTACACAGTTACCAAAATTTAAATGCCGCTAAATTTTGAGCCTAAGATTGTATACATGCAAAACAACAAACAAACACAGTCACTAGTAACACTTTGCGATGTAGACAGATACATTTCAACAAGATTCAAATACATTCAACAAGAACTGTAACCTGTTTCTGGCTATGTTCAAAAATTGAGCTGGATTTCCTGCCGCTGTTGCCGCGAGGATGAAAACCGTACTCACACAGGAACCATAATGGATACATGTATAAGAAGCTTTGCTTTACTCTAGTCAGTCTAGTCAGTAAGGCATAACAACAAACATCGATCATGTTAAGTGTACAAAAGGGCTGCAAAGAACAACAAAAATGCCTCAAATAAAGTGGTAACGCATTTATTAACGATTATACGGCGAACTTTTACAGTGTAATGAATAAATAAGCTTAAACGTTCACCATTAAACTTTACCAATTCCGTCGTTTACTTTCGAAGCCATTGCTGTCGGTCGAATATCATCTGAGATTTTGCAGTCCGATTCTGTGGCAATTAGCTCAAACTGGTATTGCTCTACGTTAAATGCCACAGGTTTGAGCTCCTCAGCCATTTTCAACACAAAGAAAACGGGTGAAAACAGAGAATTTTCCAAAAAAATTACAACAATACTCTTTCAATACTCGCCCTTGGATCTTGAGCTTTCTTTGCTCATCAACAGTGACGTCATAGAATCAGCGGTCGTTTCCATTCCTTCCATTTAAACGCGCGGTCATTTCAGAAACGATTTCGTGAAACCTTCGGATATCTTAGTACTTTTGGCCTTATTACTCCTTTTAAGGTCTCAGCAAGAAAAATCTCGGTCCAGTTTGGCTTTATAATGATTTGTTTTTGTGTCAAGACGCGTTTAAACGGCTAAAGCGGAATTATCAAAATCTGGGTTTATTTGACCTTTAACTTCAGGGTTTGCATGTTGTTGAAAGATGCACTACAAAATTACTCAAATAAGTCATCCTGTTCAAATGGCCCAACCAGATCAAATAAGCCAACTGGTTCAAATGACCCAACCAGATCAAATGAGCCAACCGGTTCAGATGGCCCAACCATGTAGAATGACCCAACCAGTTCAAATGGCCCAACCATATCAAATGATTCAACCAGTTCAAATGGCCCAACCATATTAAATGACAAAACCATATCAAATGAGCCAACCGGATCATATGGCCACACCAAATGAAACGAGCCAACGGATTTAATTGACCTAACCATATCAAATGAGCCACCGGTTCAAATGACTCAACCGGTTCAAATGGCCCCAACTATATCAAACGACCCAACAGGTTCAAATGACCCAACCAGTTCAAGTGGCCCAGCCATATCAAATTGACTCAACCGGTTCAAATGGCCCAACCATATCAAATGAGCGAACCGGTTTAAATGGCCCAACCATATCAAATGACCCAATCGGTTAAAATTACCCAATCAGTTCAGATGGCAGAGCCATATCAAATGACGCAACCGGCTCAAATGATCCAACCAGATCAAATGAGCCAACCGGCTCAAATGGCCCAACCATATGAATTAGCAAACCGGTTTAATTGACCCAACCATATCAAATGAGCGAACCGGTTTAAATGACCCAACCAGTTTAAATGGCCCAACCTGTTTAAATGGCCCAACATATCAAATGAGCCAACCAGTTCAAATGGTCCAACAGGATCAATTGACCCAACCACATCAAATTGGCCATCCGAATCAAATGAACCAACCAGATCAAATGATCCAACCGGTTCAAATGGCCCAACCATATCAAATGAGAAAACCAGTTGAAATGACCCAACCATATCAAATGACCCAACTGGTTCAAATTACCCAACCAGTTCAAATGGCCCAGCCATGTCAAATGAACCAACCGGTTCAACTGATCTAACCAGATCAAATGAACCAACCGGTTCAAATGGCCCAACAATATCAAATGACCCAGCAGGTTCAAATGACTCAACCAGTTCAAATGGCCCAACCATATCAAATGACTCACCCGGTTCAAATGGCCCAACCATATCAAATGAGCCAACCGGTTTAAATGGCCCAACCATATCGAATGACCCAGCTGGCTCAAATTAGCCAATCAGTTCAAATTGCCAAACCATATTAAATGGCTCAACTTGTTCAAATGGCCCAACAATATCAAATTAGCGAACCGGTTTGAATGACCCAACCAGTTCAATTGGCCCAACCGCTTTAAATGGCCCAACCATATCAAATGAGCCAACTTGTTCAAGTGGCCAAGCCACAATCAGATCAAATTGCACCATCCGGTTCAAATAACCCAACAATATCAAATGACCCAACAGGTTCATATGACCCAACCAGTTCAAATGGCCCAACCATATCAAATGAGCCAACCGGCTCAAATAAGCCAATCATATCTAATAAGCCAACCAGATGAAATGACCCAACCATACCAAATGAGCCAACCGGCAATATCGAATGCCCCAACTGGTTCATATGGACCAATCATATCAAGTGCGCCAACTGGTCAAAATGGCCCAACCATATCAAATGACCCAACCCGTTCAAATGATCCAACCAGATCAAATGAGCCAAGCGATTCAAATGGCCCAACCATATTAAATGACCCAAAAATATCATATGACCCACCAGTTCAAATGGCCCAACCATATCAAATGAGGAAACCGCTTTAATCTACCCAACCATATCAAATTAGTGAACCGGTTTAAATGACCCAACCGGTTCAAATGACCCAACCAGTTCAAATGGCCTAATCATATCAAATGACCCAACACATTCAGATGACCCAGCCAATTCATATGGCCTAACCTTATCAAATGACTCAACCGGTTCAAATGGCCCAACCATATCAAATGAGCCAACCGGCTCAAGTAAGCCAATCATATCAAATAAGCCAACCAGACCAAATGACCCAACAAGTTCAAATGGCCCAACCAGTTCAAATGGCGCGAGAATAGCAAATGACTCAAGCGGTTCAAATGAGCAACTGGCTCAAAAGAGCAAACCGGATCAAATCACACAACCATATCAAATGAGCCAACCAGATCATGTGGCCAAACCATATCAAATGAACCAATGGGTTTAATTGACCCAACCATAACAAATGAGCCAACCGGTTTAAATGACCCAACCTGTTCAAATGGCCCAATCATATCAAATGACCCAACAGATTCAGATGACCCAGCCAATTCAATTGGCCCAACCATATCAAATGACTCAACCGGTTCAAATGGCCCAACCATATCAAATGAGCCAACCGGCTCAAATAAGCCAATCATATCTAATAAGCCAACCAGATGAAATGACCCAAGCATACCAAATGGCCAACCGGTTCAAATTGCCCAACCAGATCAAATGACCCAACCACTTTAAATGGCCCAGCTGGTTTAAATGGCCCAACCATATCAAATGAGCCAACTGGTTCAAATGGCCAAACCATATCAAATGACCCAACCAGATCAATTGACGCAGCTGGTTCAAATGGGCGAGCCATATCAAATGAGCAAACCAGTTTAAATGGCCCAACCATATCAAATGACCCAACTGGTTCAACTTACCCAACCAGTTCAAATGGCCCAGCCATATCAAATGACCCAACCGGTTCAAATGGACAATTCATGTCAAGTGAGCCAACCATATCAAATGACCCAACCAGTTCAAATGGCCCCACCATATCAACTGAGTAAACTGGTTCAAATGGCCCAACCATATCAAATGACTTAACCGGTTTAAATGGCCCAACCGTATCAAATCACTCAACCGGTTCAAATAAGCCAATCATATCAAATAAGCTGACCAGATGAAATGAGCCAACCAGTTCAAATGACCCAACCATATCAAATGAGCCAATCGGTTCAAATGGCCCAACCATATCAAATGACCCAACCATTTCAAATGGCCCAACCATATCAAATGAGCCAACCGGTTAAAATGACCCAACAAGTTCAAATAAGCCAACAGGCTCAAATGACCCAACCATATCAAGCGAGCTAACCGGTTCAAATGGCCCAACCATATCAAATGACTCAACCCGTTCAAATAACCAAACCATATCAAATGAGCCCACCGGCTCAAATAAGCCAACCAGATCAAATGTCCCAACCATATCAAATGACCCAACCGGTTCAAATGGCCCAACCATATCAAATGACCCAACCATTTCAAATGGCCCAACCATATCAAATGACTCAACCCGTTCAAATAGCCCAACCATATCAAATAAGCCCAACGGCTCAAATAACCCAATCAGATCAAATAAGCCAACCATATCAAATGACCCAACCATATCAAATGACCCAACAGGTTCAAATAACCCAACAAGTTCAAATGGCCCAACAATATCAATGACTCAACCGGATCAAATGACACAACCAAATCAAATGAGCCAACCGGCTCAAATAAGCCAATCATATCAAATAAGCCCACCAGATCAAATCACGCAACCATATCAAATGATCCAAGCAGATCAAACGAGCAAACCCGTTTAAAAGGCCCAACCATATCAAATGATCCAACTGGTTTAAATTACCCAATCAGTTCAAATGGCCCAGCCATATCAAATGACCCAACCGGTTCAAATGATCCAACCAGATCAAATGAGCCAACTGGTTTAAATGGCCAAACAATGTCAAATGACCCAACCAGATCAAATGGCACTACCCGGTTCAAATAACCCAACCATATTAAAATGACCCAACAGGTTCATTTGACCCAACCAGTTCAAATGGCCCAAACATATCAAATGGGCCAACAGGCTCAAATAAGCCAAACATATCTAATAAACCAACCAGATCAAATGACCCAACCATACCAAATGAGCCAACCGGTTCGAATTGTCCAACCAGATCAAATGACCCAACCACTTTAAACGGCCCAGCCGGTTTGAATGGCCCAACAATATCAAATGAGCCAACTGGTTCAAATGGCCAAACCATATCAAATGACCCAACCAGACCAAATGACGCAGCTGGTTTAAATGGGCCAACCATATCAAATGAGAAAACCGGTTTAAATGGCCCAACCATATCAAATGACCCAACCGGTTCAAATGGACAAATCATATCAAGTGAGCCAACCATATCAGATGACCCAACCAGTTCAAATGGCCCAACCATATCAAATGACTCACCGGTTCAAATGGCCCAACCAGATCAAATGAGCCAACCGCCTCAAATAAGCCAATCATATTAAATAAGCCAATCAGATCGAATGACCCAACCATATCAAATGAACCAACCGGTTCAAATATCCCAACCATATCAAATGACCGGACCAGTTCAAATGACCCAACCAGTTCAAATGGCCCAACCATATCAAATGAGCAAATGGGTTTAAATCGCCCAACCATATCAAACGACCCAACCGGTTCAAATTACGCAATGAGTTCAAATGGCCCCGCCATATCAAATGACCCAGCCGGTTCAAATGGACCAATCATATCAAGTGGGCTAACTGGTTCAAATGGCCCACCCCAGGGGCGGGGCAGAACACTTCTCAAATTTTTGCGTACCCATGTTCCAACGATATATGACGTCACATCCGGTTGCAAAAAGCGCTGAACTGGTTGATCAGCGAAGGTTTAAGATGGACGCTTGGTGCCACTTAGTTTCTTCGTTATTTTCACCAACAGTGAACCAGGATTTTGTATGTTGTGTATTATCGATGTTGCAGAGGTATTTTGCCAGCTATTTTAGCCAATATTTTGGCAAAACAAATATGCTGAGTATCTTTTTGATGCTAAATGACACAACTCCGGGGAATGTCATGGCGATTTTTTTCGCACTTTCAAAACGAGTGGCGTTCAAGATTTTGGCTCTTGCGGTTTCTGATTCACTGAAGGCATTAATTAAAATAGCCTATCCTGGGTGGAATATAATGGAGAAAACGCTGGAAGTCACAGTTTGAAGTGTTAACATCGGGAAGGTTATTAACACTCGACGTAAAGTGCTGGGAGCGCTACATAATTACACCTCCGTGGCATGCTGCTATAAGGTTGGTATTCGATTTCTTTATCTTCCATTAAAGATTTATGTTGCTATATACAAAAAAGCCTTTATGCCATAAAGAAAAATGGATTAATTGCATATTTGTGGTTTCCCCGGGGAAATTAGGCCACTTTGCAATTGTGCTGGAGTAATCTTAAATCTTTATTAATGTTATTGTTTGGTAAATGTTTGGCGTTTTAATAACCGAAATCTAGTTTGTCAATTACACACACACAATTACACACATAAGGAAAAAGAGAACGAAGTGCCTCACACTGAGGCATTTTGTTCAGCAATTACCTCTTGTGTGCAACAAAGCCTTTATAACAATTTCCCCTCAAATTATGTCATGAAGAAAAATCCAACATCTTTTATAAACTCTGTCTTCTGAGACAAATTCTTCTGTGTGTGTGCAGAATCTGGCTGTGTGTCATGCTCACGACTTCACAGCTTGGAGTTCAAGATGGTACCTGGTAGTGTTCTCAGTGGAGTTTAATATGAGAGAGAAAATACTTCTAGTCAGGGTCCCAAAGGGGGGGTCTATGGAGCCCTTGAGCCCTGAAATATTTTTCGTGGAGCCTGGAGCCCAAAGCCTCTCTCAACTTGGAGCCCGAACAAAAATGCTGTTTGTCTAAATGGAGCCCCGGAGTGAAGCAATGGAGCCCGAGAGCCCTGAATTTTCCGTCTTGGAGCCCTGGAGCCCTGCATTTTTCAGGCCGGAGCCCTGGAGCCCTAAACCCCTTTGGGACCCTGTCTAGTATTGTTACACCAGCAAACTCGTGGGTGAAAGCATTTATGGAATTTTTCAACATTACCACTTACTTACCGTAGTTACCTGAAAGAGTGCCACCCTTGTATTAGTGCTGCATCATCCCAGCAACAATGCGGCACTATTGATTTTTATTTGTTTCTTGACATTGTTAATGCTGAAATGCTAATATGGCTTGTTGTTGTTGTCATTGTTACTTATTGGAATCTGGTAGGGCTATGTTATTGATGTCATTTGTGAACATAGTACTGTGCACATGTTCCCAAATAGGAAGTTTTAAATAAGTGCCACCCTGAAATGAGCAACGCACTAACAACTTTCAAACAATTTAATAAGTGCCGTGAAATACAGAACTGTTTTTTTTTAGATTTCTGTCACTGCCAGATGTCTTCTGTCCCTGTTTTTGAAATCTGGAGAAAGACAGCTTGAATTGGCTTTGGCCGTTATAATTCTACAAGTTTTTCTACTGCATTAGAAAGTTACTACTTCACTGAGATGACTACCAGATGCTTTTTTGAACACCAACCTTTGAAGCCAAGTGAGCAACCTCATTCTTTTGATAAATCTGGCTCAGCAAGTTTCTCATGACTACCACACGAAGTGAGGAATTTGCCTCGGGGTGCAAACTTTGTTGCCTACAAGCTGAAAAGGTTGGGCTAAATGCCTTGCAAGGCATTTTGTTCAGCTTATCCTCGGTTATGTGGACAAAATTTATTCATTGTGGCCTAGGATCAACTTAAACTGTTGACATTTGGCAACCGCTGATAAATACTGTTAAACAGGGAATAGTTTATATTAAAACTTTCTTTGTATCAGTAATGTGTGTGTTGTGGGTGTGTTGTTTGGGTATTATTTATGTAAAGTTGTAATATGACAAAAAATTAAGAACAGACCTGCCAACTCTCACGGATTCACCGTGAGACTCACCGTTTGGGCTATCAACTCACGGTCTCACGATTTGGCCTCCAAATCTCATGGGGAATCAGAAAACCTTGAAATTGCCAAACAATTTAGGTAGTATGAAGCAATTTGAAAAATCCGTGTTAAAAATGGGCAATTTTTCGGGAATTTTATCACATCTAATGTTTGAGGGAAACCTGGGTACAATTCCAACCTCATTACCGTGAAACATAGGTGTGCTTGGGTCTCTGAAAGCTAGAGCTGTGAAAAGTTAACTCAAACTGGCGCCTCGCGTCGACAGCGAAACAGAAACTGACTCTTCAAAAAATGCGGCAAAAGAATGTAATAGGTAGCACAAATAAGGTAAAGAATACTTGAAACAAGAAATCTACCATTTTTATTTTCATTTAACACATAATTATTTTGGAAATCTCCAGGTTTGAGGTCCTAATCTCCAGGTTTTTTTGGGCTTTTTTTCAAAGTCTCCAGATTTGCATGTTTTGGAGGTTGGCAGGTCTGTAAGAAATAACTTGGTGAGAAGCAGTGATTTTTATACCATCAGGATTAATATACACTTGATTTTTTCACATCCCTGACATAATAATTGCCCTGTGATAAATGCTAATATTTGGGAATAAAGTGTAGTGTCTTTTTGGAGACTTTTCATATGTTCTGCAATGTTATAAATATCTTCCACTTGACAGTGCCCTCAGATGTCTGTTTTAATTGCCTTGTAAAATTTGTTGTGTTTTATTTTGACCAAAACTGATTTTCCTTCTTCAACCAAACATTGTTAATTTAGTTCTGTTTTTTTTTTTCACTCCCAGTTATTTATACACCCAATTTATATCTCCCCATGAGATGCAAGGATTTGGGATTCCAATGCTTCTTATTAATAATACTACTACATGTAAGTTTTATATACAGGTAATGCGTGTCTGATACTGCATGAATTCTTTGGTCTTTATTTGAAAAGGCTTGACTCAAACATGGTGCATAGTTTGTTCTGTGGGTATTGTCTTTGTTCTTTACATTGTTGTTGTCTTGGAAATATAAAATCAGATGACAAAAGTCTCCTTATACAGACACTTGGGGACTTTTAATTGCTCATGGGAACAGTTATTTTTGGATGTTGCAACTTGCTGTATGTTAAACATTATACCAGATTTCTCACAGTAAGTGTAATTGTCAGGTCTCTTCCCATGAAGGAAAAAAAGCCTGCACACTGACCCTTAGCAAAGTTTATGCTTTTAAATTTATTTACATTAATTGAAGGTACATACAGTATTATCCGTACATATTACGCATGCCCTGTATATGTTTCGTAAAAAATTGTCTTTGGTTTGAAAATTTTAAACCAGTTGAGTTTTTGTTTTCCTTTGTCTCAGATTATGGAAAATGGATCTAAGACAAAGGAAAATACAAAATAAATTAGTTTGTAAATTTTCAAATCAAAGGAAAATTTTAACCATAAGATATATTTTATTATTTTAACTGAAGATAATGTACACGCTGTGATTGGTCAATACCTGTTGATTATTATACCAGTAAATCATATGGTTTTTTGGCTCAATAAACCACTTACAATAGGTTGCTGGAATAACACTCGAAAAGCTTGTAAATCATTTGCCTTCAGCTTGTGACAATCTCTTCACGTGTTCTTCGAACATCCCGCATGGTTTATTGAGCCAGTAAATCACAGAAATGTGCGGTATATTGCTTAAATAAAAAGCAGATGAAAAGAGTGAAGGTTGAGTAGCCAACAATAGTTTTGTTGGCTATTCTGCCTTCTTCAATCTGGTAATATACAGCTTAATTTCAGATTGTATTGAGCACATTACTTTGTGAACTTTCTGCTGGTTTGAAGTACATTTTGTAAAAAATAATTTGTTGGGAGACTAAACTCCCTGTTGTTTAAGATTATTTAACAAATAAGAAAGGCAAAACCGTGCTTTGTTCTGTGATAAAGATGCAAGGCAGTGACTAAAGCACGAAAGAAGTGTCGGGTGAACACAAGCAGCAGGCGAGTGCTTCTCCCTACTTCTTGAGTGCTCTCGCGTGCTTTATCACAGAACAAAGCACGGTTTTGGCTTTTTTTATTTGTTTTATAACATAGCTTTGCTCACATGTGTAAAGAAATTGGCTTTAATTTGCAAGAAAACGAATTTTATTACTAGCTTGCAAGCGTGCACAAGAAAGGTTTCAGCTTGCCAGTGCGCACAGAATGGCGTCACAGGTTACTCCGTGCATCTGTACTCTGATAAAGCATGATGTCTCAACCAATCAGAGCGTGCATTATATTGAAATTTTATTATAAAAAATGTATTAAATTTACTATTACAGTATTTGCTTTGGTCCAAAAAAATATTGGCAAGTAGTATTAATGTAAACCTAAAACTGTTGGCTCAGAAATATTTGCCAATTGCTAATTTTGTTTATTAACAATACAATTAAACAGTACTGTGATAGTCATTAATGTCCAAGTCTAGTAATTATGAAATGAACAGGGCTGTCACTAATGGTGGTGTAAAAGGTGGGTAATAGGTGGGTAAAATGTGAAACGTTAGTCAGAGATCTGATATTTTCTTGTGTTGTCAACATGAATGTACATGTATCTTGTTTCTACCAATTGAAAGTGAGTAGCCAGGACTCACACGTCTAGCTAATAGCCAGGCCAAATCCCAAATCCCTGGCCATTAATGACAGCCCCAAATGAAGGTTTAACACTAATGACTACAGTGTACTCTTCCATTTTATTTCACAGGTTTCAACAAATCAAGAAGACATGAAGTATGTTTTCAACATGCAGCTTTGGACTGTTTATATTCATATTATTTGTGAGCCACCAAAAGTTTGTTGTTGAGACTGAGTAGGTGAATGGCATCTTCAGTGTTCATTTTGATGCAACATGAAAGCTATAGTGTAGTGTTGACTGTTCACAGACTGTTCATCAGTGGTGAATGTTATTTTAATTAGGCAATGTACAGACTAACATAAGGACATCTGTTGGTTGCCATTTCTGTTGCCTTGCACCTTCTTTACTTTGGGAGCAGTGGCTGTTCTCTGTACCTCCAGGGATAATTATATAAGGGACAGGTCATTTAATACAAAGAACTTGTACATGTAGCTGGAGGAGAAAGTTGGATTCCTGAAAAAAGAAATAGCAAATTGTGGAGACAATTCCAATAGGCTATACAACTAGGCATTTCTTAAAGGATTAAGGCCTTTCTGATTTTATGACACCAACTGACAACAAAAATAAATTTGTTATTAAAACTGATGGACCATAGTAAACAATTACAACTAAACAAAGTAATGTCAATATAAAGGTAGGTTTATGGTACCAGAAAATACAATGAAAGACTTCAGAATCCTTTTCTACATGTGTGTCTGACATTATTGACTTTTAATATTTATAACTTACTATAGAAAGGTTAAGACAGAAAGCTTTGCATAACTATGCATAGAGCAGTCCTAGGATAAGTGAACTGATCTCTACATTGTGTTGTTTGCAACTTATCATAAATACTGTAAACTACAACTTCATTAAAGTTAAAAAGACAATGATTGTTCTTGTTGAAGAGTAATTGGTTCTTTTCAAACAAACCAGTTGTTTTCATTTACTTCCACTGTCATACTCACTATTCATTCTCTTTTTTATTTGTCTGTCATGGGCTCATTGATTGATTGCTAACAATGGTTTCCCAACTAATCTTAAATGTGTAGTTCCAGAAAATATGCACACTCCCCCTTGCGGAAGGTTTTTCGTCCCCCCCCCCATCCCCCAAGAAATTTCAGTTAAGCTTTATACCTTGCTTCTAAAATTTTGGCTTTTGAGACCCCCAACCCCTAGGAATTTCCAATGACCTTCCATGGCGGTATGAATTTTTTCTTGAACTACACAATGGTTTTAAAATGGATATAAATCTAACAGTAAGAAGTCTTAACTACAGGATAGGTCGTTCTACATTTGGGTCCTTGAAAATATATGATTCATTTTGCTTAAAATGGCGGGGGCGGGCATGGAGGTCTCAAGATTTAATTAAGTTCAACGGGGCCGTCAAAATTAATCGAAGTTAAAAGGGTTTGTCTATAAATTCTTTTACAAAAAAAATTTGGAATTTCTCCTCCAGTCCCACCATCCCTATCCGTAGTCAGTGATCCATTCCCAAAGAACTTGTAAGTGTTGGATTTGGAGGAGAACCAAAAAAAACCAACCCTAAGACTTAATGGGTTTTCAGTTCTTTACTCACCCCAGCAGAGGAAAGGTATTCCAGTGTTAACTAGGAAACGAAATAAATAAAGAAACAGGAGAAGCAAAGTCTCGGTAGCCACGGGAAATAACATACACTCGGTATTCTTTTGACTATTTGTGCGGTCAAATAAGAGAACGAAGGTATGCTTATTAAAACAGCTTGTTTTCTTGAGCAGTTTCCTCAAAAAACGAAGAGTGTTAATGGAGTTTCCACTAGTGTAGAACGCTTCCTTTGTAATTTTTTGATAAGCGAATTATTATTCTACAGGATAGGCTATTTAAATGGAGTTTTACATACCTTGAATTCATGATCTCCAGCGATTTACAGAATCCTCTTAACTTCGGGGGAAAGAAATACCGACATCTTTCAGAGAAGGCAAGGCTCAAAAACACCACATTTTTAAATATTCATTAAGTCTATTCGTTTAACCAATTAAATGAGAGGAAAGAGTACACATTTGTCTTCACCTTCGCGGAAAATAAAAGGAAAATTTGCAGCCGATTGAAAAATATGGCCATTTTACTCACTGAGTGAACGAAACTGTAGCCGTCAAGTTTGATTTCCCCGCTCGTGGGAAAAGTTGTACGCTTTCGGATCGGATGTGACGTCATCTATCGTTGGAACATATGGGTATACAAAAAAAGTGCCAGGCGCTCCTGGAGTGTTCTCCCCCGCCCCTGGGCCCAACCATATCAAATGACCCAACCACATCAAGTGATCCAATCAGATCAAATGAGCCAAGCGGTTCAAATGGCCCAACCATATCAAATGACCCAACCACTTCAAATGGCCCAACCATATTAAATGTCTCAACCGGTTCAAATAGCCCAACCATACCAAATGAGCAAACCGGTTTAATTGACCCAACCATATCAAATTAGTGAACTGGTTTAAATGACCCAACCGGCTCAAAGGACCCAACCAGTCCAAATGGCCCAACCATATCAAAAAAGCAAACAGGTTCGGATGACCGAGCCAATTCAAATGGCCCAACCATATCAAATGACTCAACCCCGTCCAAATGGCCCAACCAAATCAAATGAGCCAACCGGCTCAAATAAGCCAATCATATAAAATAAGCCAACCAGATCAAATGACCCAACCATATCAAATGACCCAACAAGTTTAAATGACCCAACCAGTTCAAATGGCCCAACCATATCAAATGACACAACCGGTTCAAATGAGCCAACAGGCTCAAATGAGCAAACCGGATCAAATGACACAACCATATCAAATGAGCCAACTGGCTCAAATAAGCCAATCATATCAAATGAGCCAACCAGTTCAAATGGCCCAACCATATCAAATGAGCAAACCGCTTTAAATAGCCCAACCATATCAAACAACCCAACCGGTTCACATTACCCAATCAGTTCGAATGGCCCAGTAATATCAAATGACCTAACTGGTTCATATGGACCAATCATATCAAGTGCGCCAACTGGTTCATATGGCCCAACCATATCAAATGACCCAACCCGTTCAAATGATCCAAGCAGATCAAATGAGCCAAGCGGTTCAAATGGCCCAACCATATTAAATGACCCAAAAATATCAAATGACCCAACCGGTTCAAATGGCCCAACCATATCAAATTAGTGAACCGGTTTAAATGACCCAACCGGTTCAAATGACCCAACCAGTTCAAATGGCCCAATCATATCAAATGACCCAACAGATTCAGATGACCCAGCCAATTCAAATGGCCTAACCTTATCAAATGACGCAACCGGTTCAAATGGCCCAACCATATCAAATGAGCCAACCGGCTCAAGTAAGCCAATCATATCAAATAAGCCAACCAGACCAAATGACCCAACAAGTTCAAATGACCCAACCAGTTCAAATGGCGCGACCATAGCAAAATGACTCAGGCAGTTCAAATGAGCAACTGGCTCAAATGAGCAAACCGGATCAAACCACACAACCATATCAAATGAGCCAATCGGATCATATGGCGAAACCATATCAAATGAACCAATGGGTTTAATTGACCCAACCATAACAAATGAACCAACCGGTTCAAATGACCCAACCAGTTCAAATGGCCCAATCATATCAAATGACCCAACAGATTCAGATGACCCAGCCAATTCAAATGGCCTAACCATATCAAATGACTCAAGCGGTTCAAATGGCCCAACCATATCAAATGAGCCAACCAGTTCAAATGGCCCAACCATATCAAATGAGCAAACCGCTTTAAATAGCCCAACCATATCAAACAACCCAACCGGTTCAAATTACCCAATCAGTTCGAATGGCCCAGTAATATCAAATGACCCAACTGGTTCATATGGACCAATCATATCAAGTGCGCCAACTGGTTCATATGGCCCAACCATATCAAATGACCCAACCCGTTCAAATGATCCAAGCAGATCAAATGAGCCAAGCGGTTCAAATGGCCCAACCATATTAAATGACCCAAAAATATCAAATGACCCAACCGGTTCAAATGGCCCAACCATATCAAATTAGTGAACCGGTTTAAATGACCCAACCGGTTCAAATGACCCAACCAGTTCAAATGGCCCAATCATATCAAATGACCCAACAGATTCAGATGACCCAGCCAATTCAAATGGCCTAACCTTATCAAATGACGCAACCGGTTCAAATGGCCCAACCATATCAAATGAGCCAACCGGCTCAAGTAAGCCAATCATATCAAATAAGCCAACCAGACCAAATGACCCAACAAGTTCAAATGACCCAACCAGTTCAAATGGCGCGACCATAGCAAAATGACTCAGGCAGTTCAAATGAGCAACTGGCTCAAATGAGCAAACCGGATCAAACCACACAACCATATCAAATGAGCCAATCGGATCATATGGCGAAACCATATCAAATGAACCAATGGGTTTAATTGACCCAACCATAACAAATGAACCAACCGGTTCAAATGACCCAACCAGTTCAAATGGCCCAATCATATCAAATGACCCAACAGATTCAGATGACCCAGCCAATTCAAATGGCCTAACCATATCAAATGACTCAAGCGGTTCAAATGGCCCAACCATATCAAATGAGCCAACCGGCTCAAATAAGCCAATCACATCAGATAAGCCAACCAGACCAAATGACCCAGCCATATAAAATGACCCAACAAGTTCAAATGACCCAACCAGTTCAAATGGCCCAACCATTTTAAATGACCCAAAAATATCAAATGACCCAACTGGTTCAAATGGCCCAACCATATCAAATGAGGAAACCGCTTTAATCTACCCAACCATATCAAATTAGTGAACCGGTTTAAATGACTCAACCGGTTCAAATGACCCAACCAGTTCAGATGACCCAGCCAATTCAAATAGCCTAACCATATCAAATGACTCAACCGGTTCAAATGGCCCAACCATATCAAATGAGCCAACCGGCTCAAGTAAGCCAATCATATCAAATAAGCCAACCGGACCAAATGACCCAACAAGTTCGAATGATCCAACCAGTTCAAATGGCGCGAGCATAGCAAATGACTCAACAGGTTCAAATGAGCCAACTGGCTCAAATGAGCAAACCGGATAAAATCACACAACCATATCAAATCAGCCAACCGGATCATACGGCCAAACCATATCAAATGAACCAATGGGTTTAATTGACCCAACCATATCAAATGAGCCAACTGCTTCAAATGACCCAACCATATCAAATGAGCCAACCGGATAAAATGACTCATCTTGGTCATCTGGGTTTAACAGCACAACCAGATCAAATGTGCCAACCAGTTCAAATGGCCCAACTGGATCAATTGACCCAACCGCATCAAATTGGTCATCTGAATCAAATGAGCCAACCATATCAAATGAGGCAACCGGTTCAAATGGCTCAACCGGAACCATTGACCCAACTGGTCTATGATCAGTTGATCCATGCAACCAGCTCAATTGACCTAACCAGATCAAATACCCAACCGGATTCAAATGCCCCAACCAATTTTTTCAACATGATGTTCCTTATTATTGCTTCAAAAGCATTACGCTGCCTTACGTTTAACTAAAAGTTTCCGGAAAGATACGTAAATTTGTGCCACATGCACCTTTATGCTGTTGGTAATACGAATACTTAAAGACGCGTTAAAGGTTCAGTTTTACTTTTCCGCTTATAAAAGTTACTTAAAGTTCAGTTTTACGCTTTTCGTAAAGATGCGTATAGGCATGTAAAGTTCAGCTCTATGTTTTGCTAAGACACATTAAATTAGCTATTTACGACCATGTGTAAAAACGCATGCGCGCTAAATTGTCCAGAATTCAAGTTTCCTTTTTTGTTCAGACGCCTGTAACTGCGTATCGTTCAACTTTACGCTTTCCGTAAAAATGCGTAAAGGTGTGTAAAGACGTGTAAAGGTGTATAAACATTGATCTTTGCTTAGCCGTAAAAGTGCTAAAGTTCGCGTTAAGTTCAACTTAAAACGCTGATCTCGGGATGAAAAAGCTGTCTTGTAGAGACTCTTGCACTTTGCTGAATATCGCTAAAAAGTGGTGCGCCCAATGCGAAAATGACAAAACGAGCTGATCTCGGACTTAAAAAGGCTGTTTTGCACAAACTCGTGAACTTTGCTGAAAAAATCAGAGTTTTCAGCCCCAGAGCAGCACGTTTTCTCATTTTTGCACTGGGCGCACCACTTTTTAGCGATTTTCAGCAAAGTCCACGAGTTTGTACAAAACAGTGATTTTATTTAGCCCAAGATCAGCACGATTTGTAACTTTAGCACAGAGTACACCACTTTTTGACGGTTTTCAGCAAAGTGCACGATTTTGTACAAAAGAGCGTTTTCCACCCTTGAAGAGCACGTTTTGTCATTTTCGGACTGGACGCACCACCTTTTACCGATTTTCAGCAAAGTGCAGGGGTTTGTCCAATACAGCGATTCAACCCGAGGTCAGCAGGTTTTGTTATTTCAGCACTGGGCGCACCACTTTGTTTCTGCAAATCAGAGTTTTCAGCCCGTGATCAGCACGTTTTGTCATTTTGGCACTGGGTACACCACTTCTTAGCGATTTTCAGGAAAGCGCACGAATTTATGCTAAACAGCGTTTTCACCGTTCAAAAGTACTTATTACACATGACAAAAAACGCTATTCTCGGGATAAAAAAGCTGTGTTGTTGAGACTTGTGCACTTTCCTGAAAATCGCTCAATAGTAGTGCGCCCACTGCGAAAATGACAAAACGTGCATATCTCGGGCTGCAAACATTAAATTGCACAAACTCGTGCACTTTGCTAAAAATCGCTAAAAAGTGGTGCGCAAAGTGCAATAATCGCAAAACCTTCTGATCTCGGGCTGAAAACGCTGTTTTGAACAAACCCGTGCACTTTGCTAGAAATCGCAAAAAAATGGTCCGCCCAGTGCGAAAATGACAAAACGTGCCGATCTCGGGCAGGAAACGCTGTTTTGCACAAACCCGTGCACTTTGCTGAAAATCGCTAAAAAGTGGTGCACCCAGTGCGAAAATGACAAAACCTGCTGATCTCGAGCTGAAAACGCTGTTATGCACAAACTCCTGCACTTTGATGAAAGTCGCTAAAAAGTGGTTCGCCCAGTGCAAAAATGACAAAACGTGCTGATCTCGTGCTAAGAAGACGGTTTTGCACAAACTCGTGCACGTTGCTAAAAATGGCTTAAAAGTAGTGCACCCAGTGCGAAAATGGCAAAACGTGCTGATCTAGGGCTGAAAACCCTGTTTTGTACAAACTTGTGTGCTTTGCTGAAAATCGCTAAAAAGTGGTACGCCCAGGGCGAAAATGGCAAAACATTCTGATCTTGGGATGAAAACGCTGTTTTGTTAAACCCGTGTACTTTGCTGAAAATCCCTATAAAGTGGTGCGCCTAGTGCGAAAATGACAAAACGTGCTCATCTCGGGCTGAAAACTTCAGTTCTGCACAAACTCGTGCACTTTGCTGTAAACCGTTAAAAAGTGGTGTGCCCAGTGCGTAAATGACAAAACGTGCTGTTCTCGGGCTGAAAACGCTGTTTTGCACAAACCCGTGAACTTTGCTGAAAATTGTTAAAAAGTGGTTCGCTCAGTGTAAAAATGACAAAACGTGCTGATATCGGGCTGAAAACGCTGATTTGTACAAACTCGTTCGCTTTGCTGAAAGTCGCTAAAAAGTGGTACGCTCAGTGCGAAAATGGCAAAACATTCTGATCTTGGGATGAAACAGCTGTTTTGCACAAATTCGTGCGCTTTGCTGAAAATCGCTAAAAAGTGGTACGCCCAGTGTGAAAATGGCAAAACATTGATCTTGGGGAGAAATCGCTGTTTTGTACAAACCCGTGCACTTTGCTGAAAATCGCTATAAAGTGGTGCACCCAATGCAAAAATGACAAAACGTGCTGCTCTGGGGCGCACCACTTTTTAGCGATTTTCAGCAAGGTGCACGAGTCTCTACAAGACAGCATTTTCATCCCGATATCAGCGTTTTTACTCATGTGTGATAAGTACTTTTAAACACACCTGAGAGGCACATATTTACGCAGGAGATAACTAACACTGGCGATTATGCGGTTATTTGGATTTAATTGGCAACTTACTCATTGGCGGGTTCATTAGCGATTTTCAGCAAAGTTCACGAGTTTGTACAAAACAGCGTTTTCAGCCCGAGATCAGCACGTTTTGTCATTTTCGCACTGGCACTGCGTGAAAACTCGAATATTCAAGAATATTCTAGCATTGAATACGTGTTCCTGACGCCGACGAATTCTAGAGTATTCAGAACGTGCACGTCCGAATACCCTCTGTTCAGAATCATTCTGGGATTTTCTTAATAGGGGACTGCGGTAAATTTCGTCTCTGTAGAATACGAAAGTGAATGATTCCCTTGAGAAACCATTGATTTATTAAAGCGAACTACCTCAAATTTGATTTATACGGTGATAAAAGACAAATTGTCTTGCGTTGGGACCAATTCACTGTCATTACATGGCCTCTCAGAGCTAGAGTAAATTAAATTCAACTTTACGCAATTTAATGCGTACCTGTCTTTACATAAAGACAAATAACTTCATCCAATTAAACTCGTCCTGGACAAAGTTGAACTTGACGCGAACTTTAGCACTTTTACGGCTAAGCAAAAATCAATGTTTATACACCTTTACACGTCTTTATACAGCTTTACGCATTTTTACGGAAAGCGTAAAGTTGAACGTTACGCAGTTAAAGGCGTCTTAACAAAAAAGGAAACTTGAATTTTGTACAATTTAGCGCGCACGCGTTTTTACACATGGTCGTAAAAAGCTAATTTAATGTGTCTTAGCAAAAGCATAGAGCTGAACTTTACATGCCTATACGCATCTTAACGAAAAGCGTAAAATTGAACTTTACGTAACTTTTATCAACAGAAAAGTAAAGTTGAACTTTAAACGCGTCTTTAAGCATTCGTATTACCAACAGCATAAAGGTGCATGTGGCACAGATTTACGCATCTTTCCGGAAAAGTTTAGTTAAATGTAAGGCAACGTTACGCTTTTAAAGTTATAATAAGGAACATCATGTTGAAAAAATCGGTTGGGTCATTTGATCCGGTTGTTTATTTGATCTGGTTAGGTCAATTGAGCCGGTTGCATGGATCAACTGATCATAGACCAGTTGTGTCAATGGATCCGGTTGAGCCATTTGAACCGGTTGCCTCATTTGATATGGTTGGCTCATTTGATTCGGATGGCCAATTTGATGCGGTTGGGTCAATTGATCCAGGCCATTTGAACTGGTTGGCACATTTGATCTGGTTGTGCTATTAAACCCAAATGACCGAGATGAGTCATTTTATCCGGTTGGCTCATTTGATATGGTTATCATTTGAACCGGTAGGTCACTTGAACTGGTTGGCTCATTTGATATGGTTGGGTCAATTAAACCCATTGGCTCATTTGATATGGTTTGGCTATATGATCCGATGGCTGATTTGATATGGTTTGTGTCATTTGATCCAGTTTGCTCATTTGATCCGGTTGGGTCATTTGATATGGTTAGGCTATTTGAGCCGGGTGGCTCATTCGATCCAGTTGGCTCATGTGATCCGCTTGGCTCATTTGATATGGTTGGGTCACTTGAGCCGGATGGGTCATTTGATCCAGTTGGCTCATTTCAGCCGGGTGGCTTATTTAATATGGTTGGCTCATTTGATCCGGTTGGGTATTTGACCTCATTAGGCAATTGAGCCGGTTGCATGGGTCAACCCGTGGACCATGATCATGAACCAGTTGGGTCAATGGATCCGGTTGAAGCATTTGAACCAGATGACCGAGATGAGTCAATTGACCTGGTTGGCTCATTTGAAATGGTTGGGTCATTTGAAGCGGTTGGCTCATTTAATATGCCTGGGCCATTTAAACCCATTGGGTCATTTGATATGGTTGGGCCATTTGAACCAGCTGAGTCATTTGACACGGTTGGGTCATTTGAGCAGGTTGGCTGATTTGATATGGTTGAGCCATTTAAACCGATTGGCTGATTTGATTTGTTATGGTTGGGCCATTTAAACCGCTTGGCTCATTTGATCTTGTTGGTTTATTTGATATGTTTGGCTTATTTGAGCTGGTTGGCTCATTCGATCCAGTTGGCTCATTTGATATCGTTGGGTCACTTGAGCCGGATGGGTCATTTGATCCAGTTGGCTCATTTCAGCCGGTTGGCTTATTTAATATGGTTGGCTCATTTGATCCGGTTGGGCCATTTGATCCGGTTGGGTATTTGATCTCATTAGGTCAGTTGAGCCGGTTGCATGGGTCAACCCGTGGACCATGATCATGAACCAGTTGGGTCAATGGATCCGGTTGAGCCATTTCAACCAGATGACCGAGATGAGTCAATTGATCTGGTTGGCTCATTTGATATGGTTGGGCCATTTAAACCGTTTGAGTCATTTAATATGATTGGGCCATTTGAACTGGTTGGATCAGTTGATATGGTTGGGTCATTTGATATGGTTTGGCCATTTGAGCCAGTTGGCTCATTCGATCCAGTTGGCTAATGTGATCCGCTTCGCTCATTTGATATGGTTGGGCCACTTGGGCCGGTTGGGTCACTTGAGCTGGTTGGGGCATTTGATCCTGTTGGCTCATTTCAGCCGGTTGGCTCAATGGATATGGTTGGCTCATTTGATCCGGTTGGGCCGTTTGATCCGTCTGGGTATTTGATCCCATAAGGTCAATTGAGCCGGTTGCATGGGTCAACCCGTAGACCATGATCATGAACCAGTTGTGGCAATGGATCCGGTTGAGCCATTTGAACCAGATGACCGAGATGAGTTAGTTGATCTGGTTGGGTCATTGGAACCGGTTGGCTAATTTGATATGGCTGGGTCATATGATTCGGTTGGCTCATTTAATATGCCTGGGCCATTTACACCCGTTGGGTCATTTGATATGGCTGGGCCATTTGTACAAGCTGAGTCATTTTGACATAGCTGGGTCATTTGAGCAGGTTGGCTGTTTTGATATGGTTGAGCCATTTAAACCGGTTGGCTCATTTGATATCCTTGGGTAATTTGATCTTCTTGGTTTATTTGATATGATTGGCTTATTTGAGCTCGTTGGCTCATTTGATATGGTTGGGCCATTTGAACCGGTTGAGTCATTTAATATGGTTGGGCCATTTGAACTGGTTGGGTCAGGTTAT
The DNA here is from genome assembly GCA_964017195.1 of Siderastrea radians. Lineage (NCBI taxonomy): Eukaryota > Metazoa > Cnidaria > Anthozoa > Scleractinia > Rhizangiidae > Siderastrea > Siderastrea radians. Next base: position 24,171,572 of record OZ024896.1, read on the forward strand.
ATGGTTGGGTCATTTGATATGGTTTGGCCATTTGAGCAAGTTGGCTCATTCGATCCAGCTGGCTAATGTGATCCTCTTGGCTCATTTCATATGGTTTGGCCACTTGGGCCGGTTGGCTCATTTGAGCTTGTTGGGCCATTTGATCCTGTTGGCTCAATTCAGCCGGCTGGCTCAATTGATATGGTTGGCTCATTTGATCCGGTTGGGCCATTTGATCCGGTTGGGTATTTTATCTGATTAAGTCAATTGACCCGGTTGCATGGGTCAACCCATGGACCATGATCATGAACCAGTTGGGTCAATGCATCCGGTTGAGCCATTTGAACCAGATGACCGAGATGATTCATTTGATTTGGTTGGCTCATTTGATATGGTTCGGCCCTTTCAACTGGTTTGCTCATTTGATATGGCTGGGTCATTTGATTCGGTTGACTCATTTAATATCCCTGGACCACTGGAACCAGTTAAGGCAATGGATCCGGTTGAGCCATTTGAACCAGATGACCGAGATGAGTTAGTTGATCTGGTTGGGTCATTGGAACCGGTTGGCTAATTTGATATGGCTGGGTCATATGATTCGGTTGGCTCATTTAATATGCCTGGGCCATTTACACCCGTTGGGTCATTTGATATGGCTGGGCCATTTGTACAAGCTGAGTCATTTTGACATAGCTGGGTCATTTGAGCAGGTTGGCTGTTTTGATATGGTTGAGCCATTTAAGCCGGTTGGCTCATTTGATATCCTTGGGTAATTTGATCTTCTTGGTTTATTTGATATGATTGGCTTATTTGAGCTCGTTGGCTCATTTGATATGGTTGGGCCATTTGAACCGGTTGAGTCATTTAATATGGTTGGGCCATTTGAACTGGTTGGGTCAGGTTATATGGTTGGGTCATTTGATATGGTTTGGCCATTTGAGCAAGTTGGCTCATTCGATACAGCTGGCTAATGTGATCCTCTTGGCTCATTTCATATGGTTTGGCCACTTGGGCCGGTTGGCTCATTTGAGCTTGTTGGGCCATTTGATCCTGTTGGCTCAATTCAGCCGGCTGGCTCAATTGATATGGTTGGCTCATTTGATCCGGTTGGGCCATTTGATCCGGTTGGGTATTTTATCTGATTAAGTCAATTGACCCGGTTGCATGGGTCAACCCATGGACCATGATCATGAACCAGTTGGGTCAATGCATCCGGTTGAGCCATTTGAACCAGATGACCGAGATGATTCATTTGATTTGGTTGGCTCATTTGATATGGTTCGGCCCTTTCAACTGGTTTGCTCATTTGATATGGCTGGGTCATTTGATTCGGTTGACTCATTTAATATCCCTGGACCATTGGAACCGGTTGGGTCATTTGATATGGTTGGGCCATTTGAACCGGCTGAGTCATTTGATATGGTTGGGTCATTTGAGCCGGTTGGCTCATTTGATATGATTGGGCCATTTGAACCGGTTGGCTCATTTGATTTGATATGGTTGGGCCATTTAAAACAATTGGCTCATCTGATATGGTTGTGTCATTTGATCTGGTTGGCTTATTTGAGCTGGTTGGCTCATTTGATATGGCTGGGCCATTTGAACCTGTTCAGTCATTTGGCATGGTTCGCCCATTGGAACCCGTTCGGTCATTTGATATGGTTGCGTCCTTTCAAACTGTTGGGTTATTTGATATGGTTGAGCCATTCGAACTGGTTGGGTCAGGTGAACCGCTTGGGTCATTTGATATGGTTGGGCCATTTGAACCGGTTGAGTTATTTGACATGATTGGGCCATTTGAACTGGTTGGGTCATTTGAACCTGCTGCGCCATTTGATATGGTTGCTTCATTTGAACTGGGTTGGGTCATTTGTACCGGTTGGGTTATTTGATATTTATGGGTCATTCGATATGGTTGGGCCCATTGAACTGGTTGGGTCATTTAAACTTGTTGGGTCATTTGATATTTATGGATCATTTGATCTGGTTGGCTTATTTGATCTGATTGGCTTATTTGAGCCGGTTGGCTAGTTTGATATGATAAGATTTTGAGCGTTCTCTGGTTAAAAATTTAAAAGTTTGAGCTTTCGATTGCCAGTACTGCAATCTTTGACAAGATTGCAGACTGGCAATCTGTCAAAGTGATGATCACCTTGTCAAGGTGATCATCACTTGTCAAATATTGCAGACTGGCAATCGAAAGCCCAAACTTTTAAATTTTTAACCAGGGAACGCTCAAAATCTTATGATGTCTTACCCTGGTTACTCGTCCATTTTTAAACATATCATTTGCTATGGTTGGGTGATTAGAAATGGTTGGGTCATTTGATCTGGTTAGCTTATTTGATATGATTGGCTTATTTCAGCCGGTTGGCTCATTTGATATGGTTGGGCCATTTGAACAGGTTGAGTCATTTGATATAGTTGAGCCATTTGAAAAAGTTGGGTCATTTGATCTGGTTGGGTCATTTCATATGGTTTGGCCATTTGAACCAGATGGCTCACTTCATATGATTGGTCCATTTGAACCGGTTGGGTCATTTGATCTGGCTGGGCCATTTGAACTGGTTGGGTAATTTGAACCGGTTGGGTCATTTGATATGGTTTTGCCATTTAAACCGGTTTTTTCATTTGATATGGTTGGACCATTTGAAAAGGTTGGGTAATTTGATCTGGTTGGGTCATTTGATATGGTTTGGCCATTTGAACAAGTTGGGTCATTTGATATTGTTGGACAATTTGAACCAGTTGGCTCATTTGATATGGTTGGGTCATTCGATCTGGTTGGCCTATTGATATGATTGGCTTATTTGAGCCGGTTGGCTCATTGATATGGTTGGGCCATTTGAACTGGTTGGGTGATTTGATATTTTTGGGTCATTTGAACTGTTTGGCTTATTTGACCTGATTGGCTTATTTGAACCGGTTGGCTCATTTGATATGGTTGGGCCGTTTGAACCGGTTGAGTCATTTGATATGGTTGGGCCATTTGAACCAGCTGGCTCATTTAATGTGGTTCTGTCATTTGAAATGGTTGGGTCATCTGATCTGGTTAGCTTATTTGATACGATTGGGTTATTTGAGCCAGTTGGCTCATTTGTTATGGTTGAGCCATTTGAACATGTTGAGTCATTTGATAAGGTTGGGCCATTTGAACTGGTTGTGTCACAACCATCTCCGTCACGAGGAATTTTCCCCAACGCTTCTCAATGTTACCAATGCTGACAGAGTACCTCTAGTACTTACTTACCATCCTTTCAACACTGTAACGAGAAAGATCCTTTTAGAGAATTTCAACATCTTATCAACTGATCCTGAGACACGTGGGATATTCCCTGAGACGCCCCTCGCCTCATATCGACGCGACAAGAATCTCCGGGATTTCCTAGTACACTCCACTAGCGGCTCTCAGAGGCCCCTTGATGCTGGCTCTTTTCCCTGCCGTCGTCCCCGCTGTCAGACATGCCAGTACATTACTTCTCATACTGTTCTGCATGGGCCCAAGAGCTCACATACCATCCAAAATCGCTTCACCTGTCAGTCACCAAACAAGAACCCTGTGGCTACAAAGATGGGCCTGCATACACCACAGGAAACTTAATTATTGTCAATCTCTGGAACGTTTCCATTTTTGCCATATATTATTATGTATTCTCGACACGTACTTCTTTTGAAAAGATATCTTTAACTTATTACCCATTTTATTGAATTTTTATTTGTAAATAGACTATTTTATTAAATTAAATAAAGTTTTGTTGAATGATATACACAATGTCTTTCTTTATTCAAGGCGTAGCGGATACCCATAACTTTCCCCATGTGTAAGAGTGTACCTGTGGGAAAACGAGATTGACAAAAAGAATGAAACGTATGCAGGACCGAATACTACAGTACCCAAGCGTACAAATATGCGTGATACACATCGACATCTCGAGTGTTCTAACGGAATATGATACGCGAAAAGCATAAAAAAGTCGTATACTTTGGAATACGGGAAGAGTTCCACAATGTTCGAGTCTTAATACCCGCAACCACCAATAGAATACGCAAAAACCGGAAGTACATTTGGTGTCGTGGTGATGCGTATCGAATAACTCACATATTCGTCAGTATTCGGGCACGTACAGGTCAAAAGTGCCGTTCGCGAGGGTCGTATACGGACTTGAATACGTGGGAGTATGCAAAAGTATTCGAATCACTAGGGAACGCCAGCGTTCACAGGTGGTCAAAACAAACCTTTAGAGACCATCAATTGGCCGTATGCATTTCGAAAATTCAAAGTATTCAAAAAGATGAAAATTGAATACGGAAAAACGGGCCAGATTCTAATAGAATACTCGCGGTGTACGTCGCGTCATGCGCCACCAACCATGTCAAATGACTGAACCAGTTCATATGGCCCAGCCATATCAAATGAGCCACCCAGCTCAAATAATCCAATCATATCACATAAGCCAACCAGATAAAATGACCCATAAATATCAAATGACCCAACAAGTTTAAATGACCCAACCAGTTCAAATGGCCCAGCCAGATCAAATGACCCAACCGGTTCAAATGGACCAATCATATCAAGTGACCCATCTCGTTCAAATGGCCAGACCATATCAAATGATCCAACCAGATTAAATGACCCAACTTTATCAAATGGCCCAACCATATCAAATGACTCAACCTGTTCAAATAACCCAATCATATGAAATGAGCCAACAGGCTCAAATAAGCCAATCATATCAAATAAGCTAACCAGATCAAATGACCCAACCATTTCAAATCACCCAACCATGTCACATGAGCCAACTGGTTCAAATGGCGCAATCATATCAAATGACCCAACCAGTTTAAATTACCCAACCAGTTCAAATGGCCCAGCCAGATCAAATGACCCAACTGGTTCAATTGACCAATCATATCAAGTGAGCCACCTGGTTCAAATGGCCAAACCATATCAAATGACCCAACTTTTTCAAATGGCTCAACTTTTTCAAATGGCTCAACTTTATCAAATGACTCAACCTGTTCAAATGGCCCAACCATATCAAATGAGCCAACCGGCTGAAATAAGCCAATCATATCAAATAAGCTAACCAGATCAAATGACCCAACCATTTCTAATTACCCAACGATATCAAATGATATGTTTAAAAATGGACGAGTAACCAGGGTAAGAAATAATAAGATTTTGAGCGTTCTCTGGTTAAAAATTTAAAAGTTTGAGCTTTCGATTGCTAGTCTGCAATATTTGATAAGTGATGATCACCTTGACAAGGTGATCATCACTTTGACAAGTGATGATCAGATTGCCAGTCTGCAATCTTGTCAAAGATTGCAGACTGGCAATCGAAAGCGCAAACTTTTAAATTTTTAACCAGAGAACGCTCAAAATCTTATCATATCAAATAAGCCAATCAGATCAAACAAGCCAACCAGATCAAATGAGCCATAAATATCAAATGACCCAACAAGTTTAAATGACCCAACCAGTTCAAATGGCCCAACCATATCAAATGACTCAACCGGTTCAAATGGCCCAACCTTTTCAAATGAGCCAACCGGCTCAAATAAGCCAATCATATCAAATAAGCTAACCAAATCAAATGACCGATAAATATCAAATGACAAAACCGGTACAAATGACCCAACCAGTTCAAATGACCCAACCATATCAAATGACTCAACCGGTTCAAATTACCCAACCATATCAAATGACCCAACAGTTTGAAATGACGCAACCATATCAAATGACCGAACGGGTTCCAATGGCCGAACCATGTCAAATGACTGAACCGGTTCAAATGGCCCAGCCATATCAAACGAGCCAACCAGCTCAAATAAGCAAATCATATCAAATAAGCCAACCAGATCAAATGACACAATCATATCAGATGAGCAAACCGGCTCAAATAAGCCAATCATATCAAATAGGCCAACCAGATCGAATGACCCAACCGGTTCAAATGGCCCAGTCATATCAAATGAGCAAACCGGCTCAAATAAGCCAATCATATCAAATAGGCCAACCAGATCGAATGACCCAACTTGTTCAAATGGCCAAACCATATCAAATGACCCACCCAGATCAAATTACCCACCCAGTTCAAATGGGCCAGCCAGATCAAATGACTTAACCGGTTCAACTGGACCAATCATATCAAGTGAGCCACCTGGTTCAAATGGCCAAACCATATCTAATGACCCAACCAGATCAAATGACCCAACTTTTTCAAATGGCTCAACTATATCAAATGACTCAACCTGTTCAAATGGCCCAGCCATATCAAATGAGCCAACCGGCTGAAATAAGCCAATCATATCAAATAAGCTAACCAGATCAAATGACCCAACCATTTCTGATTACCCAACCATATCAAATGATATGTTTAAAAATGGACGAGTAACCAGGGTAAGACATAATAAGATTTTGAGCGTTCTCTGGTTAAAAATTTAAAAGTTTGAGCTTTCGATTGCCAGTCTGCAATCTTTGATAAGTGATGATCACCTTGACAAGGTGATCATCACTTTGACAAGTGATGATCAGATTGCCAGTCTGCAATCTTTTCAAAGATTGTAGACTGGCAATCGAAAGCTCAAACTTTTAAATTTTTAACCAGAGAACGCTCAAAATCTTATATCAAATAAGCCAACCGGCTCAAATAAGCCAATCAGATCAAACAAGCCAACCAGATCAAATGAGCCATAAATATCAAGTGACCCAACAAGTTTAAATGACCCAACCAGTTCAAATGGCCCAACCATATCAAATGACTCAACCGGTTCAAATGGCCCAACCATATCAAATGACCCAAGCGGTTCAACTGACCCAACCAGTTCAAATGGCCCAACCATATCAAATCACCCAACAGTTTGAAATGACGCAACCATATCAAATGACCGAACGGGTTCCAATGGCCGAACCATGTCAAATGACTGAACCGGTTCATATGGCCCAGCCATATCAAATGAGCCAACCAGCTCAAATAATCCAATCATATCAAATAAGCCAACCAGATCAAATGACCCATAAATATCAAATGACCCAACAAGTTTAAATGACCCAACCAGTTCAAATGGCCCAATCATATCAAACCACTCAACCGGTTCAAATGGCCCAACCATATCAAATGAGCCAACTGGCTCAAATAAGGCAATCATATAAAATAAGCTAAAAAATCAAATGGCCCATAAATATCAAATGACTCAACCGGTTCAAATGGCCCAACCATATCAAATGACCGAAGCGGTTCAACTGACCCAACCAGTTCAAATGGCCCAACTATATCAAATGACCCAACAGTTTGAAATGACGCAACCATATCAAATGACCGAACGGGTTCCAATGGCCGAACCATGTCAAATGCCTGAACCGGTTCAAATGGCCCGGGCATATCAAATGAGCCAACCAGCTCAAATAAGCCAATCATATCAAATAAGCCAACCAGATTAAATAACACAACCATATCAGATGAGCCAATTGTTTTAAATGGCCCAACCATATCAAATCAAATGAGCCAACCGGTTCTAATGGCCCAATCATATCAAATGAGCCAACCGGCTCAAATAAGCCAATCATATCACATAAGCCAACCAGATCAAATGACACAACCATATCAGCTGAGCCAATTGTTTTAAATGGCCCAACCATATCAAATCAAATGAGCCAACCGGTTCAAAAGGCCTAGTCATATCAAATGAGCCAACCGGCTGAAATGGCCCAGCCATATCAAATGACCCAACCGGTTCAAATGGTCCAGGGATATTAAATGAGTCTACCAAATCAAATGACCCAGCCATATCAAATGAACAAACCAGTTGAAAGGGCCGAACCATATCAAATGAGCCAACCAAACAAATGAATCATCTCGGTCATCTGGTTCAAATGGCTCAACCGGATGCATTGACCCAACTGGAACATGATCATGGTTCATGGGTTGACCCATGCAACCGGGTCAATTGACTTAATCAGATAAAATACCCAACCGGATCAAATGGCACAACCGGATCGAATGACCCAACCATATCAAATGAGCCAACTGGTTCAAATTGTCCAACAATATCAAATGACCCAACTTGTTCAAATGGCCAAACCCTATCAAATGACCCAACCAGATCAAATTACCCAACTTTTTCAAATGGTCCAACCATATCAAATGAAAAAACCGGTTTAAATGGCCCAACCATATCAAATGACCCAACCGGTTCAAATTGCCCAGCCAGTTCAAATGGCCCAGCCAGATCAAATGACCCAACCCGTTCAAATGGACCAATCATATCAAGTGAGCCATCTAGTTCAAATGGCCAGAACATATCAAATGATCCAACCAGATTAAATGACCCAACTTTATCAAATGGCCCAACCATATCAAATGACTCAACCTGTTCAAATAACCCAATCATATGAAATGAGCCAACAGGCTCAAATAAGCCAATCATATCAAATAAGCTAACCAGATCAAATGACCCCACCATTTCAAATCACCCAACCATGTCAAATGAGCCAACTGGTTCAAATGACGCAATCATATCAAATGACCCAACCAGTTTAAATTACCCAACCAGTTCAAACGGCTCAGCCAGATCAAATGACCCAACCGGTTCAAATGGACCAATCATATCAAGTGAGCCACCTGGCTCAAATGGCCAAACCATATCAAATGACCCAACCAGATCAAATGACCCAACTTTTTCAAATGGCTCAACTATATCAAATGACTCAACCTGTTCAAATGGCCCAACCATATCAAATGAGCCAACCGGCTGAAATAAGCCAGTCATATCAAATAAGCTAACCAGATCAAATGACCCAACCATTTCTAATTACCCAACCATATCAAATGATATGTTTAAAAATGGACGAGTAACCAGGGTAAGACATAATAAGATTTTGAGCGTTCTCTGGTTAAAAATTTAAAAGTTTGAGCTTTCGATTGCCAGTCTGCAATCTTTGATAAGTGATGATCACCTTGACAAGGTGATCATCACTTTGACAAGTGATGATCAGATTGCCAGTCTGCAATCTTTTCAAAGATTGTAGACTGGCAATCGAAAGCTCAAACTTTTAAATTTTTAACCAGAGAACGCTCAAAATCTTATATCAAATAAGCCAACCGGCTCAAATAAGCCAATCAGATCAAACAAGCCAACCAGATCAAATGAGCCATAAATATCAAGTGACCCAACAAGTTTAAATGACCCAACCAGTTCAAATGGCCCAACCATATCAAATGACTCAACCGGTTCAAATGGCCCAACCATATCAAATGACCCAAGCGGTTCAACTGACCCAACCAGTTCAAATGGCCCAACCATATCAAATCACCCAACAGTTTGAAATGACGCAACCATATCAAATGACCGAACGGGTTCCAATGGCCGAACCATGTCAAATGACTGAACCGGTTCATATGGCCCAGCCATATCAAATGAGCCAACCAGCTCAAATAATCCAATCATATCAAATAAGCCAACCAGATCAAATGACCCATAAATATCAAATGACCCAACAAGTTTAAATGACCCAACCAGTTCAAATGGCCCAATCATATCAAACCACTCAACCGGTTCAAATGGCCCAACCATATCAAATGAGCCAACTGGCTCAAATAAGGCAATCATATAAAATAAGCTAAAAAATCAAATGGCCCATAAATATCAAATGACTCAACCGGTTCAAATGGCCCAACCATATCAAATGACCGAAGCGGTTCAACTGACCCAACCAGTTCAAATGGCCCAACTATATCAAATGACCCAACAGTTTGAAATGACGCAACCATATCAAATGACCGAACGGGTTCCAATGGCCGAACCATGTCAAATGCCTGAACCGGTTCAAATGGCCCGGGCATATCAAATGAGCCAACCAGCTCAAATAAGCCAATCATATCAAATAAGCCAACCAGATTAAATAACACAACCATATCAGATGAGCCAATTGTTTTAAATGGCCCAACCATATCAAATCAAATGAGCCAACCGGTTCTAATGGCCCAATCATATCAAATGAGCCAACCGGCTCAAATAAGCCAATCATATCACATAAGCCAACCAGATCAAATGACACAACCATATCAGCTGAGCCAATTGTTTTAAATGGCCCAACCATATCAAATCAAATGAGCCAACCGGTTCAAAAGGCCTAGTCATATCAAATGAGCCAACCGGCTGAAATGGCCCAGCCATATCAAATGACCCAACCGGTTCAAATGGTCCAGGGATATTAAATGAGTCTACCAAATCAAATGACCCAGCCATATCAAATGAACAAACCAGTTGAAAGGGCCGAACCATATCAAATGAGCCAACCAAACAAATGAATCATCTCGGTCATCTGGTTCAAATGGCTCAACCGGATGCATTGACCCAACTGGAACATGATCATGGTTCATGGGTTGACCCATGCAACCGGGTCAATTGACTTAATCAGATAAAATACCCAACCGGATCAAATGGCACAACCGGATCGAATGACCCAACCATATCAAATGAGCCAACTGGTTCAAATTGTCCAACAATATCAAATGACCCAACTTGTTCAAATGGCCAAACCCTATCAAATGACCCAACCAGATCAAATTACCCAACTTTTTCAAATGGTCCAACCATATCAAATGAAAAAACCGGTTTAAATGGCCCAACCATATCAAATGACCCAACCGGTTCAAATTGCCCAGCCAGTTCAAATGGCCCAGCCAGATCAAATGACCCAACCCGTTCAAATGGACCAATCATATCAAGTGAGCCATCTAGTTCAAATGGCCAGAACATATCAAATGATCCAACCAGATTAAATGACCCAACTTTATCAAATGGCCCAACCATATCAAATGACTCAACCTGTTCAAATAACCCAATCATATGAAATGAGCCAACAGGCTCAAATAAGCCAATCATATCAAATAAGCTAACCAGATCAAATGACCCCACCATTTCAAATCACCCAACCATGTCAAATGAGCCAACTGGTTCAAATGATGCAATCATATCAAATGACCCAACCAGTTTAAATTACCCAACCAGTTCAAACGGCTCAGCCAGATCAAATGACCCAACCGGTTCAAATGGACCAATCATATCAAGTGAGCCACCTGGCTCAAATGGCCAAACCATATCAAATGACCCAACCAGATCAAATGACCCAACTTTTTCAAATGGCTCAACTATATCAAATGACTCAACCTGTTCAAATGGCCCAACCATATCAAATGAGCCAACCGGCTGAAATAAGCCAGTCATATCAAATAAGCTAACCAGATCAAATGACCCAACCATTTCTAATTACCCAACCATATCAAATGATATGTTTAAAAATGGACGAGTAACCAGGGTAAGACATAATAAGATTTTGAGCGTTCTCTGGTTAAAAATTTAAAAGTTTGAGCTTTCGATTGCCAGTCTGCAATCTTTGATAAGTGATGATCACCTTGACAAGGTGATCATCACTTTGACAAGTGATGATCAGATTGCCAGTCTGCAATCTTGTCAAAGATTGCAGACTGGCAATCGAAAGCTCAAACTTTTAAATTTTTAACAAGAGAACGCTGAAAATCTTATCATATCAAATAAGCCAACCGGCTGAAACAAGCCAACGAGATCAAATGAGCCATAAATATCAAATGACCCAACCGGTTCAAATGGCCCAACCATATCAAATGAGCCAACCGGCTCAAATCACCCAACCAGTTCAAATGGCCCAACTATATCAAATGACTCAACCAGTTCAAATGGCCCAACCATATCAAATGACCCAAGCGGTTCAACTGACCCAACCAGTTCAAATGGCCCAACCATATCAAATGACCCAACAGTTTGAAATGACGCAACCATATCAAATGACCGAACGGGTTCCAATGGCCGAACCATGTCAAATGACTGAACCGGTTCAAATGGCCCAGACATATCAAACGAGCCAACCAGCTCAAATAAGCCAATCATATGACATAAGCCAACCAGATCAAATGACACAACCATATCAGATGAGCCAATTGTTTTAAATGGCCCAACCATATCAAATCAAATAAGCCAACCGGTTCAAATGGCCCACTCATATCAAATGAGCCAACCGGCTCAAATGACCCAACCATATCAAATGACTCAGCCGGTTCAAATAGCCCAACCATATCAAATGACCCAACCGGTTCAAATGGTCCAGGGATATTAAATGAGTCTACCAAATCAAATGACTCAGCCATATCAAATAAGCAAACCAGTTGAAAGGGCCGAACCATATCAAATGAGCCAACCAAATCAAATGAATCATCTCGGTCATCTGGTTCAAATGGCTCAACCGGATGCATTGACCCAACTGGTTCATGATCATGGTCCATGGGTTGACCCATGCAACCGGGTCAATTGACTTAATCAGATAAAATACACAACGGGAACAAATGGCACAACTGGATGAAATGAGCCAACCATATCAATTGAGCCAACCGGCTGAATTGAGCCAACAGGATCGAATGACCCAACCAGCTCAAATGACCAAACCATATCAAATGAGCCAACTGGATCGAATAAGCCAACCAGCTCAAATAAGAGAATCATATCAAATAAACCAACAAGATCAAATGAGCCAACCGGGCCAAGTGAGCCCAAGTGGCCCAACCATATGAAATGAGCCAAGAGGATCACATTAGCCAGCTGGATCGAACGGCCAACTTGCTCAAATGGCCGAACCATATCAAATGACCCAACCATATCACCTGACCCAACCAGTTCAAATGGCTCCACCATATCAAATAAGCCAACGAGCTCAAATAAGCCAATCATATCAAATAAACCAAGAAGATCAAATGACCCAACCATATCAAATGAGCCAACCGGTTTAAATGGCTCAACCATATCAAATCAGCCAACCTGCTCAAATGACCCAACCATGTCAAAATGACTCAGCTGGTTCAAATGGCCCAGCCATATCAAATGACCCAACGCGTTTAAATGGCCCAGGCATATTAAATGAGCCAACCGAATCATATGACCCAGCCATATTAAATGAGCCCACCGCTTCAAATGAACCAACCATTTCAAATGAGCCAACCAGGTCAATTGACTCATCTCGGTCATCTGGTTCAAATGGCTCAACCGGATCCATTGACCCAACTGGGTCATGATCATGGTCCATGGGTTGACCCATGCAACCGGCTCAATTGCCTAATGAGATCAAATACCCAACCGGATGAAATGGCTAACCGGATCAAATGAGCCAACCATATTAAATAAGCCACCCGGCTGAAATGAGCCAACTGGATCAAATGACCCATCCGGCTCAAGTGACCCAACCATATCAAATGAGCCAAGCGGATCACATGAGCCAACTGGATCGAATGAGCCAACTGGCTCAAATGGCCTAACCATATCAAATGACCCAACCGGATCAAATGAGCAAACTGGATCAAATGACACAAACCATATCAAATCAGCCATCGGATCATATAGCCAAACCATATCAAATTAGCCAATGGGTTTAATTGACCCAACCATATCAAATGAGCCAACCAGTTCAAATGACCTAACCGGTTCAAATGATAACCATATCAAATGAGCCAACCGGATAAAATGACTCATCTCGGTCATTTGGGTTTAATAGCACAACCAGATCAAATGTGCCAACCAGTTCAAATGGCCTGGATCAATTGACCCAACCGCATCAAATTGGCCATCCAAATCAAATGAGCCAACCATATCAAATGAGCCAACCGGTTCAAATGGCTCAACCGGATCCATTGACACAACTGGTCTATGATCAGTTGATCCATGCAACCGGCTCAATTGACCTAACCAGATCAAATAAACAACCGAATCAAATGACCCAACCGATTTTTTCAACATGATGTTCCTTATTATAACTTTAAAAGCGTAACGTTGCCTTACATTTAACTAAACTTTTCCGGAAAGATGCGTAAATCTGTGCCACATGCACCTTTATATTGTTGGTAATACGAATGCTTAAAGACGCATTAAAAGTTCAACTTTACTTTTCTGTTGATAAAAGTTACGTAAAGTTCAGTTTTACGGTTTTCGTTAAGATGCGTATAGGCATGTAAAGTTCAGCTCTATGCTTTTGCTAAGACACATTAAATTAGCTATTTACGACCATGTGTAAAAACGCGTGCGCGCTAAATTGTACAAAATTCAAGTTTCCTTTTTTGTTAAGACGCCTTTAACTGCGTAACGTTCAACTTTACGCTTTCCGTAAAAATGCGTAAAGGTGTGTAAAGACGTGTAAACGTGTATAAACATTGATTTTTGCTTAGCCGTAAAAGTGCTAAAGTTCGCGTCAAGTTCAACTTTGTCCAAGACGAGTTTAATTGGATGAAGTTATTTGTCTTTATGTAAAGACAGGTACGCATTAAATTGCGTAAAGTTGAATTTAATTTACTCTAGCTCTGAGAGGCCATGTAATGACAGTGAATTGGTCCCAACGCAAGACAATTTAATTTGTCTTTTATCACCGTATAAATCAAATTTGAGGTAGTTCGCTTTAATAAATCAATGGTTTCTCAAGGGAATCATTCACTTTCGTATTCTACAGAGACGAAATTTACCGCAGTATCCTATTAAGAAAATCCCAGAATGATTCTGAACAGAGGGTATTCGGACGTGCACGTTCTGAATACTCTAGAATTCGTCGGCCTCAGGAACACGTATTCAATGCTAGAATATTTTTGAATATTCGAGTTTTCACGCAGTGCCAGTGCAAAAATGACAAAACGTGCTGATCTCGGGCTGAAAACGCTGTTTTGTACAAACTCGTGAACTTTGCTGAAAATCGCTAATGAACCCGCCAATGAGTAAGTTGCCAATTAAATCCAAATAACCGCATAATCGCCAGTGTTAGTTATCTCCTGCGTAAATATGTGCCTCTCAGGTGTGTTTAAAAGTACTTATCACACATGAGTAAAAACGCTGATATCGGGATGAAAATGCTGTCTTGTAGAGACTCGTGCACCTTGCTGAAAATCGCTAAAAAGTGGTGCGCCCCAGAGCAGCACGTTTTGTCATTTTTGCATTGGGTGCACCACTTGTTAGCGATTTTCAGCAAAGTGCACGACATTGTACAATACAGCGATTTCAGCCCGAGATGACTACGTTTTGTCATTTCCGCACAGGGCGCACTACTCTTAAGTTATTTTCAGCAAAGTGCACGAGTTTGTGCAAAACAGCATTTTCAGCCCGAGATGAGCACGTTTTGTCATTTTTGCAGTGGACGCACCACTTTTTAGCGCTTTTCAGCAAAGTGCACGGGTTTGTTGAATACAGCGATTCAGCCCGACATGAGCACGTTTTGTTATCTCCGTGCTGGGTGCACCACTTTTTAGCGTTTTCAGCAAAGTGCAGTTGTTTCTGCAAATCTGAGTTTTCAGCCCGAGATCAGCACGTTTTGTCATTTTTGTACTGGGCACACCACTCTTATGCGATTTTCAGCAAAGTGGGCAAGTTAGAGCAAAAATACGATTTCTCTCCGAGATGAGCACGTTTTGTCATTTTCGCACAGGGCACACCACTTTTTAGCTATTTTCAGCAATGCGCACGAATTTGTGCAAATCAGCCTTTTCAACGCGAGATCAACATGTTGTCATTTTCGCACTAGGCGCACCACTTTATAGCGATTTTCAGCAAAGTGCAGGGGTTTGTACAAAACAGCGATTTCTCCCCAAGATCAATGTTTTGCCATTTTCACATTGGGCGTACCACTTTTTAGCGATTTTCAGCAAAGCGCACGAATTTGCGCAAAACAGCTGTTTCATCCCAAGATCAGAATGTTTTGCCATTTCCGCACTGAGCGTACCGCTTTTTAGCGACTTTCAGCAAAGCGAACGAGTTTGTACAAATCAGCGTTTTCAGCCCGATATCAGCATGTTTTGTCGTTTTCGCACTAGGCGCACCACTTTATAGCGATTTTCAGCAAAGTGCAGGGGTTTGTACAAAACAGCGATTTCTCTCCAAGATCAATGTTTTGCCATTTTCACACTGGGCGTACCACTTTTTAGCGATTTTCAGCAAAGCGCACGAATTTGTGCAAGACAGCTGTTTCATCCCAAGATCAGAATGTTTTGCCATTTCCGCACTGAGCGTACCGCTTTTTAGCGACTTTCAGCAAAGCGAACGAGTTTGTACAAATCAGCGTTTTCAGCCCGATATCAGCATGTTTTGTCGTTTTCGCACTAGGCGCACCACTTTATAGCGATTTTCAGCAAAGTGCAGGGGTTTGTACAAAACAGCGATTTCTCCCCAAGATCAATGTTTTGCCATTTTCACACTGGGCGTACTACTTTTTAGCGATTTTCAGCACGGTTTGTAGAAAACAGCGTTTACAGCCCGATATCAGCACGTTTTCTTATTTTTGCACTAGGTGCACCACTTTTTAGCGCTTTTCAGCAAAGTTTTCAGGCCGAGATCAGCACGTTTTGTCATTTTCGCACTGGGCACACCACTTTTTAGAGTTTTCAGTAAAGTGCACGAGTTTGTACAAAACAGAAGTTTTCTGCACGAGTTCAGCACGTTTTGTCATTTTGCACTGAGTGCACTACCTTTAAGTGATTTTCAGCAACGTGCACTAGTTTGTAGAAAACAGCCTTTTGAGCCCAAGTTCAGCACGTTTTGTCATTTTTGCACTAGGTGCACCACTTTTCAGCGCTTTTCAGCAAAGTTTTCAGGCCGAGATCAGCACTTTTTGTCATTTTTGCACTGGGCACACCACGTTTTAGAGTTTTCAGTAAAGTGCACGGTTTGTACAAAACAGCGTTTTCAGCCCGATATCAGCACGTTTTCTCATTTTTGCACTGGGGACACCATTTCTTAGAGTTTTCAATAAAGTGCACGAGTTTGTACAAAGCAGAAGTTTTTAGCACGAGTTCAGCACGTTTTGTCATTTCGCACTGAGTGCACTACTTTTAAGTGATTTTCAGCAAAGTGCACTAGTTTGTAGAAAACAGCCTTTTAAGCTCAAGATCAGCACGGTTTGTCATTTTTGCACTAGGTGCACCACTTTTTAGCGCCTTTCAGCAAAGTTTTCAGGCCGAGATCAGCACGTTTTGTCATTTTTGCACTGGGCACACCACTTTTTAGAGTTTTCAGTAAAGTGCACGAGTTTGTACAAAACAGAAGTTTTCTGCCCGAGATCAGAACGTTTTGTCATTTTCGCACTGGGCGCACTACTTTCTAGTGATATTTATTTAGCAAAGTGCAGGAGTTTCTCCAAAACAGCGCTTTCAGCCCGACATCAGCACCTTTTGTCCTTTTGGCACTGGGTACACCACATTTTAGCAATTTTCAGCAAAGTGGACGAGTTTGCACAAAACAGCGTTTTCAGCCCGAGAGTAGCACGTTTTGTCTTTTTCGCACTGGGGGCACTACCTTTTAGCGATTTTCAGCAAAGTGCACGAGTGTCTGCCAGACAGAGTTTTCAGCCTGAGATTAGCACGTTTTCCCATTTTTGCACTGGGCGCACAACCTTTTAGCGATTTCACAAAGTGCACGCGTTTGTACAAAACAGCCTTTTCAGCCTGATATCAGCACGTTTTGTCATTTTTGCGCTGAGCGAACCACTTTTTAGCAATTTCCAGCAAAGTGAACGGGTTTGTTCAAAACACAGTTTTCAACCCGAGATCAGAAGGTTTTGCGATTTTTGCACTTTGCACACCACTCTTTAGCGATTTTCCGCAAACTGCGCGAGTTTGTGCAAATTAATGTTTTTAGCCCGAGATATGCACGTTTTCTCATTTTCGCACTGGGTGCACTACTTTTAAGCGATTTTCAGCAAGTGATTTTCAGCAAATGATTTTCAGCAAAGTGCACGGTTTGTACACAACAGCGTTTTCAGCCCGATATCAGCACGTTTTCTCATTTTTGCACTGGGCACAGCACTTTTTAGAGTTTTCAGTAAAGTGCACGAGTTTGTAAAAAACAGAAGTTTTCAGCCCGACATCAGAACGTTTTGTCATTTTCGCACTGGGTGCACTACTTTCTAGTGATATTTAGCAAAGTGCAGGAGTTTCTTCAAAACAGCGCTTTCAGCCCGACATCAGCACCTTTTGTCCTTTTGGCACTGGGTACACCACATTTTAGCAATTTTCAGCAAAGTGGACGAGTTTGCACAAAACAGCGTTTTCAGCCCGAGAGTAGCACGTTTTGTCTTTTTCGCACTGGGGGCACTACCTTTTAGCGATTTTCAGCAAAGTGCACGAGTGTCTGCCAGACAGAGTTTTCAGCCTGAGATTAGCACGTTTTCTCATTTTTGCACTGGGCGCACAACCTTTTAGCGATTTCAGCAAAGTGCACACGTTTGAACAAAACAGCCTTTTCAGCCTGATATCAGCAGGTTTTGTCATTTTTGCACTGAGCGAACCACTTTTTAGCAATTTCCAGCAAAGTGAACGGGTTTGTTCAAAACACAGTTTTCAACCCGAGATCAGAAGGTCTTGCGATTTTTGCACTTTGCACACCACCTTTTAGCGATTTTCTGCAAAGTGCACGAGTTTGTGCAAATTAATGTTTTTAGCCCGAGATATGCACGTTTTCTCATTTTCGCACTGGGTACACTACTTTTAAGCGATTTTCAGCAAGTGATTTTCAGCAAATGATTTTCAGCAAAGTGCACGGTTTGTACACAACAGCGTTTTCAGCCCGATATCAGCACGTTTTCTAATTTTTGGACTGGGCACACCACTTTTTAGAGTTTTCAGCAAAGTTTTCAGGCCGAGATCAGCACGTTTTGTCATTTTTGCACTGGGCGCACAACCTTTTAGCGATTTCAGCAAAGTGCACGAGTTTGTACAAAACAGCCTTTTCAGCCCGAGATCGGCACATTTTGTCATTTTCGCACTGGGCACACCACTTTTTAGCGATTTTCAGCAAAGTGGACAAGTTTGTACAAAACAGCCTTTTCAGCCCGAGATCAGCACGTTTTGTCATTTTCGTACTGGGCGCACAACCTTTTAGCCATTTCAGCAAAGTGCACACGTTTGTACAAAACAGCCTTTTCAGCCTGATATCAGCACGTTTTGTCATTTTTGCGCTGAGCGAACCACTTTTTAGCAATTTCCAGCAAAGTGAACGGGTTTGTTCAAAACACAGTTTTCAACCCGAGATCAGAAGGTTGTGCAATTTTTGCACTTTGCACACCACTCTTTAGCGATTTGCCGCAAAGTGCGCGAGTTTGTGCAAATTAATGTTTTTAGCCCGAGATATGCACGTTTTCTCATTTTCGCACTGGGTGCACTACTTTTAAGCGATTTTCAGCAAGTGATTTTCAGGAAATGATTTTCAGCAAAGTGCACGGTTTGTACACAACAGCGTTTTCAGCCCGATATCAGCACGTTTTCTCATTTTTGCACTGGGCACAGCACTTTTTAGAGTTTTCAGTAAAGTGCACGAGTTTGTAAAAAACAGAAGTTTTCAGCCCGACATCAGAACGTTTTGTCATTTTCGCACTGGGTGCACTACTTTCTAGTGATATTTAGCAAAGTGCAGGAGTTTCTTCAAAACAGCGCTTTCAGCCCGACATCAGCACCTTTTGTCCTTTTGGCACTGGGTACACCACATTTTAGCAATTTTCAGCAAAGTGGACGAGTTTTCACAAAACAGCGTTTTCAGCCCGAGAGTAGCACGTTTTGTCTTTTTCGCACTGGGGGCACTACCTTTTAGCGATTTTCAGCAAAGTGCACGAGTGTCTGCCAGACAGAGTTTTCAGCCTGAGATTAGCACGTTTTCCCATTTTTGCACTGGGCGCACAACCTTTTAGCGATTTCACAAAGTGCACGCGTTTGTACAAAACAGCCTTTTCAGCCTGATATCAGCACGTTTTGTCATTTTTGCGCTGAGCGAACCACTTTTTAGCAATTTCCAGCAAAGTGAACGGGTTTGTTCAAAACACAGTTTTCAACCCGAGATCAGAAGGTTTTGCGATTTTTGCACTTTGCACACCACTCTTTAGCGATTTTCCGCAAACTGCGCGAGTTTGTGCAAATTAATGTTTTTAGCCCGAGATATGCACGTTTTCTCATTTTCGCACTGGGTGCACTACTTTTAAGCGATTTTCAGCAAGTGATTTTCAGCAAATGATTTTCAGCAAAGTGCACGGTTTGTACACAACAGCGTTTTCAGCCCGATATCAGCACGTTTTCTCATTTTTGCACTGGGCACAGCACTTTTTAGAGTTTTCAGTAAAGTGCACGAGTTTGTAAAAAACAGAAGTTTTCAGCCCGACATCAGAACGTTTTGTCATTTTCGCACTGGGTGCACTACTTTCTAGTGATATTTAGCAAAGTGCAGGAGTTTCTTCAAAACAGCGCTTTCAGCCCGACATCAGCACCTTTTGTCCTTTTGGCACTGGGTACACCACATTTTAGCAATTTTCAGCAAAGTGGACGAGTTTGCACAAAACAGCGTTTTCAGCCCGAGAGTACCACGTTTTGTCTTTTTCGCACTGGGCGCACAACCTTTTAGCGATTTTCAGCAAAGTGCACGAGTGTCTGCCAGACAGAGTTTTCAGCCTGTGATCAGTACGTTTTCTCATTTTTGCACTGGGCGCACAACCTTTTAGTGATTTCAGCAAAAAGTGCACGTGTTTGTACAAAACAGCCTTTTCAGCCCGAGATCGGCACATTTTGTCATTTTCGCACTGTGCACACCACTTCTTAGCGATTTTCAGCAAAGTGCACAAGTTTGTACAAAACAGCCTTTTCAGCCCGAGAGTAGCACGTTTTGTTTTTTTTGCACTGGGCGCACTACTTTCTAGTGATATTTAGCAAAGTGCAGGAGTTTCTCCAAAACAGCGCTTTCAGCCCGACATCAGCACCTTTTGTCCTTTTGGCGCTGGGTACATCACTTTTCAGCAAATTTCAGCAAAGTGGACGAGTTTGCACAAAACAGCGTTTTCAGCCCGAGAGTAGCACGTTTTGTCTTTTTCGCACTGGGCGCACAACCTTTTAGCGATTTTCAGCAAAGTGCACGAGTGTCTGCCAGACAGAGTTTTCAGCCTGAGATCAGCACGTTTTCTCATTTTTGCACTGGGCGCACAACCTTTTAGCGATTTCCAGCAAAATGAACGGGTTTGTTCAAAACACAGTTTTCAGCCCGACATCAGAAGGTCTGCGATTTTTGCACTTTACACAACACTCTCTAGCGATTTTCCGCAAAGTGCACGAGTTTGTGCAAATTAATGTTTTCAGCCCGAGATATGCACGTTTTGTCATTTTCGCACTGGGTGCACTACTTTTAAGCGATTTTCAGCAGCGTTTTCAGCCCGATATCAGCCGGTTTTCTCGTTTTTGCACTGGGGACACCACTTCTTCGAGTTTTCAGTAGAGTGCACGAGTTTGTACAAAACAGAAGTTTTCAGCCCGAGATCAGAACGTTTTGTTCTTTTCGCACTGGGTACACCACTTTTTGGCGATTTTCAGCAAAGTACACGGTTTGTACAAAACAGCGTTTTCAGCCCGATATCAGCACGTTTTCTCATTTTTGCACCGGGGACACCACTTCTTAGAGTTCTCAGGAAAGTGCACGACTTTGTACAAAACAGAAGTTTTCAGCCCGAGATCAGAACGTTTTGTTCTTTTCGCACTGGGTACACCACTTTTTAGCGATTTTCAGCAAAGTGCACGAGTTTGTGCAAATTAATGTTTTCAGCCCGAGATATGCACGTTTTGTCATTTCCGCACTGGGTGCACTACTTTTAAGTGATTTTCAGCAAAGTGCACTAGTTTGTAGAAAACAGCCTTTTGATCCCAAGATCAGCACGTTTTGTCATTTTTGCACTAGGTGCACCACTTTTTAGCGCTTTTCAGCAGCGTTTTCAGCCCGATATCAGCACGTTTTCTCGTTTTTGCACTGGGGACACCACTTCTTAGAATTTTCAGTTAAGTGCACGAGTTTGTACAAAACAGGCGTTTTCAGCCCGATATCAGCACGTTTTCTCATTTTTGCACTGGGGACACCACTTCTTAGAGTTTTTAGTAAAGTGCACGAGTTTGTACAAAACTGAAGTTTTCAGCACGAGTTCAGCACGTTTTGTCATTTTCGCACTGAGTGCACTACTTTTAAGTGATTTTCAGCAAAGTGCACTAGTTTGTAGAAAACAGCCTTTTGAGCCCAAGATCAGCACGTTTTGTCATTCTTGCACTAGGTGCACCACTTTTTAGCGCTTTTCAGCAAAGTTTTCAGGCCGAGATCAGCAGGTTATGTCATTTTTGTACTGGGCACACCACTTTTTAGAGTTTTCAGTGGGCCCTGATATGGACTTATTTTGCTAGGCATTAAACAACCCCATAACGTACAGAGTATCCTAAAGACACCGAAAGCGTTATAAAACCTACAGTTTGAGCTTTCTCACGAAACTGTTGAAAACCGACTTTTGCAGGGACCTACAAAGAGCAAAGTCACCATACAATGTACCCAATTTAAACTTGCAGAATATGCTACAGACACGGAGA
Organism: Siderastrea radians; assembly: GCA_964017195.1. Taxonomy (NCBI): domain Eukaryota; kingdom Metazoa; phylum Cnidaria; class Anthozoa; order Scleractinia; family Rhizangiidae; genus Siderastrea; species Siderastrea radians. The sequence goes on from OZ024896.1 coordinate 24,193,981, forward strand.
TCGTTATAAAACCGACGATCAAAGGTGTTCCAAGCAATTGTAAAAAACGCCAGTTTTCCTGTGACCCACTGTGGACCAATTACGCTACTCATCGCACACCCCTCAAACTGCCGGGCAGAATATGCTACTGACACCGAGAGCATTATAAATTCTATCACGTAAGCTCTCTCAAGCAACATTTAAAAAATCCACTTTTCTAAAGACCCACAATGCACAAATTGGGCCACGCATCGCACAGGCTTCTCAAGAGCAGAATATCTCACAGACACTAAAAGCATTACATAGCGAGAACCACTAAGGATGAAGTTTTGCTCCACATCAAACAAGCCCAAAACGTGCAGAAAAGGCTACCGACACCGAAAGCATTATAAAACCTATAATTTGAGCTGTCTCGAGCAACTGTTTAAAATCGACTTTTCCAGGGAGCAACAACGAACAAAATCATTATGCATTTGAAACTTAGCATATGCTACAGGAACCGACGATGAAGGGTGCTCCGAGAATTTCTTAAAAACGCGAATTTCCCTGTGACCCACTTTGCACCACTTATGCTACGCTTCGAACAAGCCTAAAACGCGCAGAATTTGCTACTGACATCATAAGTATTACAGTTTGAGGTTTCTCGAGCCTACGGTTTTGCTACGGTTTATCTACGGTTTGCCCTGTCTTGAAAAACTGTTCAAAATGGCCTTTCACTGGGACTCACAAAGAGCAAGGTCAGAATGCATTGTACACACCTCAAACTAGCGGAATATGCTACATACACCGAGAGCATTATAAAACCTATTGCTTTAGTTGTCTCGAGCAACTTTTAAAAAATCCTCTTTTTTAATGAGCCACAGTGCAGAAATTTGGCCACGCATCGCACAGGCATCTTAAAAGCAGAATATCTCACAGACACCAAAAGTATTAGAAAGCCGATGCTTTGAGAAGTTCCACGCTACTCTTGAGAAATGCAGTTTTCCTCCGACCCACAGTGAAAAAAACTCACTGTGCAACAAACTCCCCTCAAATTTAAGAATACCCCACAGGAAAGCTGATGATTTGAGGAGTTCCTAAAGGTCTAAAAAATCCAGTTTTCTTGAGTCCCACTGTGGTCAAATTTTGCTACGCATCGAACAAGCCCAAAACGTGCAAAATATGCTATAGACACCGAAAATATTATAAAACCTATGGTTTGAGCTGTCTCGAGCAACTGTTGAGCATCGACATCACCATCCATTGTATACACTTCAAACTTGCAGAATATGCTACAGATACAGAGGGTTATAAAACCGACGATGAAAAGTGTTCCGAGAAATTCTTAAAAACGCTAGTTTTCCTGTGACCCACTTTGAACCAATTATGCTACGCATCGAACAAGGCTAAAACGTACAGAATATGGTTTTAGGTGTCTCCAGCAACTCTTGAAAATTTGACTTTTGCTGTGACTCACAAAGCACAAAGAGCGCTATGCAGCGCATAGTGGACTGGTACTCCCAGTGTGAAAATGGCAAAACATTGATCTTGGGGAGAAATCGCTGTTTTGTACAAACCCGTGCACTTTGGCGGGTTCATTAGCGATTTTCAGCAAAGTTCACGAGTTTGTACAAAACAGCGTTTTCAGCCCGAGATCAGCACGTTTTGTCATTTTCGCACTGGCACTGCGTGAAAACTCGAATATTCAAGAATATTCTAGCATTGAATACGTGTTCCTGACGCCGACGAATTCTAGAGTATTCAGAACGTGCACGTCCGAATACCCTCTGTTCAGAATCATTCTGGGATTTTCTTAATAGGATACTGCGGTAAATTTCGTCTCTGTAGAATACGAAAGTGAATGATTCCCTTGAGAAACCATTGATTTATTAAAGCGAACTACCTCAAATTTGATTTATACGGTGATAAAAGACAAATTAAATTGTCTTGCGTTGGGACCAATTCACTGTCATTACATGGCCTCTCAGAGCTAGAGTAAATTAAATTCAACTTTACGCAATTTAATGCGTACCTGTCTTTACATAAAGACAAATAACTTCATCCAATTAAACTCGTCTTGGACAAAGTTGAACTTGACGCGAACTTTAGCACTTTTACGGCTAAGCAAAAATCAATGTTTATACACGTTTACACGTCTTTACACACCTTTACGCATTTTTACGGAAAGCGTAAAGTTGAACGTTACGCAGTTAAAGGCGTCTTAACAGAAAAGGAAACTTGAATTTTGTACAATTTAGCGCGCACGCGTTTTTACACATGGTCGTAAATAGCTAATTTAATGTGTCTTAGCAAAAGCATAGAGCAGAACTTTACATGCCTATACGCATCTTAACGAAAAGCGTAAAACTGAACTTTACGTAACTTTTATCAACAGAAAAGTAAGGTTGAACTTTTAACGCGTCTTTAAGCATTCGTATTACCAACAGCATAAAGGTGCATGTGGCACAGATTTACGCATCTTTCCGGAAAAGTTTAGTTAAATGTAAGGCAACGTTACGCTTTTAAAGTTATAATAAGGAACATCATGTTGAAAAAATCGGTTGCATCATTTGATCCGGTTGTTTATTTGATCTGGTTAGGTCAATTGAGCCGGTTGCATGGATCAACTGATCATAGACCAGTTGTGTCAATGGATCCGGTTGAGCCATTTGAACCGGTTGGCTCATTTGATATGGTTGGCTCATTTGATTCGGATGGCCAATTTGATGCGGTTGGGTCAATTGATCCAGGCCATTTGAACTGGTTGGCACATTTGATCTGGTTGTGCTATTAAACCCAAAAGACCGAGATGAGTCATTTTATCCGGTTGGCTCATTTGATATGGTTATCATTTGAACCAGTTAGGTCATTTGAACTGGTTGGCTCATTTGATATGGTTGGGTCAATTAAACCCATTGGCTCATTTGATATGGTTTGGCTATATGATCCGATGGCTGATTTGATATGGTTTGTGTCATTTGATCCAGTTTGCTCATTTGATCCGGTTGGGTCATTTGATATGGTTAGGCCATTTGAGCCGGTTGGCTCATTCGATCCAGTTGGCTCATGTGATCCGCTTGGCTCATTTGATATGGTTGGGTCACTTGAGCCGGATGGGTCATTTGATCCAGTTGGCTCATTTCAGCCGGGTGGCTTATTTAATATGGTTGGCTCATTTGATCCGGTTGGGCCATTTGATCCGGTTGGGTATTTGATCTCATTAGGTCAGTTGAGCCGGTTGTATGGGTCAACCCGTGGACCATGATCATGAACCAGTTGGGTCAATGGATCCGGTTGAGCCATTTCAACCAGATGACCGAGATGAGTCAATTGATCTGGTTGGCTCATTTGATATGGTTGGGCCATTTAAACCGTTTGAGTCATTTAATATGATTGGGCCATTTGAACTGATTGGATCAGTTGATATGGTTGGGTCATTTGATATGGTTTGGCCATTTGAGCCAGTTGGCTCATTCGATCCAGTTGGCTAATGTGATCCGCTTCGCTCATTTGATATGTTTGGGCCACTTGGGCCGGTTGGGTCACTTGAGCTGGTTGGGGCATTTGATCCTGTTGGCTCATTTCAGCCGGTTGGCTCAATGGATATGGTTGGCTCATTTGATCAGGTTGTGCCATTTGATCCGGTTGGGTATTTTATCTGATTAAGTCAATTGACCCGGTTGCATGGGTCAACCCATGGACCATGATCATGAACCAGTTGTGTCAATGGATCCGGTTGAGCCATTTGAACCAGATGACCGAGATGAGTTAGTTGATCTGGTTGGGTCATTGGAACCGGTTGGCTAATTTGATATGGCTGGGTCATATGATTCGGTTGGCTCATTTAATATGCCTGGGCCATTTACACCCGTTGGCTCATTTGATATGGTTGGGCCATTTAAACCGTTTGAGTCATTTAATATGATTGGGCCAATTGAACTGGTTGGATCAGTTGATATGGTTGGGTCATTTGATATGGTTTGGCCATTTGAGCCAGTTGGCTCATTCGATCCAGTTGGCTAATGTGATCCGCTTCGCTCATTTGATATGGTTGGGCCACTTGGGCCGGTTGGGTCACTTGAGCTGGTTGGCTCATGTCAGCCGGTTGGCTCAATGGATATGGTTGGCTCATTTGATCCGGTTGGGCCATTTGATCCGGCTGGGTATTTGATCCCATAAGGTCAATTGAGCCGGTTGCATGGGTCAACCCGTAGACCCATGATCATGAACCAGTTGTGTCAATGGATCCGGTTGAGCCATTTGAACCAGATGACCGAGATGAGTTAGTTGATCTGGTTGGGTCGTTGGTACCGGTTGGCTAATTTGATATGGCTGGGTCATATGATTCGGTTGGCTCATTTAATATGCCTGGGCCATTTACACCCGTTGGGTCATTTGGTATGGCTGGGCCATTTAAACCAGCTGGGTCATTTTGACATAGCTGGGTCATTTGGGCAGGTTGGCTGTTTTGATATGGTTGAGCCATTTAAACCGGTTGGCTCATTTGATATCCTTGGGTAATTTGATCTTCTTGGTTTATTTGATATGATTGGCTTATTTGAGCTCGTTGCCTCATTTGATATGGTTGGGCCATTTGAACCGGTTGAGTCATTTAATATGGTTGGGCCATTTGAACTGGTTGGGTCAGGTTATATGGTTGGGTCATTTGATATGGTTTGGCCATTTGAGCAAGTTGGCTCATTCGATCCAGCTGGCTAATGTGATCCTCTTGGCTCATTTCATATGGTTGGGCCACTTGGGCCGGTTGGGTCATTTGAGCTGGTTGGGCCATTTGATCCTGTTGGCTCAATTCAGCCGGCTGGCTCAATTGATATGGTTGGCTCATTTGATCCGGTTGGGCCATTTGATCCGGTTGGGTATTTTATCTGATTAAGTCAATTGACCCGGTTGCATGGGTCAACCCATGGACCATGATCATGAACCAGTTGGGTCAATGCATCCGGTTGAGCCATTTGAACCAGATGACCGAGATGATCCATTTGATTTGGTTGGCTCATTTGATATGGTTCGGCCCTTTCAACTGCTTTGCTCATTTGATATGGCTGGGTCATTTGATTCGGTTGACTCATTTAATATCCCTGGACCATTTGAACCGGTTGGGTCATTTGATATGGTTGGGCCATTTGAACCGGTTGGCTCATTTGATATGATTGGGCCATTTGAACCGGTTGGCTCATTTGATTTGATATGGTTGGGCCATTTAAAACAATTGGCTCATCTGATATGGTTGTGTCATTTGATCTGGTTGGCTTATTTGAGCTGGTTGGCTCATTTGATATGGCTGGGCCATTTGAACCGGTTCAGTCATTTGACATGGTTCGCCCATTGGAACCCGTTCGGTCATTTGATATGGTTGCGTCCTTTCAAACTGTTGGGTTACTTGATATGGTTGGGCCATTCGAACTGGTTGGGTCAGTTGAACCGCTTGGGTCATTTGATATGGTTGGGCCATTTGAACCGGTTGAGTTATTTGACATGATTGGGCCATTTGAACTGGTTGGGTCATTTGAACCTGCTGCGTCATTTGATATGGTTGGGTCATTTGAACTGGGTTGGGTCATTTGTACCGGTTGCGTCATTTGATATTTATGGGTCATTTGATTTGGTTAGCTTATTTGGTATGATGGGCTTATTTGAGCCGGTTGGCTCATTTGATATGGTTGGGCCATTTGAACAGGTTGAGTCATTTGATATGGTTGGGCCCTTTGAACTGGTTGGGTCATTTAAACTTGTTGGGTCATTTGATATTTATGGCTCATTTGATCTGGCTGGGTTGTTTGATCTGATAAGATTTTGAGCGTTCTCTGCTTAAAAATTTAAAAGTTTGAGCTTTCGATTGCCAGTCTGCAATCTTTGACAAGATTGCAGACTGGCAATCTGATCATCACTTGTCAAAGTGATGATCACCTTGTCAAGGTGATCATCACTTGTCAAATATTGCAGACTGGCAATCGAAAGCTCAAACTTTTAAATTTTTAACCAGAGAACGCTCAAAATCTTATGATGTCTTACCCTGGTTACTCGTCCATTTTTAAACATATCATTTGCTATGGTTGGGTGATTAGAAATGGTTGGGTCATTTGATCTGGTTAGCTTATTTGATATGATTGGCTTATTTCAGCCGGTTGGCTCATTTGATATGGTTGGGCCATTTGAACCGGTTGAGTGGTTTGATATGATTGGGCCATTTGAACTGGTTGGGTCATTTAAACTTGTTGGGTCATTTGATATTTATGGGTCATTTGATCTGGTTGGCTTATTTGATATGATTGGATTATTTGAGCTGGTTGGCTCATTTGATATGGTTTGGCCATTTGAACCAGGTGGCTCACTTGATATGATTGGTCCATTTGAAGCGGTTGGGTTATTTGATCTGGCTGGGCCATTTGAACTGGTTGGGTAATTTAAACTGGTTGGGTCATTTGATATGATTGCGCCATTTGAACCAGTTGGCTGGCTCATTTGACATGGTTGGGTGATTTGAAATGGTCGGGTCATTTGATCTGGTTAGCTTATTTGATATGATTGGCTTATTTGAGCCTGTTGGCTCATTTGATATGATTGTGTTATTTGAAGAGGTTGAGTCATTTGATATGGTTGGGCCATTTAATCTGGTTGGGTTATTTGATATGGTCTGGCCATTTGAACCAGATGGCTCACTTGATATGATTGGTCCATTTGAACCGGTTGGGTCATTTGATCTGGCTGGGCTATTTGAACTGGTTGGGTAATTTAAACCGGTTGGGTCATTTGATATGGTTGGGCCATTTAAACCGGTTTTTTCATTTGATATGGTTGGACCATTTGAAAAAGTTGGGTAATTTGATCTGGTTGGGTCATTTGATATGGTTTGGCCATTTGAACAAGTTGGGTCATTTGATATTGTTGGACAATTTGAACAAGTTGGCTCATTTGATATGGTTGGGTCATTCGATCTGGTTGGCCTATTGATATGATTGGCTTATTTGAGCCGGTTGGCTCATTGATATGGTTGGGCCATTTGAACTGGTTGGGTGATTTGATATTTTTGGGTCATTTGAACTGTTTGGCTTATTTGACCTGATTGGCTTATTTGAACCGGTTGGCTCATTTGATATGGTTGGGCCGTTTGAACCGGTTGAGTCATTTGATATGGTTGGGCCATTTGAACCAGCTGGCTCATTTAATATGGTTCTGTCATTTGTAATGGTTGGGTCATCTGATCTGGTTAGCTTATTTGATATGATTGGGTTATTTGAGCCAGTTGGCTCATTTGTTATGGTTGAGCCATTTGAACATGTTGAGTCATTTGATAAGGCTGGGCCATTTGAACTGGTTGTGTCACAACCATCTCACGTCACGAGGAATTTTCCCCAACGCTTCTCAATGTTACCAATGCTGACAGAGTACCTCTAGTACTTACTTACCATCCTTTCAACACTGTAACGAGAAAGATCCTTTTAGAGAATTTCAACAGCTTATCAACTGATCCTGAGACACGTGGGATATTCCCTGAGCCGCCCCTCGCCTCATATCGACGCGACAAGAATATCCGGGATTTCCTAGTACACTCCACTAGCGGCTCTCAGAGGCCCCTTGATGCTGGCTCTTTTCCCTGACGTCGTCCCCGCTGTCAGACATGCCAGTACATTACTTCTGATACTGTTCTGCATGGGCCCAAGAGCTCACATACCATCCAAAATCGCTTCACCTGTCAGTCACCAAACAAGAACCCTGTGGCTACAAAGATGGGCCTGCATACACCACAGGAAACTTAATTATTGTCAATCTCTGGAACGTTTCCATTTTTGCCATATATTATTATGTATTCTCGACACGTACTTCTTTTGAAAAGATATCTTTAACTTATTACCCATTTTATTGAATTTTTATTTGTAAATAGACTATTTTACTAAATTAAATAAGGTTTCGTTGAATGATATACACAATGTCTTTCTTTATTCAAGGCGTATCGGATACCCATAACTTTCCCCATGTGCAAGAGTGTACCTGTTGGAAAACGAGATTGACAAAAAGAATGAAACGTATCCAGGACCGAATACTACAGAACCCAAGCGTACAAATATGCGTGATACACATCGACATCTCGAGTGTTCTAACGGGATATGATACGCGAAAAGCATAAGAAAGTCGTATACTTTGGAATACGGGAAGAGTTCTACAATGTTCGAGTTTTAATACCCCGCAACAACCAATAGAATACGCAAAAACCGGAAGTCCATTTGGTGTCGTGGTGATGCGTATCGAATAACTCACATATTCGTCAGTAGTCGGGCACGTACAGGTCAAAAGTGCCGTTCGCGAGGGTCGTATACAGACTTGAATACGTGGGAGTATGCAAAAGTATTCGAATCACTAGGGAACGCCAGCGTTCGCAGGTGGTCAAAACAAACCTTTAGAGACCATCAATTGGCCGTATGCATTTCGAACATTTCGACGTATTCAAAAAGATAAAAATTGAATACGGAAAAACGGGCCAGATTCTAATAGAATACTCGCGGTGTACGTCGCGTCATGCGCCACCAACCATGTCAAATGACTGAACCGGTTCATATGGCCCAGCCATATCAAATGCGCCAACCAGCTCAAATAAGCCAACCAGATCAAATGACACAACCATATCAGATGAGCCAATTGTTTTAAATGGCCCAACCATATCAAATCAAATGAGCCAACCGCTTCAAATGGCCCAATCATATCAAACAAGCCAACCAGATCAAATGAGCCATAAATATCAAATGACCCAACAAGTTTAAATGACCCAACCAGTTCAAATGGCCCAGCCATATCAAATGACTCAACCTGTTCAAATGCCCCAACCATATCAAATGCACCAACCGGCTGAAATAAGCCAATCATATCAAATAAGCTAACCAGATCAAATGACCCAACCATTTCTATTACCCAACCATATCAAATGATATGTTTAAAAATGGACGAGTAACCACAGTAAGACATAATAGGATTTTGAGCGTTCTCTGCTTAAAAATTTAAAAGTTTGAGCTTTCGATTGCCAGTCTGCAATCTTTGATAAGTGATGATCACCTTGACAAGGTGATCATCACTTTGACAAGTGATGACCAGATTGCCAGTCTGCAATCTTCTCAAAGATTGCAGACTGGCAATCGAAAGCTCAAACTTTTAAATTTTTAACCAGAGAACGCTCAAAATCTTATCATATCAAATAAGCCAACCGGCTCAAACAAGCCAATCAGATCAAACAAACCAACCAGATCAAATGAGCCATAAACATCAAAAGACCCAACAAGTTTAAATGACCCAACCAGTTCAAATGGCCCAACCATATCAAATGACTCAACCGGTTCAAATGGCCCAACCATATCAAATGACCCAACAGTTTGAAATGACGCAACCAAATCAAATGACCGAACGGGTTCCAATGGCCGAACCATGTCAAATGACTGAACCGGTTCTTATGGCCCAGCCATATCAAATGAGCCAACCAGCTCAAATAATCCAATCATATCAAATAAGCCAACCAGATCAAATGACCCATAAATATCAAATGACCCAACAAGTTTAAATGACCCAACCAGTTCAAATGGCCCAGCCATATGAAATGACTCAACCTGTTCAAATGGCCCAACCATATTAAATGAGCCAACCGGCTGAAATAAGCCAATCATTTTAAATAAGCTAACCAGATCAAATCGAAAGCTCAAACTTTTAAATTTTTAATCAGAGAACGCTCAAAATCTTATCATATCAAATAAGCCAACCGGCTCAAAAAAGCCAATCAGATCAAACAAGCCAACCAGATCAAATGAGCCATAAATATCAAATGACCCAACAAGTTTAAATGACCCAACCAGTTCAAATGGCCCAACCATATCAAATGACTCAACCGGTTCAAATGGCCCAGCCATATCAAATGACCCAACAGTTTGAAATGACGCAACCAAATCAAATGACCGAACGGGTTCCAATGGCCGAACCATGTCAAATGACTGAACCGGTTCATATGGCCCAGCCATATCAAATGAGCCAACCAGCTCAAATAATCCAATCATATCAAATAAGCCAACCAGATCAAATGACCCATAAATATCAAATGACCCAACAAGTTTAAATGACCCAACCAGTTCACATGGCCCAACCATATCAAATGACTCAACCGGTTCAAATGGCCCAACCATATCAAATGAGCCAACCGGCTGAAATAAGCCAATCATTTCAAATAACTAACCAGATCAAATGACCCAACCATTTCTATTACCCAACCATATCAAATGATATGTTTAAAAATGGACGAGTAACCAGATTAATACATAATAAGATTTTGAACGTTCTCTGGTTTAAAATTTAAAAGTTTGAGCTTTCGATTGCCAGTCTGCAATCTTTGATAAGTGATGATCACCTTGACAAGGTGATCATCACTTTGACAAGTGATGATCAGATTGCCAGTCTGCAATCTTGTCAAAGATTGCAGACTGGCAATGGAAAGCTCAAACTTTTAAATTTTTAACCAGAGAACGCTCAAAATCTTATCATATCAAATAAGCCAACCGGCTCAAACAAGCCAATCAGATCAAACAAGCCAACCAGATCAAATGACCCTTAAATATCAAATGACCCAACAAGTTTAAATGACCCAACCAGTTCAAATGGCCCAACCATATCAAATGACTCAACCGGTTCAAATGGCCCAAAAATATCAAATGACCCAACAGTTTGAAATGACGCAACCATATCAAATGACCGAACGGGTTCCAATGGCCATCAAATGAGCCATAAATATCAAATGACCCAACCAGTTCAAATGGCCCAGCCATATCAAATGACTCAACCTGTTCAAATGGCCCAACCATATCAAATGAGCCAACCGGCTCAAATAAGCCAATCATTTCAAATAAGCTAACCAGATCAAATGACCCAACCATTTCTATTACCCAACCATATCAAATGATATGTTTAAAAATGGACGAGTAACCAGGGTAAGACATAATAGGATTTTGAGCGTTCTCTGGTTAAAAATTTAAAAGTTTGAGCTTTCGATTGCCAGTCTGCAATCTTTGATAAGTGATGATCACCTTGACAAGGTGATCATCACTTTGACAAGTGATGATCAGATTGCCAGTCTTCAATCTTGTCAAAGATTGCAGACTGGCAATCGAAAGCTCAAACTTTTAAATTTTTAACCAGAGAACGCTCAAAATCTTATCAGATCAAACAAGCCAGCCAGATCAAATGAGCCATAAATATCAAATGACCCAACAAGTTTAAATGACCCAACCAGTTCAAATGGCCCAACCATATCAAATGACTCAACCGGTTCAAATGGCCCAACCATATCAAATGACCCAAGCGGTTCAACTGACCCAACCAGTTCAAGTGGCCCAACCATATCAAATGACCCAACAGTTTAAAATGACGCAACCATATCAAATGACCGTACGGGATCCAATGGCCGAACCATGTCAAATGCCTGAACCGGTTCAAATGGCCCAGGCATATCAAATGAGCCAACCGGCTCAAATAAGCCAATTATATCACATAAGCCAACCAGATCAAATGACACAACCATATCAGATGAGCCAATTGTTTTAAATGGCCCAACCATATCAAGTCAAATGAGCCAACCGGTTCAAATGGCCCAGTCATATGAAATGAGCCAACCGGCTAAAATGGCCCAACAATATCAAATGACCCAACCGGTTCAAATGGTCCAGGGATATTAAATGAGTCTACCAAATCAAATGACCCAGCCATATCAAATGAGCAAACCAGTTGAAAGGGCCGAACCATATCAAATGAGCCAACCAAATAAAATGAATCATCTCGGTCATCTGGTTCAAATGGCTCAACTGGATGCATTGACCCAACTGGTTCATGATCATGGTCCATGGGTTGACCCATGCAACCGGGTCAATTGACTTAATCAGATAAAATACCCAACCGGATCAAATGGCACAACCGGATCGAATGACCCAACCATATCAAATGAGCCAACTGGTTCAAATTGTCCAACAATATCAAATGACCCAACTTGTTCAAATGGCCAAACCATATCAAATGACCCAACCAGATCTAATTACCCAACTTTTTCAAATGGTCCAAAAATATCAAATGAAAAAACCGGTTTAAATGGCCCAACAATATCAAATGACCCAACCGGTTCAAATTACCCAACCAGTTCAAATGGCCCAGCCAGATCAAATGACCCAACCGGTTCAAATGAACCAATCATATCAAGTGAGCCATCTAGTTCAAATGGCCAGACCATATCAAATGATCCAACCAGATTAAATGACCCAACTTTATCAAATGGCCCAACCATATCAAATGACTCAACCTGTTCAAATAACCCAATCATATGAGATGAGCCAACAGGCTCAAATAAGCCAATCATATCAAATAAGCTAACCAGATCAAATGACCCAACCATTTCAAATCACCCAACCATGTCACATGAGCCAACTGGTTCAAATGGCGCAATCATATCAAATGACCCAGTCAGTTTAAATTACCCAACCAGTTCAAACGGCCCAGGCAGGTCAAAATGACCCAACCGGTTCAAATGGACCAATCATATTAAGTGAGCCATCTGGTTATAATAGCCAGACAATATCAAATGACCCAACCACATTAAATCACCCAACTTTGTCAAATGGCCCAACCATATCAAATGACTCAACCTGTTCGAATAACCCAATCATATCAAATGAGCCAACAGGCTCAAATAAGCTAACCAGATCAAATGACCCGACCATTTCAAATCACCCAACCATGTCAAATGAGCCAACTGGTTCAAATGGCGCAATCATATCAAATGACCCAACCAGTTTAAATTACCCAACAAGTTCAAACGGCCCAGCCAGATCAAATGACCCAGCCGGTTCAAATGGACCAATCATATCAAGTGAACCACCTGGTTCAAATGGCCAAACCATATCAAATGACCCAACCATATCAAATGACCCAACTTTTTCAAATGGCTCAACTATATCAAATGACTCAACCTGTTCAAATGGCCCAACCATATCAAATAAGCCAACCGGCTGAAATAAGCCAGTCATATCAAATAAGCTAACCAGATCAAATGACCCAACCATTTCTAATTACCCAACCATATCAAATGATATGTTTAAAAATGGACGAGTAACCAGGGTAAGACATAATAGGATTTTGAGCGTTCTCTGGTTAAAAATTTAAAAGTTTGAGCTTTCGATTGCCAGTCTGCAATCTTTGATAAGTGATGATCACCTTGACAAGGTGATCATCACTTTGATAAGTGATGATCAGATTGCCAGTCTGCAATCTTGTCAAAGATTGCAGACTGGCAATGGAAAGCTCAAACTTTTAAATTTTTAACCAGAGAACGCTCAAAATCTTATCATATCAAATAAGCCAACCGGCTCAAACAAGCCAATCAGATCAAACAAGCCAACCAGATCAAATGAGCCATAAATATCAAATGACCCAACAAGTTTAAATGACCCAACCAGTTCAAATGGCCCAACCATATCAAATGACTCAACCGGTTCAAATGGCCCAACCATATCAAATGAGCCAACCGGCTCAAATGACCCAACCAGTTCAAATGGCCCAACCATATCAAATGACTCAACCAGTTCAAATGGCCCAACCATATCAAATGACCCAAGCGGTTCAACTGACCCAACCAGTTCAAATGGCCCAACCATATCAAATGACCCAACAGTTTGAAATGACGCAACCATATCAAATGACCGAACGGGTTCCAATGGCCGAACCATGTCAAATGACTGAACCGGTTCAAATGGCCCAGACATATCAAACGAGCCAACCAGCTCAAATAAGCCAATCATATCACATAAGCCAACCAGATCAAATGACACAACCATATCAGATGAGCCAATTGTTTTAAATGGCCCAACCATATCAAATCAAATGAGCCAACCGGTTCAAATGGCCCACTCATATCAAATGAGCCAACCGGCTCAAATGACCCAACCATATCAAATGACTCAGTCGGTTCAAATGGCCCAACCATATCAAATGACCCAACCGGTTCAAATGGTCCAGGGATATTAAATGAGTCTACCAAATCAAATGAGTCAGCCATATCAAATGAGCAAACCAGTTGAAAGGGCCGAACCATATCAAATGAGCCAACCAAATCAAATGAATCATCTCGGTCATCTGGTTCAAATGGCTCAACCGGATGCATTGACCCAACTGGTTCATGATCATGGGCCTTGGGTTGACCCATGCAACCGGTTCAATTGACTTAATCAGATAAAATACACAACCGGATCAAATGGCAGAACCGGATCAAATGAGCCAACCGGCTGAATTGAGCCAACAGGATCAAATGACCCAACCAGCTCAAATGACCAAACCATATCAAATGAGCCAACTGGATCGAATGAGCCAACCAGCTCAAATAAGCCAATCATATCAAATAAACCAACAAGATCAAATGAGCCAACCGGGACAAGTGAGCCCAAGTGGCCCAACCATATGAAATGAGCCAAGAGGATCACATTAGCCAGCTGGATCGAACGGCCAACTTGCTCAAATGGCCGAACCATATCAAATGACCCAACCATATCACCTGACCCAACCAGTTCAAATGGCTCCACCATATCAAATGAGCCAACGAGCTCAAATAAGCCAATCATATCAAATAAACCAAGAAGATCAAATGACCCAACCATATCAAATGAGCCAACCGGTTTAAATGGCTCAACCATATCAAATCAGCCAACCTGCTCAAATGACCCAACCATGTCAAAATGACTCAGCTGGTTCAAATGGCCCAGCCATATCAAATGACCAAACGCGTTTAAATGGCCCAGGCATATTAAATGAGCCAACCGAATCATATGACCCAGCCATATTAAATGAGCCCACCGCTTCAAATGAACCAACCATTTCAAATGAGCCAACCAGGTCAATTGACTCATCTCGGTCATCTGGTTTAAATGGCTCAACCGGATCCATTGACCCAACTGGGTCATGATCATGGTCCATGGGTTGACCCATGCAACCGGCTCAATTGCCTAATGAGATCAAATACCCAACCGGATGAAATGGCCCAACCGGATGAAATGAGCCAACCATATTAAATAAGCCACCCGGCTGCAATGAGCCAACTGGATCAAATGACCCATCCGGCTCAAGTGACCCAACCATATCAAATGAGCCAAGCGGATCACATGAGCCAACTGGATCGAATGAGCCAACTGGCTCAAATGGCTTAACCATATCAAATGACCCAACCGGATCAAATGAGCAAACTGGATCAAATGACACAAACCATATCAAATCAGCCATCGGATCATATAGCCAAACCATATCAAATGAGCCAATGGGTTTAATTGACCCAACCATATCAAATGAGCCAACCAGTTCAAATGACCTAACCGGTTCAAATGATAACCATATCAAATGAGCCAACCGGATAAAATGACTCATCTCGGTCATTTGGGTTTAATAGCACAACCAGATCAAATGTGCCAACCAGTTCAAATGGCCTGGATCAATTGACCCAACCGCATCAAATTGGCCATCCGAATCAAATGAGCCAACCATATCAAATGAGCCAACCGGTTCAAATGGCTCAACCGGATCCATTGACACAACTGGTCTATGATCAGTTGATCCATGCAACCGGCTCAATTGACCTAACCAGATCAAATAAACAACCGAATCAAATGACCCAACCGATTTTTTCAACATGATGTTCCTTATTATAACTTTAAAAGCGTAACGTTGCCTTACATTTAACTAAACTTTTCCGGAAAGATGCGTAAATCTGTGCCACATGCACCTTTATGCTGTTGGTAATACGAATGCTTAAAGACGCGTTAAAAGTTCAACTTTACTTTTCTGTTGATAAAAGTTACGTAAAGTTCAGTTTTACGCTTTTCGTTAAGATGCGTATAGGCATGTAAAGTTCAGCTCCATGCTTTTGCTAAGACACATTAAATTAGCTATTTACGACCATGTGTAAAAACGCGTGCGCACTAAATTGTACAAAATTCAAGCTTCCTTTTTTGTTAAGACGCCTTTAACTGCGTAACGTTCAACTTTACGCTTTCCGTAAAAATGCGTAAAGGTGTGTAAAGACGTGTAAACGTGTATAAACATTGATTTTTGCTTAGCCGTAAAAGTGCTAAAGTTCGCGTCAAGTTCAACTTTGTCCAGGACGAGTTTAATTGGATGAAGTTATTTGTCTTTATGTAAAGACAGGTACGCATTAAATTGCGTAAAGTTGAATTTAATTTACTCTAGCTCTGAGAGGCCATGTAATGACAGTGAATTGGTCCCAACGCAAGACAATTTAATTTGTCTTTTATCACCGTATAAATCAAATTTGAGGTAGTTCGCTTTAATAAATCAATGGTTTCTCAAGGGAATCATTCACTTTCGTATTCTACAGAGACGAAATTTACCGCAGTATCCTATTAAGAAAATCCCAGAATGATTCTGAACAGAGGGTATTCGGACGTGCACGTTCTGAATACTCTAGAATTCGTCGGCCTCAGGAACACGTATTCAATGCTAGAATATTTTTGAATATTCGAGTTTTCACGCAGTGCCAGTGCAAAAATGACAAAATGTGCTGATCTCGGGCTGAAAACGCTGTTTTGTACAAACTCGTGAACTTTGCTGAAAATCGCTAATGAACCCGCCAATGAGTTACTTGCCAATTAAATCCAAATAACCGCATAATCGCCAGTGTTAGTTATCTCCTGCGTAAATATGTGCCTCTCAGGTGTGTTTAAAAGTACTTATCACACATGAGTAAAAACGCTGATATCGGGATGAAAATGCTGTCTTGTAGAGACTCGTGCACTTTGCTGAAAATCGCTAAAAAGTGGTGCGTCCCAGAGCAGCACGTTTTGTCATTTTTGCATTGGGTGCACCACTTGTTAGCGATTTTCAGCAAAGTGCACGACATTGTACAATACAGCGATTTCAACCCGAGATGACTACGTTTTGTCATTTCCGCAGAGGGCGCACTACTCTTAAGTTATTTTCAGCAAAGTGCACGAGTTTGTGCAAAAAAGCATTTTCAGCCCGAGATGAGCACGTTTTGTCATTTTTCCAGTGGACGCACCACTTTTTAGCGATTTTCAGCAAAGTGCACGGGTTTGTTGAATACAGCGATTCAGCCCGACATGAGCACGTTTTGTTATCTCCGTGCTGGGTGCACCACTTTTTAGCGTTTTCAGCAAAGTGCAGTTGTTTCTGCAAATCTGAGTTTTCAGCCCGAGATCAGCACGTTTTGTCATTTTTGTACTGGGCACACCACTCTTATGCGATTTTCAGCAAAGTGGGCAAGTTAGAGCAAAAATACGATTTCTCTCCGAGATGAACACGTTTTGTCATTTTCGCACAGGGCACACCACTTTTTAGCTATTTTCAGCAATGCGCACGAATTTGTGCAAATCAGCCTTTTCAACCCGAGATCAACATGTTCTGTCATTTTCGCACTAGGCGCACCACTTTATAGCGATTTTCAGCAAAGTGCAGGGGTTTGTACAAAACAGCGATTTCTCCCCAAGATCAATGTTTTGCCATTTTCACATTGGGCGTACCACTTTTTAGCGATTTTCAGCAAAGCGCACGAATTTGTGCAAAACAGCTGTTTCATCCCAAGATCAGAATGTTTTGCCATTTCCGCACTGAGCGTACCGCTTTTTAGCGACTTTCAGCAAAGCGAACGAGTTTGTACAAATCAGCGTTTTCAGCCCGATATCAGCATCTTTTGTCATTTTCGCACTAGGCGCACCACTTTATAGCGATTTTCAGCAAAGTGCAGGGGTTTGTACAAAACAGCAATTTCTCTCCAAGATCAATGTTTTGCCATTTTCACACTGGGCGTACCACTTTTTAGCGATTTTCAGCAAAGCGCACGAATTTGTGCAAAACAGCTGTTTCATCCCAAGATCAGAATGTTTTGCCATTTCCGCACTGAGCGTACCGCTTTTTAGCGACTTTCAGCAAAGCGAACGAGTTTGTACAAATCAGCGTTTTCAGCCCGATATCAGCATGTTTTGTCATTTTCGCACTAGGCGCACCACTTTATAGCGATTTTCAGCAAAGTGCAGGGGTTTGTACAAAACAGCGATTTCTCTCCAAGATCAATGTTTTGCCATTTTCACACTGGGCGTACCACTTTTTAGCGATTTTCAGCAAAGCGCACGAATTTGTGCAAAACAGCTGTTTCATCCCAAGATCAGAATGTTTTGCCATTTCCGCACTGAGCGTACCGCTTTTTAGCGACTTTCAGCAAAGCGAACGAGTTTGTACAAATCAGCGTTTTCAGCCCGATATCAGCATGTTTTGTCATTTTCGCACTAGGCGCACCACTTTTTAGAGTTTTCAGTAAAGTGCACGAGTTTGTACAAAACAGAAGTTTTCTGCACGAGTTCAGCACGTTTTGTCATTTTGCACTGAGTGCACTACCTTTAAGTGATTTTCAGCAACGTGCACTAGTTTGTAGAAAACAGCCTTTTGAGCCCAATTTCAGCACGTTTTGTCATTTTTGCACTAGGTGCACCACTTTTCAGCGCTTTTCAGCAAAGTTTTCAGGCCGAGATCAACGCTTTTTGTCATTTTTGCACTGGGCACACCACTTTTTAGAGTTTTCAGTAAAGTGCACGGTTTGTACAAAACAGCGTTTTCAGCCCGATATCAGCACGTTTTCTCATTTTTGCACTGGGGACACCATTTCTTAGAGTTTTCAATAAAGTGCACGAGTTTGTACAAAGCAGAAGTTTTTAGCACGAGTTCAGCACGTTTTGTCATTTCGCACTGAGTGCACTACTTTTAAGTGATTTTCAGCAAAGTGCACTAGTTTCTAGAAAACAGCCTTTTAAGCCCAAGATCAGCACGGTTTGTCATTTTTGCACTAGGTGCACCACTTTTTAGCGCTTTTCAGCAAAGTTTTCAGGCCGAGATCAGCAGTTTTGTCATTTTTGCACTGGGCACACCACTTTTTAGAGTTTTCAGTAAAGTGCACGAGTTTGTACAAAACAGAAGTTTTCTGCCCGAGATCAGAACGTTTTGTCATTTTCGCACTGGGCGCACTACTTTCTAGTGATATTTAGGAAAGTGCAGGAGTTTCTCCAAAACAGCGCTTTCAGCCCGACATCAGCACCTTTTGTCCTTTTGGCACTGGGTACACCACATTTTAGCAATTTTCAGCAAAGTGGACGAGTTTGCACAAAACAGCGTTTTCAGCCCGAGAGTACCACGTTTTGTCTTTTTCGCACTGGGCGCACAACCTTTTAGCGATTTTCAGCAAAGTGCACGAGTGTCTGCCAGACAGAGTTTTCAGCCTGAGATCAGTACGTTTTCTCATTTTTGCACTGGGCGCACAACCTTTTAGTGATTTCAGCAAAGTGCACGAGTTTGTACAAAACAGCCTTTTCAGCCCGAGATCGGCACATTTTGTCATTTTCGCACTGTGCACACCACTTTTTAGCGATTTTCAGCAAAGTGCACAAGTTTGTACAAAACAGCCTTTTCAGCCCGAGAGTAGCACCTTTTGTCTTTTTCGCACTGGGCGCACTACTTTCTAGTGATATTTAGCAAAGTGCACGAGTTTCTCCAAAACAGCGCTTTCAGCCCGACATCAGCACCTTTTGTCCTTTTGGCACTGGGTACATCACTTTTTAGCGATTTTCAGCAAAGTGCACACGTTTGTACAAAACAGCCTTTTCAGCCTGATATCAGCAAGTTTTGTCATTTTTGCACTGAGCGAACTACTTCTTAGCAATTTCCAGCAAAGTGAACGGGTTTGTTCAAAACACAGTTTTCAGCCTGAGATCAGAAGGTTTTGCGAATTTTGCACTTTCCACACCACTCTTTAGCGATTTTCCGCAAAGTGCACGAGCTTGTGCAAATTAATGTTTTCTGCCCGAGATATGCACGTTTTGTCATTTTCGCACGGAGTGCACTACTTTTAAGCGATTTTCAGCAAATGATTTTCAGCAAATGATTCTCAGCAAAGTGCACGGTTTGTACACAACAGCGTTTTCAGCCCGATATCAGCACGTTTTCTCATTTTTGCACTGGGCACACCACTTTTTAGAGTTTTCAGTAAAGTGCACGAGTTTGTACAAAACAGAAATTTTCAGCCCGAGAGTAGCACGTTTTGTTTTTTGTGCACTGGGCACACTACTTTCTAGTGATATTTGGCAAAGTGCAGGAGTTTCTCCAAAACAGCGCTTTCAGCCCGACATCAGCACCTTTTGTCCTTTTGGCGCTGGGTACATCACTTCTTAGCAATTTTCAGCAAAGTGGACGAGTTTGCACAAAACAGCGTTTTCAGCCCGAGAGTACCACGTTTTGTCTTTTTCGCACTGGGCCCACAACCTTTTAGCGATTTTCAGCAAAGTGCACGAGTTTGTACAAAACAGCCTTTTCAGCCCGAGATCGGCACATTTTGTCATTTTCGTACTGGGCACACCACTTTTTAGCGATTTTCAGCAAAGTGCACACGTTTGTACAAAACAGCCTTTTCAGCCTGATATCAGCAGGTTTTGCTGAGCGAACCACTTTTTAGCAATTTCCAGCAAAGTGAACGGGTTTGTTCAAAACACAGTTTTCAGCCCGAGATCAGAAGGTTTGCGATTTTTGCACTTTGCACACTACTCTTTAGCGATTTTCCGCAAATTGCACGAGTTTGTGCAAATTAATGTTTTTAGCCCGAGATATGCACGTTTTCTCATTTTCGCACAGGGTGCACTACTTTTAAGCGATTTTCAGCAAGTGATTTTCAGCAAATGATTTTTAGCAAAGTGCACGGTTTGTACACAACAGCGTTTTCAGCCCGATATCAGCAGGTTTTCTCATTTTTGCACTGGGCACACCACTTTTTAGAGTTTTCAGTAAAGTGCGCGAGTTTGTACAAAACAGAAGTTTTCAGCCCGAAATCAGAACGTTTTGTCATTTTCGCACTGGGCGCACCACTTTTTAGCGGTTTTCAGCAAAGTGCAGGAGTTTGTACAAAACAGCCTTTTCAGCCCGAAATCAGCACATTTTGTCATGTTCGCACTGGGTACACCACTTTTTAGCGATTTTCAGCAAAGTGCACACGTTTGTACAAAACAGCCTTTTCAGCCTGATATCAGCACGTTTTGTCATTTTTGCACTGAGCAAACCACTTTTTAGCAATTTCCAGCAAAGTGAACGGGTTTGTTCAAAACACAGTTTTAAGCCCGACATCAGAAGGTTTGCGATTTTTGCACTATGCACACTACTCTTTAGCAATTTTCCGCAAATTGCACGAGTTTGTGCAAATTAATGTTTTCAGTCCGAGATATGCACGTTTTGTCATTTTCGCACAGGGTGCACTACTTTTAAGCGATTTTCAGCAAGTGATTTTCAGCAAATGATTTTCAGCAAAGTGCACGGTTTGTACACAACAGCGTTTTCAGCCCCATATCAGCACGTTTACTCGTTTTTGCACTGAGGACACCACGTCCTAGAATTTTCAGTAAAGTGCACGGTTTGTACAAACCAGCGTTTTCAGCCCGAGAGTAGCACGTTTTGTTTTTTTTGCACTGGGCGCACTACTTTCTAGTGATATTTAGCAAAGTGCAGGAGTTTCTCCAAAACAGCGCTTTCAGCCCGACATCAGCACCTTTTGTCCTTTTGGCGCTGGGTACATCACTTCTTAGCAAATTTCAGCAAAGTGGACGAGTTTGCACAAAACAGCGTTTTCAGCCCGAGAGTACCACGTTTTGTCTTTTTCGCACTGGGCGCACAATCTTTTAGCGATTTTCAGCAAAGTGCACGAGTGTCTGCCAGACAGAGTTTTCAGCCTGAGATCAGCACGTTTTCTCATTTGTGCACTGAGGACACCACTTCTTAGAATTTTCAGTAAAGTGCACGGTTTGTACAAATCAGCGTTTTCAGCCCGACATCAGCACGTTTTGTCATTTTTGCACTGGGCACACCACTTTTTAGAGTTTTCAGTAAAGTGCCCGAGTTTGTAAAAAACAGAAGTTTTCAGCCAGCCCGATATCAGCACGTTTTCTCATTTTTGCACTAGCCGCACAACCTTTTAGTGATTTCAGCAAAGTCCACGAGTTTGTACAAAACAGACTTTTCAGCCCGAGATCGGCACATTTTGTCATTTTCGCACTGGGCACACCACGTTTTAGCGATTTTCAGCAAAGTGCACAAGTTTGTACAAAAGAGCCGTTTCAGCCCGAGATCAGCACGTTTTGTCATTTTCGTACTGGGCGCACAACTTTTTAGCAGTTTTCAGCAAAGTGCACCAGTTTGTACAAAACAGCCTTTTCAGCCCGAGATCGGCACATTTTGTCATTTTAGCACTGGGCACACCACTTCTTAGCGATTTTCAGCAGAGTGCACACGTTTGTACAAAACAGCCGTTTCAGCCTGATATCAGCACGTTTTGTTATTTTTGCACTGAGCGAACCACTTTTTAGCAATTTCCAGCAAAGTGAACGGGTTTGTTCAAAACACAGTTTTCAGCCCGACATCAGAAGGTTTGCGATTTTTGCACTTTGCACACCACTCTTTAGCAATTTTCCGCAAATTGCACGAGTTTGTGCAAATTAATGTTTTCAGTCCGAGATATGCACGTTTTGTCATTTTCGCACAGGGTGCACTACTTTTAAGCGATTTTCAGCAAGTGATTTACACAACAGTGTTTTCAGCCCGATATCAGCACGTTTTCTAATTTTTGGACTGGGCACACAACTTTTTAGAGTTTTCAGTAAAGTGCACGAGTTTGTACAAAACAGAAGTTTTCAGCCCGACATCAGAACGTTTTGTCATTTTCGCACTGGGCGCACTACTTTCTAGTGATATTTAGCAAAGTGCAGGAGTTTCTTCAAAACAGCGCTTTCAGCCCGACATCAGCACCTTTTGTCCTTTTGGCACTGGGTATACCACATTTTAGCAATTTTCAGCAAAGTGGACGAGTTTGCACAAAACAGCGTTTTCAGCCCGAGAGAAGCACGTTTTGTCTTTTTCGCACTGGGGGCACTACCTTTTAGCGATTTTCAGCAAAGTGCACGAGTGTCTGCCAGACAGAGTTTTCAGCCTGAGATTAGCACGTTTTCTCATTTTTGCACTGGGCGCACAACCTTTTAGCGATTTCAGCAAAGTGCACACGTTTGTACAAAACAGCCTTTTCAGCCTGATATCAGCAGGTTTTGTCATTTTTGCACTGAGCGAACCACTTTTTAGCAATTTCCAGCAAAGTGAACGGGTTTGTTCAAAACACAGTTTTCAACCCGAGATCAGAAGGTCTTGCGATTTTTGCACTTTGCACACCACTCTTTAGCGATTTTCCGCAAAGTGCACGAGTTTGTGCAAATTAATGTTTTTAGCCCGAGATATGCACGTTTTCTCATTTTCGCACTGGGTAGACTACTTTTAAGCGATTTTCAGCAAGTGATTTTCAGCAAATGATTTTCAGCAAAGTGCACGGTTTGTACACAACAGCGTTTTCAGCCCGATATCAGCACGTTTTCTAATTTTTGGACTGGGCACACCACTTTTTAGAGTTTTCAGCAAAGTTTTCAGGCCGAGATCAGCACGTTTTGTCATTTTTGCACTGGGCGCACAACCTTTTAGCGATTTCACCAAAGTGCACGAGTTTGTACAAAACAGCCTTTTCAGCCCGAGATCGGCACATTTTGTCATTTTCGCACTGGGCACACCACTTTTTAGCGATTTTCAGCAAAGTGGACAAGTTTGTACAAAACAGCCTTTTCAGCCCGAGATCAGCACGTTTTGTCATTTTCGTACTGGGCGCACAACCTTTTAGCGATTTCAGCAAAGTGCACACGTTTGTACAAAACAGCCTTTTCAGCCCGAGATCGGCACATTTTGTCATTTTCGCACTGGGCACACCACGTTTTAGCGATTTTCAGCAAAGTGCACACGTTTGTACAAAACAGCCTTTTCAGCCTGATATCAGCACGTTTTGTTATTTTTGCACTGAGCGAACCACTTTTTAGCAATTTCCAGCAAAGTGAACGGGTTTGTTCAAAACACAGTTTTCAGCCCCCGACATCAGAAGGTTTGCGATTTTTGCACTTTGCACACCACTCTTTAGCAATTTTCCGCAAATTGCACGAGTTTGTGCAAATTAATGTTTTCAGTCCGAGATATGCACGTTTTGTCATTTTCGCACTGGGTGCACTACTTTTAAGCGATTTTCAGCAAGTGATTTTCAGCAAATGATTTTCAGCAAAGTGCACGCTTTGTACACAACAGCGTTTTCAGCCCGATATCAGCACGTTTTCTAATTTTTGGACTGGGCACACCACTTTTTAGAGTTTTCAGCAAAGTTTTCAGGCCGAGATCAGCACGTTTTGTCATTTTTGCACTGGGCGCACAACCTTTTAGCGATTTCAGCAAAGTGCACACGTTTGTACAAAACAGCCTTTTCAGCCTGATATCAGCAGGTTTTGTCATTTTTGCGCTGAGCGAACCACTTTTTAGCAATTTCCAGCAAAGTGAACGGGTTTGTTCAAAACACAGTTTTCAACCCGAGATCAGAAGGTCTTGCGATTTTTGCACTTTGCACACCACTCTTTAGCGATTTTCCGCAAAGTGCACGAGTTTGTGCAAATTAATGTTTTTAGCCCGAGATATGCACGTTTTCTCATTTTCGCACTGGGTACACTACTTTTAAGCGATTTTCAGCAAGTGATTTTCAGCAAATGATTTTCAGCAAAGTGCACGGTTTGTACACAACAGCGTTTTCAGCCCGATATCAGCACGTTTTCTAATTTTTGGACTGGGCACACCACTTTTTAGAGTTTTCAGCAAAGTTTTCAGGCCGAGATCAGCACGTTTTGTCATTTTTGCACTGGGCGCACAACCTTTTAGCGATTTCAGCAAAGTGCACGAGTTTGTACAAAACAGCCTTTTCAGCCCGAGATCGGCACATTTTGTCATTTTCGCACTGGGCACACCACTTTTTAGCGATTTTCAGCAAAGTGGACAAGTTTGTACAAAACAGCCTTTTCAGCCCGAGATCAGCACGTTTTGTCATTTTCGTACTGGGCGCACAACCTTTTAGCGATTTCAGCAAAGTGCACACGTTTGTACAAAACAGCCTTTTCAGCCTGATATCAGCACGTTTTTTCATTTTTGCGCTGAGCGAACCACTTTTTAGCAATTTCCAGCAAAGTGAACGGGTTTGTTCAAAACACAGTTTTCAGCCCGAGATCAGAAGGTTTTGCGATTTTTGCACTTTGCACACCACTCATTAGCGATTTTCCGCAAAGTGCACGAGTTTGTGCAAATTAATGTTTTTAGCCCGAGATATGCACGTTTTCTCATTTTCGCACTGGGTGCACTACTTTTAAGCGATTTTCAGCAAGTGATTTTCAGCAAATGATTTTCAGCAAAGTGCACAGTTTGTACACAACAGTGTTTTCAGCCCGATATCAGCACGTTTTCTCATTTTTGCACTGGGCACAGCACTTTTTAGAGTTTTCAGTAAAGTGCACGAGTTTGTAAAAAACAGAAGGTTTCAGCCCGACATCAGAACGTTTTGTTATTTTCGCACTGGGCGCACTACTTTCTAGTGATATTTAGCAAAGTGCAGGAGTTTCTTCAAAACAGAGCTTTCAGCCCGACATCAGCACCTTTTGTCCTTTTGGCACTGGGTACACCACATTTTAGCAATTTTCAGCAAAGTGGACGAGTTTGCACAAAACAGCATTTTCAGCCCGAGAGAAGCACGTTTTGTCTTTTTCGCACTGGGGGCACTACCTTTTAGCGATTTTCAGCAAAGTGCACGAGTGTCTGCCAGACAGAGTTTTCAGCCTGAGATTAGCACGTTTTCTCATTTTTGCACTGGGCGCACAACCTTTTAGCGATTTCAGGAAAGTGCACACGTTTGTACAAAACAGCCTTTTCAGCCTGATATCAGCAGGTTTTGTCATTTTTGCGCTGAGCGAACCACTTTTTAGCAATTTCCAGCAAAGTGAACGGGTTTGTTCAAAACACAGTTTTCAACCCGAGATCAGAAGGTCTTGCGATTTTTGCACTTTGCACACCACTCTTTAGCGATTTTCCGCAAAGTGCACGAGTTTGTGCAAATTAATGTTTTTAGCCCGAGATATGCACGTTTTCTCATTTTCGCACTGGGTAGACTACTTTTAAGCGATTTTCAGCAAGTGATTTTCAGCAAATGATTTTCAGCAAAGTGCACGGTTTGTACACAACAGCGTTTTCAGCCCGATATCAGCACGTTTTCTAATTTTTGGACTGGGCACACCACTTTTTAGAGTTTTCAGCAAAGTTTTCAGGCCGAGATCAGCACGTTTTGTCATTTTTGCACTGGGCGCACAACCTTTTAGCGATTTCAGCAAAGTGCACGAGTTTGTACAAAACAGCCTTTTCAGCCCGAGATCGGCACATTTTGTCATTTTCGCACTGGGCACACCACTTTTTAGCGATTTTCAGCAAAGTGGACAAGTTTGTACAAAACAGCCTTTTCAGCCCGAGATCAGCACGTTTTGTCATTTTCGTACTGGGCGCACAACCTTTTAGCGATTTCAGCAAAGTGCACACGTTTGTACAAAACAGCCTTTTCAGCCTGATATCAGCACGTTTTTTCATTTTTGCGCTGAGCGAACCACTTTTTAGCAATTTCCAGCAAAGTGAACGGGTTTGTTCAAAACACAGTTTTCAACCCGAGATCAGAAGGTTTTGCGATTTTTGCACTTTGCACACCACTCTTTAGCGATTTTCCGCAAAGTGCACGAGTTTGTGCAAATTAATGTTTTTAGCCCGAGATATGCACGTTTTCTCATTTTCGCACTGGGTGCACTACTTTTAAGCGATTTTCAGCAAGTGATTTTCAGCAAATGATTTTCAGCAAAGTGCACAGTTTGTACACAACAGTGTTTTCAGCCCGATATCAGCACGTTTTCTCATTTTTGCACTGGGCACAGCACTTTTTAGAGTTTTCAGTAAAGTGCACGAGTTTGTAAAAAACAGAAGGTTTCAGCCCGACATCAGAACGTTTTGTTATTTTCGCACTGGGCGCACTACTTTCTAGTGATATTTAGCAAAGTGCAGGAGTTTCTTCAAAACAGAGCTTTCAGCCCGACATCAGCACCTTTTGTCCTTTTGGCACTGGGTACACCACATTTTAGCAATTTTCAGCAAAGTGGACGAGTTTGCACAAAACAGCATTTTCAGCCCGAGAGAAGCACGTTTTGTCTTTTTCGCACTGGGGGCACTACCTTTTAGCGATTTTCAGCAAAGTGCACGAGTGTCTGCCAGACAGAGTTTTCAGCCTGAGATTAGCACGTTTTCTCATTTTTGCACTGGGCGCACAACCTTTTAGCGATTTCAGGAAAGTGCACACGTTTGTACAAAACAGCCTTTTCAGCCTGATATCAGCAGGTTTTGTCATTTTTGCGCTGAGCGAACCACTTTTTAGCAATTTCCAGCAAAGTGAACGGGTTTGTTCAAAACACAGTTTTCAACCCGAGATCAGAAGGTCTTGCGATTTTTGCACTTTGCACACCACTCTTTAGCGATTTTCCGCAAAGTGCACGAGTTTGTGCAAATTAATGTTTTTAGCCCGAGATATGCACGTTTTCTCATTTTCGCACTGGGTACACTACTTTTAAGCGATTTTCAGCAAGTGATTTTCAGCAAATGATTTTCAGCAAAGTGCACGGTTTGTACACAACAGCGTTTTCAGCCCGATATCAGCACGTTTTCTAATTTTTGGACTGGGCACACCACTTTTTAGAGTTTTCAGCAAAGTTTTCAGGCCGAGATCAGCACGTTTTGTCATTTTTGCACTGGGCGCACAACCTTTTAGCGATTTCAGCAAAGTGCACGAGTTTGTACAAAACAGCCTTTTCAGCCCGAGATCGGCACATTTTGTCATTTTCGCACTGGGCACACCACTTTTTAGCGATTACACACGTTTGTACAAAACAGCCTTTTCAGCCTGATATCAGCAGGTTTTGTCATTTTTGCGCTGAGCGAACCAC
Organism: Siderastrea radians; assembly: GCA_964017195.1. Lineage (NCBI taxonomy): Eukaryota > Metazoa > Cnidaria > Anthozoa > Scleractinia > Rhizangiidae > Siderastrea > Siderastrea radians. The sequence goes on from OZ024896.1 coordinate 24,221,934, forward strand.
TTTTTAGCAATTTCCAGCAAAGTGAACGGGTTTGTTCAAAACACAGTTTTCAACCCGAGATCAGAAGGTCTTGCGATTTTTGCACTTTGCACACCACTCTTTAGCGATTTTCCGCAAAGTGCACGAGTTTGTGCAAATTAATGTTTTTAGCCCGAGATATGCACGTTTTCTCATTTTCGCACTGGGTGCACTACTTTTAAGCGATTTTCAGCAAGTGATTTTCAGCAAATGATTTTCAGCAAAGTGCACGGTTTGTACACAACAGCGTTTTCAGCCCGATATCAGCACGTTTTCTCATTTTTGCACTGGGCACAGCACTTTTTAGAGTTTTCAGTAAAGTGCACGAGTTTGTAAAAAACAGAAGTTTTCAGCCCGACATCAGAACGTTTTGTCATTTTCGCACTGGGTGCACTACTTTCTAGTGATATTTAGCAAAGTGCAGGAGTTTCTTCAAAACAGCGCTTTCAGCCCGACATCAGCACCTTTTGTCCTTTTGGCACTGGGTACACCACATTTTAGCAATTTTCAGCAAAGTGGACGAGTTTGCACAAGACAGCGTTTTCAGCCCGAGAGTAGCACGTTTTGTCTTTTTCGCACTGGGCACACCACTTTTTAGCGATTACACACGTTTGTACAAAACAGCCTTTTCAGCCTGATATCAGCAGGTTTTGTCATTTTTGCACTGAGCGAACCACTTTTTAGCAATTTCCAGCAAAGTGAACGGGTTTGTTCAAAACACAGTTTTCAACCCGAGATCAGAAGGTCTTGCGATTTTTGCACTTTGCACACCACCTTTTAGCGATTTTCTGCAAAGTGCACGAGTTTGTGCAAATTAATGTTTTTAGCCCGAGATATGCACGTTTTCTCATTTTCGCACTGGGTACACTACTTTTAAGCGATTTTCAGCAAGTGATTTTCAGCAAATGATTTTCAGCAAAGTGCACGGTTTGTACACAACAGCGTTTTCAGCCCGATATCAGCACGTTTTCTAATTTTTGGACTGGGCACACCACTTTTTAGAGTTTTCAGCAAAGTTTTCAGGCCGAGATCAGCACGTTTTGTCATTTTTGCACTGGGCGCACAACCTTTTAGCGATTTCAGCAAAGTGCACGAGTTTGTACAAAACAGCCTTTTCAGCCCGAGATCGGCACATTTTGTCATTTTCGCACTGGGCACACCACTTTTTAGCGATTTTCAGCAAAGTGGACAAGTTTGTACAAAACAGCCTTTTCAGCCCGAGATCAGCACGTTTTGTCATTTTCGTACTGGGCGCACAACCTTTTAGCGATTTCAGCAAAGTGCACACGTTTGTACAAAACAGCCTTTTCAGCCTGATATCAGCACGTTTTTTCATTTTTGCGCTGAGCGAACCACTTTTTAGCAATTTCCAGCAAAGTGAACGGGTTTGTTCAAAACACAGTTTTCAGCCCGAGATCAGAAGGTTTTGCGATTTTTGCACTTTGCACACCACTCATTAGCGATTTTCCGCAAAGTGCGCGAGTTTGTGCAAATTAATGTTTTTAGCCCGAGATATGCACGTTTTCTCATTTTCGCACTGGGTGCACTACTTTTAAGCGATTTTCAGCAAGTGATTTTCAGCAAATGATTTTCAGCAAAGTGCACAGTTTGTACACAACAGTGTTTTCAGCCCGATATCAGCACGTTTTCTCATTTTTGCACTGGGCACAGCACTTTTTAGAGTTTTCAGTAAAGTGCACGAGTTTGTAAAAAACAGAAGGTTTCAGCCCGACATCAGAACGTTTTGTTATTTTCGCACTGGGCGCACTACTTTCTAGTGATATTTAGCAAAGTGCAGGAGTTTCTTCAAAACAGAGCTTTCAGCCCGACATCAGCACCTTTTGTCCTTTTGGCACTGGGTACACCACATTTTAGCAATTTTCAGCAAAGTGGACGAGTTTGCACAAAACAGCATTTTCAGCCCGAGAGAAGCACGTTTTGTCTTTTTCGCACTGGGGGCACTACCTTTTAGCGATTTTCAGCAAAGTGCACGAGTGTCTGCCAGACAGAGTTTTCAGCCTGAGATTAGCACGTTTTCTCATTTTTGCACTGGGCGCACAACCTTTTAGCGATTTCAGGAAAGTGCACACGTTTGTACAAAACAGCCTTTTCAGCCTGATATCAGCAGGTTTTGTCATTTTTGCGCTGAGCGAACCACTTTTTAGCAATTTCCAGCAAAGTGAACGGGTTTGTTCAAAACACAGTTTTCAACCCGAGATCAGAAGGTCTTGCGATTTTTGCACTTTGCACACCACTCTTTAGCGATTTTCCGCAAAGTGCACGAGTTTGTGCAAATTAATGTTTTTAGCCCGAGATATGCACGTTTTCTCATTTTCGCACTGGGTACACTACTTTTAAGCGATTTTCAGCAAGTGATTTTCAGCAAATGATTTTCAGCAAAGTGCACGGTTTGTACACAACAGCGTTTTCAGCCCGATATCAGCACGTTTTCTAATTTTTGGACTGGGCACACCACTTTTTAGAGTTTTCAGCAAAGTTTTCAGGCCGAGATCAGCACGTTTTGTCATTTTTGCACTGGGCGCACAACCTTTTAGCGATTTCAGCAAAGTGCACGAGTTTGTACAAAACAGCCTTTTCAGCCCGAGATCGGCACATTTTGTCATTTTCGCACTGGGCACACCACTTTTTAGCGATTTTCAGCAAAGTGGACAAGTTTGTACAAAACAGCCTTTTCAGCCCGAGATCAGCACGTTTTGTCATTTTCGTACTGGGCGCACAACCTTTTAGCGATTTCAGCAAAGTGGACAAGTTTGTACAAAACAGCCTTTTCAGCCCGAGATCAGCACGTTTTGTCATTTTCGTACTGGGCGCACAACCTTTTAGCGATTTCAGCAAAGTGGACACGTTTGTACAAAACAGCCTTTTCAGCCCGAGATCGGCACATTTTGTCATTTTCGCACTGGGCGCACAACCTTTTAGCGATTTCAGCAAAGTGCACAAGTTTGTACAAAACAGCCTTTTCAGCCCGAGAGTAGCACGTTTTGTTTTTTTTGCACTGGGCGCACTACTTTCTAGTGATATTTAGCAAAGTGCAGGAGTTTCTCCAAAACAGCGCTTTCAGCCCGACATCAGCACCTTTTGTCCTTTTGGCGCTGGGTACATCACTTTTTAGCAAATTTCAGCAAAGTGCACGAGTGTCTGCCAGACAGAGTTTTCAGCCTGAGATCAGCACGTTTTCTCATTTTTGCACTGAGGACACCACTTCTTAGAATTTTCAGTAAAGTGCACGGTTTGTACAAATCAGCGTTTTCAGCCCGACATCAGTAAAGTGCCCGAGTTTGTAAAAAACAGAAGTTTTCAGCCAGCCCGATATCAGGACGTTTTCTCATTTTTGCACTAGCCGCACAACCTTTTAGTGATTTCAGCAAAGTTCACGAGTTTGTACAAAACAGACTTTTCAGCCCGAGATCGGCACATTTTGTCATTTTCGCACTGGGCACACCACGTTTTAGCGATTTTCAGCAAAGTGCACAAGTTTGTACAAAAGAGCCGTTTCAGCCCGAGATCAGCACGTTTTGTCATTTTCGTACTGGGCGCACAACTTTTTAGCAGTTTTCAGCAAAGTGCACCAGTTTGTACAAAACAGCCTTTTCAGCCCGAGATCGGCACATTTTGTCATTTTCGCACTGGGCACACCACTTTTTAGCGATTTTCAGCAAAGTGCACACGTTTGTACAAAACAGCCTTTTCAGCCTGATATCAGCACGTTTTGTTATTTTTGCACTGAGCGAACCACTTTTTAGCAATTTCCAGCAAAGTGAACGGGTTTGTTCAAAACACAGTTTTCAGCCCGATATCAGAAGGTTTGCGATTTTTGCACTTTGCACACCACTCTTTAGCAATTTTCCGCAAATTGCACGAGTTTGTGCAAATTAATGTTTTCAGTCCGAGATATGCACGTTTTGTCATTTTCGCACTGGGTACACTACTTTTAAGCGATTTTCAGCAAGTGATTTTTAGTAAATGATTTTCAGCAAAGTGCACGGTTTGTACACAACAGCGTTTTCAGCCCGATATCAGCACGTTTTCTAATTTTTGGACTGGGCACACCACTTTTTAGAGTTTTCAGCAAAGTTTTCAGGCCGAGATCAGCACGTTTTGTCATTTTTGCACTGGGCGCACAACCTTTTAGCGATTTCAGCAAAGTGCACGAGTTTGTACAAAACAGCCTTTTCAGCCCGAGATCGGCACATTTTGTCATTTTTGCACTGGGCACACCACTTTTTAGCGATTTCCAGCAAAGTGGACAAGTTTGTACAAAACAGCCTTTTCAGCCCGAGATCGGAACGTTTTGTCATTTTCGTACTGGGCGCACAACCTTTTAGCGATTTCAGCAAAGTGCACACGTTTGTACAAAACAGCCTTTTCTGCCTGATATCAGCACGTTTTTTCATTTTTGCGCTGAGCGAACCACTTTTTAGCAATTTCCAGCAAAGTGAACGAGTTTGTTCAAAACACAGTTTTCAGCCCGAGATCAGAAGGTTTTGCGATTTTTGCACTTTGCACACCACTCTTTAGCGATTTTCCGCAAAGTGCACGAGTTTGTGCAAATTAATGTTCTTAGCCCGAGATATGCACGTTTTCTCATTTTCGCACTGGGTGCACTACTTTTAAGCGATTTTCAGCAAGTGATTTTCAGCAAATGGTTTTCAGCAAAGTGCACGGTTTGTACACAACAGCGTTTTCAGCCCGATATCAGCACGTTTTCTCATTTTTGCACTGGGCACACCAATTTTTAGAGTTTTCAGTAAAGTGCGCGAGTTTGTACAAAACAGAAGTTTTCAGCCAGAGATCAGAACGTTTTGTCATTTTCGCACTGGGCGCACTACTTTCTAGTGATATTTAGCAAAGTGCAGGAGTTTCTTCAAAACAGCGCTTTCAGCCCGACATCAGCACCTTTTGTCCTTTTGGCACTGGGTACACCACATTTTAGCAATTTTCAGCAAAGTGCACGTGTTTGTACAAAACAGCCTTTTCAGCCCGAGATCGGCACATTTTGTCATTTTCGCACTGTGCACACCACTTTTTAGCAAATTTCAGCAAAGTGGACGAGTTTGCACAAAACAGCGTTTTCAGCCCGAGAGTACCACGTTTTGTCTTTTTCGCACTGGACGCACAACCTTTTAGCGATTTTCAGCAAAGTGCACGAGTGTCTGCCAGACAGAATTTTCAGCCTGAGATCAGCACGTTTTCTCATTTTTGCACTGGGCGCACAACCTTTTAGTGATTTCAGCAAAGTGCACGAGTTTGTACAAAACAGCCTTTTCAGCTCGAGATCGGCACATTTTGTCATTTTCGCCCTGGGCGCACAACCTTTTAGCGATTTTCAGCATAGTGCACTAGTGTCTGCCAGACAGAGTTTAAAGCCTGAGATCAGGACGTTTTCTCATTTTTGCACTGGGCGCACAACCTTTTAGCGATTTCCAGCAAAATGAACGGGTTTGTTCAAAACACAGTTTTCAGCCCGACGTCAGAAGGTCTGCGATTTTTGCACTTTGCACACCACTCTTTTAGCGATTTTCCGCAAAGTGCACGAGTTTGTGCAAATTAATACTTTCTGCCCGAGATATGCACGGTTTGTCATTTTCGCACGGAGTGCACTACTTTTAAGCGATTTTCAGCAAGTGATTTTCAGCAAATGATTGTCAGCAAAGTGCACTGGGCGCACAACCTTTTAGCGATTTCAGCAAAGTGCACGAGTTTGTACAAAACAGACTTTTCAGCCCGAGATCGGCACATTTTGTCATTTTCGCACTGGGCACACCACGTTTTAGCGATTTTCAGCAAAGTGCACAAGTTTGTACAAAAGAGCCGTTTCAGCCCGAGATCAGCACGTTTTGTCATTTTCGTACTGGGCGCACAACTTTTTAGCGGTTTTCAGCAAAGTGCACCAGTTTGTACAAAAGAGCCTTTTCAGCCCGAGATTGGCACATTTTGTCATTTTCGCACTGGGCACACCACTTTTTAGCGATTTTCAGCAAAGTGCACACGTTTGTACTAAACAGCCTTTTCAGCCTGATATCAGCACGTTTTGTCATTGCACTGAGCGAACCACTTTTTAGCAATTTCCTGCAAAGTGAACGGGTTTGTTCAAAACACAGTTTTCAGCCCCACATTAGAAGGTTTCCGATTTTTGCACTTTGCACACCACTCTTTAGCGATTTTCCGCAAATTGCACGAGTTTGTGCAAATTAATGTTTTCAGTCCGAGATATGCAGCGATTTTCAGCAAAGTGCACGAATGTCTGCCAGACAGAGTTTTCAGCCTGAGATCAGCACGTTTTCTCATTTTTGCACTGGGCGCACAACCTTTTTGCGATTTCCAGCAAAATGAACGGGTTTGTTCAAAACACGGTTTTCAGCCCGACATCAGAAGGTCTGCGATTTTTGCACTTTACACAACAGTCTTTAGCGATTTTCCGTAAAGTGCACGAGTTTGTGCAAATTAATGTTTTCAGCCCGAAATATGCACGTTTTGTCATTTTCGCACTGGGTGCACTACTTTTAAGCGATTTTCAGCGAAGTGCACTAGTTTGTACAAAACAGCCTTTTGAGCCCAAGATCTGCACGTTTTGTCATTTTTGCACTAGGTGCACCACTTTTTAGCGCTTTTCAGCAGCGTTTTCAGGCCGAGATCAGCAGGTTATGTCATTTTTGTACTGGGCACACCACTTTTTAGAGTTTTCAGTGGGCCCTGATATGGACTTATTTTGCTAGGCATTAAACAACCCGATAACGTACAGAGTATCCTAAAGACACCGAAAGCGTTATAAAACCTACAGTTTGAGCTTTCTCACGAAACTGTTGAAAACCGACTTTTGCAGGGACCTACAAAGAGCAAAGTCACCATACAATGTACCCAATTTAAACTTGCAGAATATGCTACAGACACGGAGATCGTTATAAAACCGACGATCAAAGGTGTTCCAAGCAATTGTAAAAAACGCCAGTTTTCCTGTGACCCACTGTGGACCAATTACGCTACTCATCGCACACCCCTCAAACTGCCGGGCAGAATATGCTACTGACACCGAGAGCATTATAAATTCTATCACGTAAGCTCTCTCAAGCAACATTTAAAAAATCCACTTTTCTAAAGACCCACAATGCAGAAATTGGGCCACGCATCGCACAGGCTTCTCAAGAGCAGAATATCTCACAGACACTAAAAGCATTACATAGCGAGAACCACTAAGGATGAAGTTTTGCTCCACATCAAACAAGCCCAAAACGTGCAGAAAAGGCTACCGACACCGAAAGCATTATAAAACCTATAATTTGAGCTGTCTCGAGCAACTGTTTAAAATCGACTTTTCCAGGGAGCAACAATGAGCAAAATCATTATGCATTTGAAACTTTCAGCATATGCTACAGGAACCGACGATGAAGGGTGCTCCGAGAATTTCTTAAAAACGCGAATTTCCCTGTGACCCACTTTGCACCACTTATGCTACGCTTCGAACAAGCCTAAAACGCGCAGAATTTGCTACTGACATCATAAGTATTACAGTTTGAGGTTTCTCGAGCCTACGGTTTTGCTACGGTTTATCTACGGTTTGCCCTGTCTTGAAAAACTGTTCAAAATGGCCTTTCACTGGGACTCACAAAGAGCAAGGTCAGAATGCATTGTACACACCTCAAACTAGCGGAATATGCTACATACACCGAGAGCATTATAAAACCTATTGCTTTAGTTGTCTCGAGCAACTTTTAAAAAATCCACTTTTTTAATGAGCCACAGTGCAGAAATTTGGCCACGCATCGAACAGGCATCTTAAGAGCAGAATATCTCACAGACACCAAAAGTATTAGAAGGCCGATGCTTTGAGAAGTTCCACGCTACTCTTGAGAAATGCAGTTTTCCTCCGACCCACAGTGAAAAAAACTCACCGTGCAACAAACTCCCCTCAAATTTAAGAATACCCCACAGGAAAGCTGATGATTTGAGGAGTTCCTAAAGGTCTAAAAAATCCAGTTTTCTTGAGTCCCACTGTGGTCAAATTTTGCTACGCATCGAACAAGCCCAAACCGTGCAAAATATGCTATAGACACCGAAAATATTATAAAACCTATGGTTTGAGCTGTCTCGAGCAACTGTTGAGCATCGACATCACCATGCATTGTACACACTTCAAACTTGCAGAATATGCTACAGATACAGAGGGTTATAAAACCGACGATGAAAAGTGTTCCGAGAAATTCTTAAAAACGCTAGTTTTCCTGTGACCCACTTTGAACCAATTATGCTACGCATCGAACAAGGCTAAAACGTACAGAATATGGTTTTAGGTGTCTCCAGCAACTCTTGAAAATTTGACTTTTGCTGTGACTCACAAAGAACAAAGAGCACTATGCAGCGCATAGTGGACTGGTACTCCCAGTGTGAAAATGGCAAAACATTGATCTTGGGGAGAAATCGCTGTTTTGTACAAACCCGTGCACTTTGCTGAAAATCGCTATAAAGTGGTGCGCCTAGTGCGAAAATGACAAAACATGCTGATATCGGGCTGAAAACGCTGATTTGTACAAACTCGTTCGCTTTGCTGAAAGTCGCTAAAAAGTGGTACGCTCCGTGCGGAAATGACAAAACGTAGTCATCTCGGGCTGAAATCGCTGTATTGTACAATGTCGTGCACTTTGCTGAAAATCGCTAACAAGTGGTGCACCCAATGCAAAAATGACAAAACGTGCTGCTCTGGGGCGCACCACTTTTTAGCGATTTTCAGCAAGGTGCACGAGTCTCTACAAGACAGCATTTTGATCCCGATATCAGCGTTTTTACTCATGTGTGATCAGTACTTTTAAACACACCTGAGAGGCACATATTTACGCAGGAGATAACTAACACTGGCGATTATGCGGTTATTTGGATTTAATTGGCAACTTACTCATTGGCGGGTTCATTAGCGATTTTCAGCAAAGTTCACGAGTTTGTACAAAACAGCGTTTTCAGCCCGAGATCAGCACGTTTTGTCATTTTCGCACTGGCACTGCGTGAAAACTCGAATATTGAAGAATATTCTAACATTGAATACGTGTTCCTGACGCCGACGAATTCTAGAGTATTCAGAACGTGCACGTCCGAATACCCTCTGTTCAGAATCATTCTGGGATTTTCTTAATAGGATACTGCGGTAAATTTCGTCTCTGTAGAATACGAAAGTGAATGATTCCCTTGAGAAACCATTGATTTATTAAAGCGAACTACCTCAAATTTGATTTATACGGTGATAAAAGACAAATTGTCTTGCGTTGGGACCAATTCACTGTCATTACATGGCCTCTCAGAGCTAGAGTAAATTAAATTCAACTTTACGCAATTTAATGCGTACCTGTCTTTACATAAAGACAAATAACTTCATCCAATTAAACTCGTCTTGGACAAAGTTGAACTTGACGCGAACTTTAGCACTTTTACGGCTAAGCAAAAATCAATGTTTATACACGTTTACACGTCTTTACACACCTTTACGCATTTTTACGGAAAGCGTAAAGTTGAACGTTACGCAGTTAAAGGCGTCTTAACAAAAAAGGAAACTTGAATTTTGTACAATTTAGCGCGCACGCGTTTTTACACATGGTCGTAAATAGCTAATTTAATGTGTCTTAGCAAAAGCATAGAGCTGAACTTTACATGCCTATACGCATCTTAACGAAAAGCGTAAAACTGAACTTTACGTAACTTTTATCAACAGAAAAGTAAAGTTGAACTTTTAACGCGTCTTTAATCATTCGTATTACCAACAGCATAAAGGTGCATGTGGCACAAATTTACGCATCTTTCCGGAAAAGTTTAGTTAAATGTAAGGCAACGTTACGCTTTTAAAGTTATAATAAGGAACATCATGTTGAAAAAATCGGTTGGGTCATTTGATCCGGTTGTTTATTTGATCTGGTTAGGTCAATTGAGCCGGTTGCATGGATCAACTGATCATAGACCAGTTGTGTCAATGGATCCGGTTGAGCCATTTGAACCGGTTGGCTCATTTGATTCGGATGGCCAATTTGATGCGGTTGGGTCAATTGATCCAGGCCATTTGAACTGGTTGGCACATTTGATCTGGTTGTGCTATTAAACCCAAATGACCGAGATGAGTCATTTTATCCGGTTGGCTCATTTGATATGGTTATCATTTGAACCGGTAGGTCATTTGAACTGGTTGGCTCATTTGATATGGTTGGGTCAATTAAACCCATTGGCTAATTTGATATGGTTTGGCTATATGATCCGATGGCTGATTTGATATGGTTTGTGTCATTTGATCCAGTTTGCTCATTTGATCCGGTTGGGTCATTTGATATGGTTAGGCTATTTGAGCCGGTTGGCTCATTCGATCCAGTTGGCTCATGTGATCCGCTTGGCTCATTTGATATGGTTGGGTCACTTGAGCCGGATGGGTCATTTGATCCAGTTGGCTCATTTCAGCCGGGTGGCTTATTTAATATGGTTGGCTCATTTGATCCGGTTGGGCCATTTGATCCGGTTGGGTATTTGATCTCATTAGGCAATTGAGCCGGTTGCATGGGTCAACCCGTGGACCATGATCATGAACCAGTTGGGTCAATGGATCCGGTTGAGCGATTTGAACCAGATGACCGAGATGAGTCAATTGACCTGGTTGGCTCATTTGAAATGGTTGGGTCATTTGAAGCGGTTGGCTCATTTAATATGCCTGGGCCATTTAAACCCGTTGGGTCATTTGATATGGTTGGGCTATTTGAACCAGCTGAGTCATTTGACATGGTTGGGTCATTTGAGCAGGTTGGCTGATTTGATATGGTTGAACCATTTAAACCGATTGGCTGATTTGATTTGTTATGGTTGGGCTATTAAAACCGGTTGGCTCATTTGATCTTGTTGGTTTATTTGATATGATTGGCTTATTTGAGCTGGTTGGCTCATTCGATCCAGTAGGCTCATTTGATATGGTTGGGTCACTTGAGCCGGATGGGTCATTTGATCCAGTTGGCTCATTTCAGCCGGTTGGCTTATTTAATATGGCTGGCTCATTCGATCCAGTAGGCTCATTTGATATGGTTGGGCCATTTGATCCGGTTGGGTATTTGATCTCATTAGGTCAGTTGAGCCGGTTGCATGGGTCAACCCGTGGACCATGATCATGAACCAGTTGGGTCAATGGATCCGGTTCAGCCATTTCAACCAGATGACCGAGATGAGTCAATTGATCTGGTTGGGTCATTTGATATGGTTGGGCCATTTACACTGTTTGAGTCATTTAATATGATTGGGCCATTTGAACTGGTTGGATCAGTTGATATGGTTGGGTCATTTGATATGGTTTGGCCATTTGAGCCAGTTGGCTCATTCCATCCAGTTGGCTAATGTGATCTGCTTCGCTCATTTGATATGGTTGAGCCACTTGGGCCGGTTGGGTCACTTGAGCTGGTTGGGGCATTTGATCCTGTTGGCTCATTTCAGCCGGTTGGCTCAATGGATATGGTTGGCTCATTTGATCCGGTTGGGCCATTTGATCTGGCTGGGTATTTGATCCCATAAGGTCAATTGAGCCGGTTGCATGGGTCAACCCGTAGACCATGATCATCAACCAGTTGTGTCAATGGATCCGGTTGAGCCATTTGAACCAGATGACCGAGATGAGTTAGTTGATCTGGTTGGGTCATTGGAACCGGTTGGCTAATTTGATATGGCTGGGTCATATGACTCGGTCGGCTCATTTAATATGCCTGGGCCATTTACACCCATTGGGTCATTTGATATGGCTGGGCCATTTAAACCAGCTGAGTCATTTTGACATAGCTGGGTCATTTGAGCAGGTTGGCTGTTTTGATATGGTTGAGCCATTTAAACCGGTTGGCTCATTTGATATCCTTGGGTAATTTGATCTTCTTGGTTTATTTGATATGATTGGCTTATTTGAGCTCGTTGGCTCATTTGATATGGTTGGGCCATTTGAACCGGTTGAGTCAGGTTATATGGTTGGGTCATTTGATATGGTTTGGCCATTTGAGCAAGTTGGCTCATTCGATCCAGATGGTTAATGTGATCCTCTTGGCTCATTTCATATGGTTGGGCCACTTGGGCCGGTTGGGTCATTTGAGCTGGTTGGGCCATTTGATCCTGTTGGCTCAATTCAGCCGGCTGGCTCAATTGATATGGTTGGCTCATTTGATCCGGTTGGGCCATTTGATCCGGTTGGGTATTTTATCTGATTAAGTCAATTGACCCGGTTGCATGGGTCAACCGATGGATCATGATCATGAACCAGTTGGGTCAATGCATCCGGTTGAGCCATTTGAACCAGATGACCGAGATGATTCATTTGATTTGGTTGGCTCATTTGATATGGTTCGGCCCTTTCAACTGGTTTGCTCATTTGATATGGCTGGGTCATTTGATTCGGTTGACTCATTTAATATCCCTGGACCATTTGAACCGGTTGGGTCATTTGATATGGTTGGGCCATTTGAACCGGCTGAGTCATTTGATATGGTTGGGTCATTTGAGCCGGTTGGCTCATTTGATATGATTGGGCCATTTGAACCGGTTGGCTCATTTGATTTGATATGGTTGGGCCATTTAAAACAATTGGCTCATCTGATATGGTTGTGTCATTTGATCTGGTTGGCTTATTTGAGCTGGTTGGCTCATTTGATATGGCTGGGCCATTTGAACCGGTTCAGTCATTTGACATGGTTCGCCCATTGGAACCCGTTCGGTCATTTGATATGGTTGAGTCCTTTCAAACTGTTGGGTTATTTGATATGGTTGGGCCATTCGAACTGGTTGGGTCAGTTGAACCGCTTGGGTCATTTGATATGGTTGGGCCATTTGAACCGGTTGAGTTATTTGACATGATTGGGCCATTTGAACTGGTTGGGTCATTTGAACCTGCTGCGTCATTTGATATGGTTGGGTCGTTTGAACTGGGTTGGGTCATTTGTACCGGTTGGGTCATTTGATATTTATGGGTCATTTGATTTGGTTAGCTTATTTGATATGATTGGCTTATTTGAGCCGGTTGGCTCATTTGATATGGTTGGGCCATTTGAACCGGTTGAGTCATTTGATATGGTTGGGCCCTTTGAACTGGTTGGGTCATTTGATATTTATGGATCATTTGATCTGGTTGGCTTATTTGATCTGATTGGCTTATTTGATCTGATTGGCTTATTTGAGCCGGTTGGCTCGTTTGATATGAGAAGATTTTGAGCGTTCTCTGGTTAAAAATTTAAAAGTTTGAGCTTTCGATTGCCAGTCTGCAATCTTTGACAAGATTGCAGACTGGCAATCTGATCATCACTTGTCAAAGTGATGATCACCTTGTCAAGGTGATCATCACTTGTTTAAGATTGCAGACTGGCAATCGAAAGCCCAAACTTTTAAATTTTTAACCACAGAACGCTCAAAATCTTATGATGTCTTACCCTGGTTACTCGTCCATTTTTAAACATATCATTTGCTATGGTTGGGTGATTAGAAATGGTTGGGTCATTTGATCTGGTTAGCTTATTTGATATGATTGGCTTATTTCAGCCGGTTGGCTCATTTGATATGGTTGGGCCATTTGAACAGGTTGAGTCATTTGATAAAGTTGAGCCATTTGAAAAAGTTGGGTCATTTGATCTGGTTGGGTCATTTGATATGGTTTGGCCATTTGAACCAGGTGGCTCACTTGATATGATTGGTCCATTTGAACCGGTTGGGTTATTTGATCTGGCTGGGCCATTTGAACTGGTTGGGTAATTTAATCTGGTTGGGTCATTTGATATGATTGCGCCATTTGAACCAGTTGGCTCATTTGACATGGTTGGGTGATTAGAAATGGTCGGGTCATTTGATCTGGTTAGCTTATTTGATATGATTGGCTTATTTGAGCCTGTTGGCTCATTTGATATGATTGTGTTATTTGAAGAGGTTGAGTCATTTGATATGGTTGGGCCATTTCATCTGGTTGGGTCATTTGATATGGTCTGGCCATTTGAACCAGATGGCTCACTTGATATGATTGGTCCATTTGAACCGGTTGGGTCATTTGATCTGGCTGGGCCATTTGAACTGGTTGGGTAATTTGAACCGGTTGGGTCATTTGATATGGTTGGGCCATTTAAACCGGTTTTTTCATTTGATATGGTTGGACCATTTGAAAAAGTTGGGTAATTTGATCTGGTTGGGTCATTTGATATGGTTTGGCCATTTGAACAAGTTGGGTCATTTGATATTGTTGGACAATTTGAACCAGTTGGCTCATTTGGTATGGTTGGGTCATTCGATCTGGTTGGCCTATTGATATGATTGGCTTATTTGAGCCGGTTGGCTCATTGATATGGTTGGGCCATTTGAACTAGTTGGGTCATTTGATATTTTTGGGTCATTTGAACTGTTTGGCTTATTTGACCTGATTGGCTTATTTGAACCGGTTGGCTCATTTGATATGGTTTGGCCGTTTGAACCAGTTGAGTCATTTGATATGGTTGGACCATTTGAACCAGCTGGCTCATTTAATATGGTTCTGTCATTTGAAATGGTTGGGTCATCTGATCTGGTTAGCTTATTTGATATGATTGGGTTATTTGAGCCAGTTGCCTCATTTGTTATGGTTGAGCCATTTGAACATGTTGAGTCATTTGATAAGGTTGGGCCATTTGAACTGGTTGTGTCACAACCATCTCACGTCACGAGGAATTTTCCCCAACGCTTCTCAATGTTACCAATGCTGACAGAGTACCTCTAGTACTTACTTACCATCCTTTCAACACTGTAACGAGAAAGATCCTTTTAGAGAATTTCAACATCTTATCAACTGATCCTGAGATACGTGGGATATTCCCTGAGCCGCCCCTCGCCTCATATCGACGCGACAAGAATCTCCGGGATTTCCTAGGACACTCCACTAGCTGTCAGTTATATTACTTCTGCTGCTCTAATAGTTTGTTAGCAGCTTCATTTTAGTCTTTCTTATTTTACTTTAATTAACTTCTTTATTTAGAAAAACAGGATGTAAGGTGTGCAAAAGAAATAATGATTAGTTTCTGTTCTGGAGGGGAAATTTGGTTGCTAAGGGGAATGCTGCTACAGGGAGGAAAAGTGTCTGAGGAATATTAATTTTAACTTAGATGGCTGGCAAAAGAGAGATCATTTTCTATCACAATTTTACAGCCTTTTCTTATCTCACATCTGCATGTGCACCGTGATGGTACATTTGCACTCATGCAATGCCTTCGCAATACTGTGGAAAGACCCTTGTCTAGCTTAGATTAGGGACTCACCATGCAGTTTTAGATAAGACTTAAATGTCTAAATTTTTTGGCAGGTTGACACGGCCTGCATGAGGAACATTGGCTGGCACCCATTCTGAGCTGTTTCCCATTGGTCTTTCAGGTGAGAATGACAGAGAACTTGCTGCTCAATGAAAATCCTTGTATAAGCTTAGATTTCTTGTCAGACTGAAGGCAACTAAACATGTTCTTGCTGTTGTTAAATGTCACCATTCTCACAAGTGAAACACTTTCAGGTGTTTTTAACCTTAAAAGGGTATCACCCTCCTATAATTATGGACAGAAATTGTTACATTTGATTTTGTTTCATGGGATTGGGTTGCAGGTTGGCAGCCTTGGGAAGGGCAGGGGTAGGCATATTTACTGGGCAGAGAGATATATCACAATGATGAACCTACTCATGGCTCCTATTGATTGAGATATGGTTTAAATTCTGGGAGTCACTCAAAGGAAAAGTGACAATTCATTATCTGGTCAATCTTAGGGACTTGTCAGAAATTAGCAGGGGGGAGGGGAGTGTAAATAGGTCCCTGAAAAGGGAGAGCCATGAAAAAATAGGCAGTGAAAGAGCTAGGAGGGTCATAACAGGCATTGTGATGTAATGTTATATTATGACAGGAATAGCAAATTAATATACAAAAGATCATCATCATCATCATCATGATAATTCTCACTCGTGGTAAAGGGCCGATTTTGCTTGATAGTGTCCTGTGCTGCCTTGGTAAACAGTCATTTGTCAGTGGCAAGACAGATGCATGGCAATTGTTTCTTTGTTATACCACTTCTTCCTTCATATTGGAGTTGTGAGTTTGCCAATGGACTCTATACCATCTTAGCATAACCCACTGGCCATCTATTAGTTGATCGCACAATCAGATTATCTACACAGGTGCCGTCTACTGATCAATAGACGGCTCTCAGAGCGGTTGCTCAGATTTTCACTGAATTTTATCAACCAAAAGCTTCAATAAATCAATTCTAGCGATATTCTGTGTTTAATAGACCGGTCAGTAGGTTATGCTAAAACAATTAGACAGCTCACGCTCGGTTTCTATCTACTTTGATAGTTGGCTCGGGGCTTGGCCCTTTGCCAACTATCAGCCGATAGAAACCTCGAGCTCGCCGTCTAATTGTTAATTAGTGTGTAGTGGCTGAAGGTTGTCTACAGAATGGTGACATTTTCTTGTTTCCCTGAAGTTTCAGAGGAAGTTTAGAAATATGGTTGGATAATTCAATTCCCAAGAAGACAAAAACACATGAATATTCACCATCGCACGAGTTTAAAACGTCAAGATTACTGAATGAACTGAAGTTTTAAATGACAATTTAGTGGAAGCACGCGATTTGGCTAAGGCGGAAAGTTTAATCTAGTTCACATTGTAGAAAAAAGGTTAAAAATTATTGTTTCAAGGAAAATGAGTTAGAGTTCTACTAAAACAATTACATTATTCACTATCGATTTCTATGAAGTGATTGTAGTTGATTCGGCCAAAATCTTAAGCTCATAATCTTATTGTTAAATATGACTTATGTTGGGGTGCAGTGGTTTCAATTAGTAACTTACAGTTTGTCGGCATTCTTGTTTTTTTAGTCATTTTGTTTTGTTTCTGTTTCTTTTTTTCTTTTACTTGGCTTAGAACTCAGATTTTTTTTATTTGTTTGGCCTTCTCCAATATTACCATCGGGAATCAGGGTATAATTGCTGACAAGAACAGCTCCTGCTATGGCATTATGGGAGGTATAATCTGTGCACATGCAGGGGGGGGGGGTCGTGATGTTTGAGGCTAAGCCCAAGGGGTCAGCAAATTTCATCCCCATCAACAAAGAGGGTACTTCATTTCATTGCTCAATTTTAAATCTCAACCCCCCTCCTCCCCCTGCTAATTTCGAACAAGTCCCTTAAACATTTTTGTTTTTCTCTCTATAGGTCTCCAAGAAGAGGTTTTCATTGTTTTGTTTTGGTCTTCTGTGTTCATTGTCCTTGTGGAATAGCCTACCACCCGACATCAGTTAAATGATAATAATAATAATAATAATAATAATCACTAATACAGGTAGTTAAACATAAGATACATTATGTATGCACTTTTTGGGTTCAATAGCGAAGCGCGCGAGTGACGTCATGACTCAGACAAGACTCAGACAAACAAACCGGAATGGCGGACGATTTTCCTAAAACACTTTCTTAAACAGCTGCTGTCCGTAAAACATTTCTTTAAAACGAAAACTTCACCTAGATTTTCTCCATTTCTTTTAGAACACGCTCATGTTGTCTGAACCTGGGGGGAGTAATCATTTGCATTTTATTTTTAAACCCTGCGCGCTTTGCTATTAAAAAATGAATTTTACGAGACAACTCTTGTACAGCACGACTCGCTTAAAGGGAAAAATTCTTGATTTTTGTTTAAATGGTTGGTTAAAGACTGCAATTCCTTAATGTCTACCAAAAATATTAGTCTGCGAGCCCGAGTTCTCCGTTAACAATAGTCAACTGGGCTGTGCATCGTTGACTACTCACTCATGGAAAATGCGGTCTCCAACGTTTTTTATCTATTATTAATATTTTTTTTTGAGAAAGAAAGCAACATCCAGGATTTTTTGAGCAACTTTTTGACAAATTTCGAGCAACCTGTTCGTGCAATTCCGAGCAACTTCTCAAACAGCCATATGCTTAAGCCCATACTTTTTTTAGTGCATAACCTTTCTTAGTCCTTTATCACTTGGGACAAAAGTTCATCTGCACCAGAATTTTTTTTATTCCATTATCTGATTTTAAAAGCAACATTCAGCACAAAGCTGAGTTTTACATAACAATCGCATAAACGCATGTCCGATCTCTGACGCTTTAGTAAATAGTTGCTGCTTCAATGGGTCACGACTGTTCGTGTCTCCACGTTGGGGGCAGTTTCCAATCAAGGCCGTCTCTGTTTTTAACTTGCATTAGGACGTTGAAATCAAAGTAGTTCTCATCGTAGTGTTTTTGAACGTCTTGTTAATGCATTTCTTGAAGAGTCCTTGTTTCGGCGACTTCTTTTGCGCTGGTAGAATGGTTTATTACCATTTGTATGCTGTCGCATTTTCCACAAGTATCTTTTCTGGGTTTTCGGAAGCTTAGATTATAACTGAAGAAAATCTTTCTAAAAGAACTTATACTGAGGGGAGGCTTGGCAGCTGTCCCTAAAACATGACCTTTTAGTTTTAAAAAATCGTTGTAGATCTTGGTCAAATTCAGGGATGGCTCCAGATATCTCTTCTCTGGTGCTTTATGTCGCGTGTAATGTGATTGTTCCGGCTCATATGACCAGATGTGTTCTACAACCTGTGTGAGGAAAGGAAATGGGTACAACAATAAGCTCAATCGATCAAAACACAACAAGAAACGTGCTGTCCCTTTACTGTATGTGTATTGTGTTTTCCTCATTCTTTTGTTGGTGCTGTAACTAAATTTGAATATGTTTTGTAAACTAAATTTAATTTAAATTATGTTTTACGGCGATCGTGCGTTTTCTGTAGCTGGCCCGAATTTATGGAATACTTTACCTCTAGAGAAAATGAAGTCAGGAAATATATTAAATAGTTTTAACTAGGCTTTGAAAACGCACCTTTTCAAGCAGGCGTATAACTTGTAGAATATTTATATTTTTAGTTGAAACCTGCATGTAATTTTTCTTTTCAATTAGTTTTTCCTTCTGTAATGTAATAGTTTTATAAATCTTGTAATTTAGTAGTTTTATACCTATTGTAATTTAATTAGTTATGTAAAGCGCCTAGGACAAATAGTGCTTTGGCGCTATATAAAATATTTGAATTAAATTAAATTAAATTTTGTTATTGTGAGTCATGTGTTTGACCAATAGAAAAATAATAATAATAATAATAATAATAATAATAATAATAATAATAATAATAATAATAAGCTCAATCAAGCCGGCCTCATAAAGAGCAATTTCAATGCGTCCCCCTCATCTGATTCACAGCCATCCTAAAAGTCCAACAAATAACCCCCTCACCGCCCTCCCTCATATTCTCCGTATTCAACTGGAACTAGCGTGCAATGGACGCTAATGCGGAGGAATATCATTAAAAGAGCTTCATGTGCATTGGCTTCAGTTGCAAGCTAGTTACAGTTCTACAACGAGAATACGAATATGGTCTATCGAGAAGCCGAAAAGGGTGGCCGCTTTTGATTCGCATTCTTTCTTGCAGTCACGGTCCAATCAAAAGTCACCTTCTAATTGGATTATACGAAAGAATGAAAAATTTGTTAATAGTAGTCACATTTTGGGCTCCTTGTTTACAATTGACTCAGAACAATCTTCCTGTATGGAGCCCTTACCATTACAGTTTTTACAATAACTGACAGCATTCTCGAGCGCTCATTGGTAGCAAGTTTTAGGGGATGAAAGTGCAGACCGTGAAAATTTATAGCGCTATTTCTATCGCTATTCAATAGCGCCTTGCAAAATTGACAACAAGAAAAGTTTCTCTTAAGAATATCATAGTTAAAAAGATCTGTCGGGAGAAGTTAACATACCTCTGCTTTCAGTTGAGGGCGCAAGCGTTTTTGATTACTCTGTAAGACTCGTCTATCTTTTTCTACAGCTCCACTGAATGGCCTCCGCTTTTTAAGCAACACTCTAAGTCGTTTCTTTCCGACTCCGTAAATCTTCATAAATGCTCTTTTGCATATTTGTAGTTTCTGATTCGCGTTTCCAGTGGTGTAATATCGGATCACAGTTCTAGGATTATCCACTCGGTTCTGCCTTCTCGCATTCGTGGTTTCAATAAGCGCGGCCAAATGTTCGTTCTGTGCTTGATAAGCCATGCGGTCGAAATCGTTTCTTATCTGCATTACAACGTCTATTCCAATATTCAACAGACAGGTGGTACTGCAACATTCCAACCGCATTTCACGAACAAATCGAAATGGTCTGTTTTTCCTTGGTCTTATTTTCTTTTTGATTACTTTAAGAATAGGCTCTCAGCGCCGGCGCGTTGCAAGTTCGTCTGCTCGTTTTCTCTCCCGGTGGGAAACCACTTTTTGTTGTGTAGTGAAAACCTTGATCCATAACGACGACGAAAAAAGATTCGACGGACGTACGTAGCAGAAAAAAGATGACGTTTCAAAACCGCACACGTTGTAATTGCTGTTGCCGTGCGTGCACTATAGTTACAAATGGTTTGTTCACTCGCGCGAGACGCCTATTGGTACGCGTGCGACTTAGAAATTAAAGCTTGAACGTTAACAACGTTAAACCGGGGAAGAAAAAATGTCACGGGCGTCAAATGAACCAACTCATGGGGTGTCAGTGTTTCACGTGGATTTCCACAAGAATGTAATGATTCCTAAGCTGACTGCCCAACAAACGTACTACTTGCGAAAGATTAAATTGTATGCTTTTGGGATCCACAGTGCAGAAACGAACAAAGGGACGACATATGCTTGGAGCGAATGCACGCCTGAGAAAAATCCAGAAACTCTTGTATCCTGCCTCGATTTACATCTACGTCAGACAGAATCCAACAATCGCAAGTGGAACATATTTTGGGCTGATAACACAAGGTCCCAGAACAAGAATCACATGGTCGTTTTTTATTTTGACTATCTCGTGGCGAGTGGATTCCGTGAGAGAATCGATTACAAGTTCCTCGAAGCAGGCCATTCCTTTGGCGCCGTAGATCGCGATGGTGGCTCAGCGGAAGGCTTGTTCAGAAATGCAGAACATCTAGAAACACCTGTGGACTACGCAGAGACAATAAACAACAGTTCTTTGTTTCCAAAACTAACCTGGATTCTCCCACCGCAATCAGCGTTCAAAAGTTACGCCACGTGGCTTCGTAAAACTTACAGAGTAAGGAGGAAAGACATTTTCAATCAGGCCTACCGATTTAGCGACACCATGTAGTTTAATTTCGGGATAGGCGAGCGTGTTGATCCTACGGACGGGATCGTCAACACCTTCAGGCACCCCAACTGCGTTTGGCTAAGAAAGATGCTAGATGATCGAGAACAACCTATCGAAGTGGACTTTAGAAGACGAACTTTAGAACGAACTCGCTTCCGCGAAGAAGACCTCTCCGCCTTAAGTACCGTTTCCATCAAACCAAATGAGAAAACCTGTCAGGACTTAGAAAAAATGTTACCATATCTTAGACCCGCTGGAAAGGCTTACTACAATAGTATTTTGTCTTCAGACTAACCGGTGATCAGTGACATCAAAAGGTCAGCGCGAATTCTTTTAGTGCAAAGGCGCGTGACGATAATCAACATTCATTTGTTAAGTTCAGTAGTTAATGACAACATTACAGTAGAATCCCGATCACGGGGTCGAACCCTCGTTTCCCTCTGTAATTTTACCCCCGATTTCTCGAAGAAATTTCCATTTCCCGTGGAGGTTCGAAAAATCGGGATTCTACTGTATTTGCGACAACTTCCTTGTGGTTCCATACTGCAAGTTAAGACTGAGTCCCATTTCTATGACTACGGTGATTTTATTTAATCCGTGAATCGACATCCAACAGATTAATGAGTAATAGTCCAAACTAAACAAAAGAAATCAATGGAATTAGTGTGTAATAGTATTTGAAAGTTTAGTTACTATTTCACGGGTTAAGTAAAACCAGTATATTTTCATGAAATGGAACGGTTACATTAATTGTGTTTGCTTTAACCGACGGACAGAGATCGTGGACTGCGGCTCAGGTGACGCCTGTCACATCTTTTCTTCCTAGTTATCCAACGTTGCGAATTTCTTTTTTTTTTCGCCTAATAGGTTTTTTTATTGCAAGACACGTACACGTTACATTACTTACATAACGGTATGAAACAAAACACTAAATACATGACATTACATTACAAATCCTACACAAGAGCGCTAGTTATAGTATAACACTTGCATTACTCCACTTACAATACTCTATTATAATTGCACTTAATAGATACGATAATAATACTTTTTTTTGTTTGCCCTACACAGTGACACATACAAACCATGCAGATGCCCAATTAATTCCCTTACAAGATTAAATAGCAATTTCCTAGCACAAAAAAATATTAAAAACTTAATTTACCCGGCGGACTTCCATTTTTTTCCTTGTAGTAGACTAATATAAGATTACAACAGAAGCTCCCATCTTGTATAAAAATTGCGAAGCTTTCGGTTCTTAATAGCAATTAACTTTTCAACTTCTTGTTTAGCTTCAACCTTGTGCAGAAACAATCTAAATTTTGGAAGGCACTTATTTTTTCTACTCTCCCAGATACTTATCTTACCAAGAATTATCAAATAATTTAATAAATCGTTCCTCTAAAGAAAGCCAATTATGATGTCTTTTAAAGACGAAGATAAATTTTCACCACTTATACCAGACCACCAGACTGTAAAACTATTCCAGAATACCTGCACAAGGGAGCAGTTAAAGAAGAGGTGGTACAAATCTTCCGTATAGGTTCCACAAAATGAGCACTTATCTGAATCGCTTAAACCTATTTTGAATAAATTATCATTTGTAAACAAAATGAAATTCAACAATCTATATTGAAAAGACCAAACATACGTTTCGCTTGCAGCTAGATACGGAAAAAAAAAGCATCTTGTGGATTTGAGAGTTTAAAATCAGCTATCAACCTTTCAAAGCTATTCGGAGTTTTCGCTTTAGTTGATATCATCATTGAATAGAATTGTTTGCACTTTGCCGTATATACATTAAAATCTTTAGCATTATACTCCAAATTCCTAGGATCGAATTTTCCCACTGTTAGGAGATTGGAAGAATTTTTTGAATTCATATTTATGATAGCAGACCTCAATGCTGTCCATGTAAGGAAATTAGTATTAAGACCTTTTTGTTTAAAGGACTCAAAAGAACGTACATGATCAATATCAAACTGTAAATCATTCAAATAAATTATGCCCTTCTCAAAGGACGTTTTATAAAACACTGGTCTGTTATTTATCCTTATGTCCTTTTTTTTCCAGATAACATTTTGCGAATAATTAACATCGGAAAAGGAACTTCTAAATTCCACCCACCTGTCCACCTAAGGAGCTCTAAGTAAAAGTTACTAACGCTTAAATCAAGGTCATTGACATCATAATTGCATCTAAGAACCCCTCAGCCTCTCTTTTTTCCATTCCTGTAACTTTTCTTTCATCTTAATTTGGACAAAAATTTTATCGGTCAATATCGAAGTATTCATTTTCCAAAACCCTGGGCCTCGCTTGCATTCCTCAAGTTCCTGCAGGTGTAGAAGAATTGCCGAGTGATCAGTTCTAATTGCAGCAATAATATCAGCGTCTTTAATTAAGTCCTGAAGTGAGTTTGAGATAAGCCAATAGTCTAATCTACAGAAAACAAAAGGAGACTTTTGTGACCAAGTAAAGCTTTTCGTTTGAGGGTTTTTTTACACGCCAAACATCATGTAAATTAAATATTAAATTATGAATATATGAGACTCATATATTTGAACTGCGGAATGAAGAAATCAATGTAAAGAAGATCCTCGCAGTTATTAACGCAACTTATGCAGTTGCGAAAAGAAAGCGTGAAAAAATCAGCCTTGCCGGGATTCGAACCTGACCTCTGCGATACCGGTGCACCGCTCTAACCAATTGAGCTAACAAGCCAACTGGGAGCTGGTCATTAAATTGGTTCATAATGTACCCGGGAAAGATGAAGATGAAATTATGAATATATGAGACTCATATATTTGAACT
The DNA here is from genome assembly GCA_964017195.1 of Siderastrea radians. NCBI lineage: Eukaryota > Metazoa > Cnidaria > Anthozoa > Scleractinia > Rhizangiidae > Siderastrea > Siderastrea radians. The sequence continues at coordinate 24,245,947 of OZ024896.1, forward strand.
GCGGAATGAAGAAATCAATGTAAAGAAGATCCTCGCAGTTATTAACGCAACTTATGCAGTTGCGAAAAGAAAGCCTGCGATCAGTAATTTTTTTCCTTGCTACCAGTATACCGCCTTGTTTGTTAAGAAGTGGATAAAGGGCAATAAAATTATTACCCTTCTTAGCTGTCCGATCAGCCTTGCAATTGGTTTTTTGTTTTATTCAACATTGCTGATCCTGATCTACACCAAGATCCGGCTTCACCTCGCTTCTGTTTGTCCAAGTGGTCCTTGCATTGAGTTACCTGATTTGGCGTTATAACATACCATTGAATAGCTAATTGCATCGAACTACACAACGATAACCAAACACAAACACAAAAACACATACACAAAGTACATATTTTACGCTGGAAAACAATTTTAAATTTCAACTTTTTCTCCTCTTTCCTGAAGGAGTGCAGCATTCTTTCTCTCTCCCTCAGCCGTGCCCGCTCCTAGCCGATACACATTAACTTAAATACGTTGAAATTGAAATATATATGGCTTCTTATAAGTCTATCTTTGCCAATCTACCTACCAACAAGGTATTTAAGAGCAGCACTCGACTTAAAAAATGATAGCTAAGTATTTAACAATAAATAAATAAATAACGTGTGCAAACCATTATATGGAGTGAAGGTTAAGTTTACGGCAATAATAAACACGTTGCGAATTTCTGATACCCCGTCTTTATAGGGTAGCGTAGGGTTTGTGGGGGGGGGGGGGAAGGGGGGAAAGCGAGTACGGAGTCGTGACCCGACCAAGTCCAGGGACAAATGTTTATAAGATCCGCGTGCCAAGCATAGAGTGATTTCCTTTAATCCGTGAAACAATATCTCACAGTGTGTAATAGTCCAAACTAAAGAAAAGAATACAATGTAATTGGTGTCTAACAGATCTAAAAGTGTAGTAACTATTTCACAGGTTTAGTAAAATCACTCTGCTTTAAGATATTTAGTTTAACTCAAGAAACACGTTTCTCTTCTAGCTTATATCTCCACGCGTCACGGTCTATTTTTCTCTGGGAACTTTTGAGGAGGGAGGGGGTGGGGCTTGCCGGAGCGAGGGACAGGTTTATTTAAAATCGTGTACAGCATACAGTCATATCGAGTATCAGAGTTTTGGCCATCAATCACGTGACTTCTATATTTAGAAACCAACATTTGCGAAAAACATCGGGTTGTTCCGAAAAATTAGTATCAGACAAAAGAAACTATAATAAGTAAATGTGGTGGATGATTGCCTTTAAGCAATTATATTAAGTTGGAGGTGAGCGTGGCCTAGTGGCTAGGGTGCTGGACTTGTAATCTGGAGGTCCCGAGTTCAAATCCTCCTCCCTGCCACTGGATGAATTTGTCAGTCGGTGGTCCCGAATTTAACTCCTCCACGCTTTGTAGCGGAATGTTGATGTTCACCAGGGAGCTATTAGCCACGTGCACATGGTCTGAAATTGATAAAGGCGATAATCTGTCAGTGATGACTGTGCAATCTCGACAAAATTTTAGAATCTTGCCATTTTCTAGTCTCCTACGCAGCCGTTTTTAGATGTTTTGGGAGCGTTGCGTGACGCCACTAAAAACGGCTGCGTACAGGAGACTGGCCATTTTCTTGTATTTTTAGAATCTTGTCAGTTGAATTTCTGTAGGAGAATGAAAATTTGAACAATATTTCATTTATTCTTTCTTATCCTTGATATATCTAAGCTGCAGGTCTTGTTGGAAAGTCGTTGTAAGTATAAAATAATATGTTTACTTTTCAGACAACAGTCCCTCACACAAGCCTCAAGCGCAGTCGAAAATATTAAATTACAAGACTACAAGCTTATATGTATTCTAGGTATACAACTGAAAAGTTAACCGCGTTCACAAACATGTATATAAAGAGGATTTTGAAAATATTCAGCAAAAACAACGGCCGTTTCCATTTATCTAAGGTTTTCTTTGTCCGCTTCGCGAAATGTAAGTTCTCCAGGGTCATAGGTCGCGCACCAAGGACCCATATGCGAAAATTGTTGATATTTTTCGACAGTCGTTAAAACAAAAGTTTTAAACTCTGCAGCAAATTCCTTCACAACCACAAAAATTGGTTTATCTGTAAACTTCTTTTTCAAAACAACACGTCCTCCCGTTGCGTTTTATCTATGCACAAGCTAAGTAAACATGACCATGTAATTTACGGAGACGCAAAAGTAGAAAGACAAATTGGCCTACTGAAGTGTTCGATAAACCTTCAAGGACAGTTTCGTCTAAATACATGGTACGACAAACCCAGCAATGGTTGTTGGTTGTTTGTTCTTGCACTGACTGCAAAAATATATAAGCTTACTGGACATGACAGAACAATTAATTCGGCCGGGTGAGCAATACAAACCAGAAAGTGCGCCAATCAACGTGCTTGGTCTAACTCGTATGGGAAATGGACGATGCATTTGCGCTTAGAGAAATGAAACGGAAGGGGATTGCGCGGCGTTTCAAACTCCACGTTTGCTGAAGCCACCGGTTGCAGAGGCCTGGAAAATTGCCCCAAACGGGGCAGAAACCCAGGCTCTCGCTGCCAGAGCTTAAAATAGCGATGATAAGGCCCGGGACTATTCAGAGCTAAAAATACCACAAAGTGGGACTTTCCATGACGCATGGTTTAGCTCGCAACAAAATCCAGCTGCGAGCGTTGAAAACCATCATCAAGACCAAATTCCTTTTCACTCTGTGATTGGCTTAAACGATGCAGTTACTAAATTGGATTTTCTAAAATTTTAATTATCTCAATGTACGTTAGCGTCCATAGCAACTTTGGCTTCCAACGGCGAGCCAAAAAATACTCTATGAGGGTTCTCATGTTGCCAACAAACTTGAATTCTCCGCCTTCACCAACAGCAGGAAAGTCGAAATATCGTCATATGGAAGAAGACTAATCAATAACTCATCGGATACATTCGTTTTTTGTCGTATTTTTATTAACGAGCAAATATGACATCGGTTAGGAAAGGTCGCAGAACAAGGACCTCGCCGACCAAGGACCGCATACTGTACCTTAAGTTGCAGTGAGCTTGCACATAAACAAGCTTGTCCCCAATTCTCAAATGCAACTAATTCATGTGAGGATAAGGATAGGGTACTTTCTGCCAATCCCATACTCCTTAGCACTGCGGGCATGGAAGTAACTTACCTACCCCAGGAACTTTTAAAACCTTAATTTCACCAACTTAAAACCACGCGCAGCGCGAAATTTGTCTCCAATACATATATTCCCACAGTTTTTCAAACGGCCACAATAAAACCCCTCTGAGATATAACGGTTCAAAGTTGTCAAACTCTCTCGTTCCCAATCCCCCTACACCCTACGCGAGCACTGGAGCCCAGGCGCTACACCGCCAAACATATGAAGACTGTCATTTTGGAAACACTTCAAATATGGCCATCTTTACGCCATGATTATCTCCAAACTACACGTCCATTTCCGCTTCAAACACCAGTTTCGCTACGAAGAAACATTACCCATAGTTTTTCGCCGATCCGGAAGACCTCCAAGGAAAATGACAGCTGTCCAAAGATTACCGCGACGGTGTGACGGTATGAACTGGGTTTGTTTGTTTTCCATCTCTTGATGCCATTACACAGTTCCATTTCTCCTCAACAAGCTTCCAGCTGCAAGTAGCTACGTGCTTACATCAGAACAAGCAGGTTTTCAGGTAAGAAATGGGTCTGGAAGAATGACAACGACGGAACCTGACAACACAAAAGGGGTCCAACAGAATAAGACCCTTTTTGAAAAATGGCGCCTCATTTACATCGGTGAGACTGGAAGGCGCCTACGGGAACGCTTCGGTGAACACCTGCGTAGCATCCACAACCGGTCTCTTGGGCTTCCTGTAGCTGATTACTTCAACTCCACCAACTACACTATAGATGACATCAGGGTCCGCCGGGTCAAGCAATGCAGCGGCAGCAACACCAGTCGAAAGCGGCGGGAGATGCAATTAATCTTTGAGCTCGGCACGCTCAAGCCGGGCGGACTCAATATTAATTTCAGTTTTATTTAAGTACTTTCATTTCACGTGCACGCGCTTTGGTTGCTCTTTTCTTGTGCGCGCGCTTTACGTGCACATTTTTCAGTTAGGCTTTTGTATGGCACAACGCGCATATTCCTGCACACTGAAGAAGGGCTACGCCCGAAACGTTTGTGCTTTTAAAAACTATGACACTTTAACGTGTTTAACTCGCGTTTTAACTTTTTCTTATTATCACTGGTGACACGCATCAACTGAGCTTTGTCTCTTCTTTTGTTATTTATGTTTTTGATGCGATTTTACATCTTCACAAATGAATAACATCAAGAAAACCGTTGCAGCTATACGCCGAAACCTTACACGTAGTCTCCGCTGTTTTCTAGAGCGGGACTCAGTATCCATAGCTATGGAATTAGCTGATCTAACCTTAAAGAAGAACAAAATTATCAGCCACATCAACTTCATTGGCCGCTGTCTACGAAAACGATTAATTCCGAAGGGATTTAGAGTCCGCTTTCATCCAGCTGATGGCAATCGTCATAACAGACGCTTATCGCGGGTAACAGATTCATGTTCAAGACGCTTGATGCAAATCACCATCCAGAATTTAAAAGGTCAACTACACAACACTTCCATTCTCAAGTATGGTGCCTCCGATCGCCTCAAAGCTGTCTGCACACCTGCGGAATATCACCAAGCCGTAACCTTAATATCAGAAATGAAATCTCAATTATGTCACGAGATTAAATCTATCAAGAACGCCAAATTTAATTCTCTGCGTAGTGAAGTACAACTGAATCACAGTACCACTGATCCAGCTCCCGTCCTCAAAAGCACAGTTGTTACCATCCCTGATAACCTTCCTCTTACCGACGCAGAATCCTCGGTGCTCAGCAAGGGTCTTACCTTTGTTCCTGTGAACAATAAACCTGATGAGTACGAAGTCAAAGCCGACTGTGAGCGATATTTCCGCCGTCTGCGACTCACAGCACATTTTCATGACCGGGAGGGTGCTAACCAGGAGACTGACGATAACGATCCCTTCATCAAGTTCAGTAAGAAAACGTCAACGTGGAACCTCTTGAGTGGCAAATTTTCCGCCCTTGATCACTACATAGATCGTTGTCGCCGCATCGTAGCTTCTCGCAACTACAGGAGGTGCACTACCATCACAAATCTGAAAAAGATGAACAGCAAGCTCTTCGTGAGTTAAGACGACGCAGTGACATAGTAGTGAAACCTCCTGATAAAGGTGGTGCAGTGGTTGTCTGGTCACGTGACCTATACAATCAGGAAGCCAATCGCCAACTGTCCGACAACCGTTTTTATCAACGTCTCGACAGGGATCCTACACAAGATTATCAAAAAATCGTCAAGGACACCGTTAATGACATGATCACTACATGGCGTTACCGCCTAGAGCGCAACATCTTGTGGTCACAACCCCGCGTACTTCGCCATTCTACATGTTACCCAAGATACACAAACCGGACAACCCGGGGCGTAAAATTGTCTCCGCTTGCAGTTGCCCTACAGAGAACATCTCAGCTTATCTCGACGAGGTAATGGCTCCTTTTGTTAAAAACCTCCCCACTTACGTCAAGGATACCAACCACGCTCTTCGGATTTTTGATTCGTTCAATTTTGATGAATCCGACGCTCGTCCTCGTTTCCTGTTTACCATGGAATTAAGTCTTTGTACACAGTCATCCCTAACAATGGTGGACTAGAAGGTCTTACATATTACCTAGACCAACGGACGATCAAGAAACACCTACCCACACCCTGACCCGCTTGGCTGAACTTGTGCTGACACTTAACGCCTTTTCTTTTAATGACCAGCACTATCGCCAGATTGGCGGTGTCGCCATGGGCACAAAGATGGGCCCTAATTATGCGTGCTTGTTCGTCGGATTCATCGAAGAACGAATCCGTGCCCAATACAATTGCTTCGTCCCACAGTTACACAAGCGCTACATCGATGACGTAGTTGGAGCCGCACAGTGCACTCGCCCCGAGTTGAAGCAGTTCATTGATTACGTCTGCAATTTCCATCCAGCTCTCCAGTTCACTTTTAACATCAGTGTACTTGAACTGCCTTTCCTCGACATTAAGCTGGCAATCACCAACAACAAAATACAGACGTCCATACACTACAATGAGACTGACACACACAACTATCTGTTACTACACTTCGTTCCACCCACGTCATTGCAAACAAGCAATACCATACAGCCAGTTTCTGCGTCTCCGACGGAGATGTTCTAATGATGTCGACTTTTCTGAAAAAGCTGAGGAGATGTTGACCTTTTTCAAACAACGGGGCTATCCTGAACCGCAACTGCATAATGATCTTCAGATGGTCACAACCATCTCACGTGACGAGGCATTGTCCCCAACGCGTCTCAATGTTACCAATGTTGACAGAGTACCTCTAGTACTTACTTACCATCCTTTCAACACTGTAACGAGAAAGATCCTTTTAGAGAATTTCAACATCTTATCAACTGATCCTGAGACACGTGGGATATTCCCTGAGCCGCCCCTCGTCTCATATCGACGCGACAAGAATCTCCGGGATTTCCTAGTACACTCCACTAGCGGCTCTCAGAGGCCCTTTGATGCTGGCTCTTTTCCCTGCCGTCGTCCCCGCTGTCAGACATGCCAGTACATTACTTCTCATACTGTTCTACATGGGCCCAAGAGCTCACATGCCCTCCAAAATCGCTTCACCTGTCAGTCTGAGAACGTGGTGTACCGCATCACTTGCCGCCGTTGCACTAGCATGTACATCCGTGAGACCGGATCAACCGGTCTCTTGGGCTTCCTGTAGCTGAGCACTTCAACTCCACCAACCACACTATAGATGACATCAGGGTCTGCGGGGTCAAGCAATGCAGCGGCAGCAACACCAGTCGAAAGCGCCGGGAGATGCAATTAATCTTTGAGCTCGGCACGCTCAAGGCGGGCGGACTCAATATTGATTTCAGTTTTATTTAAGTACTTTCATTTCATGTGCACGCGCTTTGGTTGTTCGTTTCTTGTGCGCGCGCTTTACGTGCACATTTTTCCGTTAGGCTTTTGTATGGCGCAACGCGCATATTCCTGCACACTGAAGAGGGGCTATGCCCGAAATGATTGTGCTTTTACAAACGTCGTACAAACGTGTTTACCTCGCGTATTAACTTTTTCTTATTATCACTGGTGTCACGCATCAACTGAGCTTTGTCTCTTCTTTTGTCATTTAAACCGGTCGGGTCATTTAAACCGGTTCGCTAATTTGATATGGTTGGGTCAATTGATATGGTTAGGCCATTTGATCCGGTTGAGACATTTGATATCGTTTGGCCATTTGAACCAGTTGGCTCATTTGATATGGTTGGGCCATTTTAGCCGGTTGGGCCATTTAAACTGGTTGGGTCATTTGAATCGGTTGGGTGATTTAAAGCGGTTCGCTAATTTGATATGGTTGGGCCATTTTAGCCGGTTGGGCCATTTAAACTGGTTGGGTCATTTGAATCGGTTGGGTGATTTAAAGCGGTCCGCTAATTTGATATGGTTGGGCCATTTCAACCGGTTGAGCCATTTGATATGGTTGGGCGATTTGAACTGGTTGGGTCTTTTGAACCTGTTGGGTCATTTGATATGGTTGGGTCATTTGATCTGGTTGGCTTATTTGATCTGGTTATCGTATTTGCTATGATGGGCTTATTTGAGCCGGTTGGCTCATTTGATATGGTTGGGCCATTTCAACTGGTTGGGTAATTTGATATGGTTGGGCCATTTGAACCAGTTGGCTCATTTGATATGGTTAGGTCATTTGAACCTGTTGGTTCATTTGAGCTGGTTGGGTCATTTGATCTGGTTGGGTCATTTGATATGGTTGGGCCATTTGAACCAGTTGCCTCATTTGATATGGTTGGGTCATTTGAAATGGCTGGGTCATTTGATCTGGTGAGCTTATTTGATATGATTGGCTTATTTGAACTGGTTGGCTCATTTGATATAGTTGGGCCAGTTGAACCGGTTCAGTCATTTGATATGGATGGGGATTTGACCTGATTGGGTCATTTGAACCTGTTGGGTCAGTTGATATGGTTGTGCCATTTAAATTGGTTGGGTCTTTGATATGGTTGGGCCATTTAAACTGGTTGTTAAATTTGAACTGGTTGGGTCATTTAAACCGGTTTTGTCATTTAAAGCGGTTCGCTCATTTGATATGGTAGGGTCAATTAAACAGGTTTGCTCATTTGATATGGTTGGGGCATTTGAAGCGGTTGGGTGATTTGATATTGTTGGGTCATTTGATATGGTTGGGGCATTTGAACCAGTTGAGTCATTTGATATGGTTTTGCCAATTGAACAGGTTTGGTCATTTGATATGGTTGGGCCATTTGAACCGGTTGCCTCATTTGACCTGGTTGGATCATTTGAACCAGTTCGGTCATTTGATATGGCTGGGCCATTTGAACTGGTTGGGTAATTTGAACCGGTTGGGCCATTTGATATGGTTTGGCCATTTAAACCGGTGTGCTCATTTGATATGGTTGGTCCATTTGAACCAGTTGGGGCATTTGATCTGGTTGGGTCATTTGATATGGTTTGGCCATTTAAACCAGTTGGTTCATTTGATATGGTTCGGCCATTTAAACCGGTTGGGCCATTTGAGGTTGTTGGGTGATTTGATTTGGTTGGGCCATTCGAACCGGTTGGCTCTTTTAATATTGCTTGAGTCCTTTGACCTGGTTTGGCCTATTAGATATGATCGGCTTATTTGAGCCGGTTGTCTCATTTGATACGATTGGGCCATGTGAACCGGTTGAGTCATTTGATATGGTTGGGCCATTTGAACTGGCTGGGTCATTTGAACCTGCTGGGTCATTTGATATTGTTGGGCCATTTGAACTGGTTGGGTCATTTGAATCGGTTGGGTCATTTAAACTGGTTCGCTCATTTGATGTGGTTGGGTCAATTAAACCGGTTTGCTCATTTGATATGGTTGGGCCATTTGAACCGGTTCGGTTATTTGATATGGTTGGGGCATTTCATATGGTTGGGCCATTTGAACCGGTTGACACATTTGATATGGTTGGGCCATTTTAACTGGTTGGGTCATTTGATATGGTTGGGCCATTTGAACAGGTTGGCTCATTTGATCTGGTTGGGCCATTTGAACAGGATGGCTTATTTGAGTAATTTTATATTACATCCTTCAACAACATGGAAACCCTGAAGTTAAACTCAAGCAGTTGTTGCATTTTTCACCGCTGTCAAACCATCTCAAAGAAAAACGTTCAGTTAAACAGGCCTGTACAATCATGAATGCAACTTTTGAACTGGTTTGAGTATGTTGGTATCAGTGAAAATCACAATCAGTGGCTGGGTTTTGAAGTTCAGAGTTTGGACAGCAAGCCCATACAGTGGTTTGATCCAGTTGTTGCTATATTTTGAACCTCACAAGTTTACATGATCATCTTAATAGAAAATGTATTCAGTACCTAAAACATGATTCACTGTACTTCACGAACAAAATTGTCCAATTAATGGAATTGTCACATACACCTTTTCCTTTCCATATCTAAATTTAACTTTGTATTGCACTGTTAAACATTGACTGTGAATTCTTTGCACTGGAATGAATGACACTTGTGAAAAATCCGAACACCATACCTCCAGAGGCTCAGGATACCAGTGCTTCTCAGGGTGGCTCCTGAACCAACCAACCTCAGCACGAACAAATGTTAGCTTCCGTCTTTTGTCCTGGCCTTGTTTAATGACCACATCGTTAGTTAGGAATCTCTGGACTCTTCCTGTTCTGTGCTCTCCAGTAAGCCACTTGGCCGAAACACCGCAGTTGCTGGAACATCTATATATGTTGCCATTGATTTGAACGCGGGAGAAACTGCCACAGAGTCTTTGAGCACTAACTACCTCACAATCTGGGTGCAAAGTCTTGTGCATCTCAATCAGCTCAGACGTATCATCTTCATCTAATGCAATTCTCTTGATAGGTGGCAAAAGAACAACCATTTCACTTTGTTTGTCACTTAAAGTTAAGTCCTCTGTTGATGGATCTCCAGACACGAGATTTGACCTGTCAAATAATTGTTCTGTACACAGCATCTCGCCTACAGTGCCACGCTGTGTACCCAAAAGCAGACTCTGAAATGTATTGTGCTCATCTGGGAAATCCATGATGCACAGGTCCTTGTCTCGAAGAAATCTTCGCATAAGCTGGATACCTGAAAGAAATAACCCATATTATTTTATAAAACAAGACTACTGCAATGCGCCCTCCAATATTCAAGTCCCTCTGAATAACACAGAACAGAACATAAAGTTGATTTGGAAAGATGGTAATCATATTCTTGACATCAGGGCTGTTATTAAGTTTTGAGTGACATGTTGCATTGGTGTAGGTGAAAAGGTAAAGTCTTCACAAGCCTAGAGGCTCCCAACTGCCAGAGCTTTACCTGGTTTCCGTAGCGTGAAGCGACTGAGAGTATTACTACTCCCCCTGGATGGGATGCTAGTCCATTGTAAGGTTACCCCCCAGCATTATGTCACCGGTACCCATTTATACACCTAGGTGGAGAGAGACAACATGTAGCAAAGTTTCTTGTCTAAGGGCCTCTTCATATGAGCCCGGTTGACTGGGCTGGCTCGGTTACCGAGATCTCACCTCACTCCTATTTCCTTTGTAAAATTTTTCAGGCGTTCATATGAGAAGGCGGGCGGGCCCGGTTACTGAGATCTCCGTAACCGGGCTGGAAATTTTCCCATAAGAACAGGCCAGCCCGGTTACCAGGATGAAGATTTTTCAAGTACGCAAGTTACTGTCGAAGGAGGATGACATTAGCATCATTCTGACCTATCTTTTACACTTTTTTATCAAAAATGATTTCTGGAATCTGAATGAGTGAAGAAATAATAATTTTCACAATTGCAGGAAAGAAAATCCTGAGTTAATATTTTTGTGCTTGCTATCAAGTAAACAATTTCATCTCGGTAACCAGGATGAAATTTCCCATATGAACAGACGACAAAATCTATCCCGCCAACCAGGCCAGCCCAGGTACTGGGCTTATATGAAGAGGCGCTAAGGAAACAGCACGACGGCAGAGACCAGCCTTGAACCACTGACCTTCAGGTTGAAAGTCCGACATGATGGCCACTAGACCACTGTGCCTCCGCTGTTAAATTGATGTAAACACATGACTATGGGACTAATATTTTCAGGTTGAACTAGTGAGAAGCACATCTGGGAACTTCTTGAGTTATAAAACTGTTTTTTTCCTCCTAGGTGTTTCAATTTGTGTGACTAATGCACACTTCATCAGGGAGTTTTACAATACAACTTTCATATACCTAAAAACGGACTAAATTTTACATTGCACAAAAGACACACATACAGATCTGCGTATAGGAACTACAAACCCCGCAGATTTGTGTCTAGGAAACAGGTGGAACATTTTGCAAGGTGTGACATTTTTTTTAGGAGAAAATAAAACAGTTTTCCAACTCAAGACTAGTTCAACCTTAAAAAAAGGAGTAGGAAAGTGATCACAAAAAAAATTCAACTTGATAGATGCCTGCTATGCTAGGGCTGCATTACATTCTATCTCGGTATACAGAATCGATGAAATTAAAAAATCACAAAATTTTTGTTCATCGATTGGTCATAAATTTCCAATATCAATCCATTAATTAATATCGTAATTGATTGTTGATTTCATAGATTGTGTACGCCAGGACTCAACACACTGCCACACATGTATGACAGCCACTTACCAATGCTGTGATTGTTCTTGTGATATGATCCAAGGATACCATTATACCTCCCAAAGGAGTAACACCAGAATGAGTAGACTGGTCCATAGTCTCTGATGCAATCAACAAGATGACAACTTAAGTGCATATTTGGAGTGCACGTTTCAGTACCATATAGTCTCTCAAAATGTTTACAAAACTCTATGATCTTTGATTCTGCCTCTGAACACTGTGCCATCGTTAGGGACTGACAGCCTATCAAGCGACACGCAGTTACAAAACACATCCATGCATCATAATGTTCCTGAGTAAAATTCCCTTTAATGCAAATGCTGTAGCAAACGTAGTCCTTCCAATGGTCTGCTGTAAATCAACTGAATCCTGTGGAAAACTTTGAAGGGATCCTACCAATTTCTGGCGGTGGAATAACAGCATCAACTCTCCTCTGGAAGAAGTCAATATGTTTATCGTTGATCAATTCCTTCTCCTTCCAAACCTTCAAGGTTGTTTTGGCCAAACCAAGGAAAAGAAGGTGCACTGGATCAATAATAACAAATCGCACAGCATCATAATATGGCAACTGAAAGAGGACTGAGTACTTTGTTCCAGTGAGGCGAACAACAGCGTTAACGTCTGTTTGGCACCGAGCAAAACGCTCAGAGTCTGCATGCGTTCTGTCGAGCTTATTTGTTCTTTTTTCCCAGGTGTCTGGCAAAACGAGAGAAATCGGGTTTTGACCCGAAAGAGGGCCGTGGAAACGTCTTGAAGCACTTGTTACAACCTGAGAATTTAAACAATAATACTTATTCAGTCACGTGTAAAAGTAAATTACATGTACCTTAATAGCGACTGTCAGTTGCATTCAAATACTGTCAGTTTTGCTACCCAAGAATTTATTCAACCACTCCCACTATAACGGACTCTCGATATTATGGACTGACGGGCACTTGATTCGGTCCCAACGTCACATTTCTATTATTTTAACTCTCTATATAGCAGACACCGAATGTCATCTTTGAACAATTAAAGACATTTAAAAATAATTTTTCTGTCTTTTGTCTACACCCATGTCTTTCTGGCTGAATTTGCGCTTTTCTTTTGGCCATCAACTGAAATTTCTTCTTTCTTTTCTCTCACGTCCCTGTTAACCATTCAAGGACATTTGGGACAGTCACTCTGCAACTAAAATATTTTATGTACAATTGACAATTAAGCTTACATGTAGTTTTTCTTGAAATGATAAAACATATTTCAAAATTTCACCTTTTTCTTTTACTAAATATTACACTGTGAAATAATGATATTAACATTATAGGTACCTTTTGCTGCTGAATGACCTGCAAATCCTCCACATTTGCTAACAGCTGGCACATCACAGCATAATGCCAAGAGTGCGACCCGAACCTTGAACATGCCTCCTGGAAGAAGAGTGTCCGCAATGATAACACCATCCCAGAAGTCTATCAGCTCGTTTGGACCTGGTATAATCCCCACTATAATGACATTTTGCGGTTTAAACCTCTTCTCCCTTGGAAGATTCATCAGTACTAAATAAATTACTCCACAACTGTGATTAGTGTGTTTGTATCGCTGAAACGAGTCGACATTGAGCACAACTCCAAGGTTTCCTGCTGTTGAGAAGAATGCATTTCCATCAGAATCTAAGAACTCTTTCCAAACTTTTCCGTCAAAAACATCAGCCATAGAATCTGCCGTTAGCCTTCTCTTTCTCCAAGATTCACAGTTTTCAAGAAATCCTGGTCTCGTTAGCAGTGACCTCAGTGAATCTGACAACTTCTTGAAACAATATGAATTCTTGGGATGGAGGAATAAGGATCCATTCTTTCATCGCATGTTCTTTATTAAGAATGCTCCACACTGCTTCCTTCTGCTTCTCTGAGAATGATTTGGGAATGGAACGTGGTCACATTTCTTTGAAATAATCCGTCCGTTGCTCTTTCCTTATCACACAGTCCTCAGTTCTGTATAATGTACAGCACTTTAGACAAGCAACAAATTTCTCAAACTCATCTTGTCCAAGTCCAGTGTAAGATTTGGCCAAATAAAGTGTCTGTGGTAAACTTTGTGCAAACTTAACTAGGACATCAACCTTGGCCACATTTGCAATCATTGTTAGAAAAAGCCGAAAAAACTGCAATAACACAAGAATTCCATGATCAGAAACTTTATACAGTGTTTGCCAGAGGAACAGGAACAAAACAAGGACTGTTGACTCTGATGAGACTCCGTCTTTCTGATGACATGAGAATGAGTCTCGTTGCAAGCGAAAGTGAAAGTGATTAGGCCTTATGCATGATTGCTCAAAATTCACCCCCAAGAATTGCATACACCAAACAAGAACCCTGTGGCTACAAAGATGGGCCTGCATACACCACAGGAAACTTAATTATTGTCAATCTGTGGAACGTTTCCATTTTTGCCATATATTATTATGTATTCTCGACACGTACTTCTTTTGAAAAGATATCTTTAACTTATTACCCATTTTATTGAATTTTTATTTGTAAATAGACTATTTTATTAAATTAAATAAAGTTTTGTTGAATGATATACACAATGTCTTTCTTTATTCAAGGCGTAGCGGATACCCATAACTTTCCCCATGTGCAAGAGTGTACCTGTTGGAAAACGAGATTGACAAAAAGAATGAAACGTATGCAGGACCGAATACTACAGTACCCAAGCGTACAAATATACGTGATACACATCGACATCTCAGTGTTCTAACGGAATATGATACGCGAAAAGCAAAAAAGTCGTATACTTTGGAATACGGGAAGAGTTCTACAATGTTCGAGTTTTAATACCCCGCAACCACCAATAGAATACGCAAAAACCGGAAGTACATTTGGTGTCGTGGTGATGCGTATCGAATAACTCACATATTCGTCAGGATTCGGGCACGTACAGGTCAAAAGTGCCGTTCGCGAGGGTCGTATACGGACTTGAATACGTGGGAGTATGCAAAAGTATTCGAATCACTAGGGAACGCCAGCGTTCACAGGTGGTCAAAACAAACCTTTAGAGACCATCAATTGGCCGTATGCATTTAGAAAATTTCGACGTATTCAAAAAGATGAAAATTGAATACGGAAAAACGGGCCAGATTCTAATAGAATACTCGCGGTGTACGTCGCGTCATGCGCCACCAACCATGTCAAATGACTGAACCGGTTCATATGGCCCAGCCATATCAAATGAGCCAACCAGCTCAAATAATCCAATCATATCAAATAAGCCAACCAGATAAAATGACCCATAAATATCAAATGACCCAACAAGTTTAAATGACCCAACCATTTCAAATGGCCCAACCATATCAAATGACTCAACCGGTTCAAATGGCCCAACCATATCAAATGAGCCAACCGGCTCAAGTAAGGCAATCATACCAAATAAGCTAACCAAATCAAATGACCCATAAATATCAAATGACCCAACCGGTACAAATGACCCAATCAGTTCAAATGACCCAACCATATAAAATGACGCAGCAGGTTCAAATGGCCCAACCAGTTCAAATGGCCCAACCATATCAAATGACTCAACCGGTTCAAATGGCCCAACCATATCAAATGACCCAAGCGGTTCAACTGACCCAACCAGTTCAAATGGCCCAACCATATCAAATGACCCAACAGTTTGAAATGACGCAACCATATCAAATGACCGAACGGGTTCCAATGGCCGAACCATGTCAAATGACTGAACCGGTTCAAATGGCCCAGCCATATCAAACGAGCCAACCAGCTCAAATAAGCCAATCATATCAAATAAGCCCAACCAGATCAAATGACACAACCATATCAGATGAGCCAATTGTTTTAAATGGCCCAAGCATATCAAATCAAATGAGCCAACCAGTTCAAATGGCCCAGTCATATCAAATCAGCAAACCGGCCCAAATAAGCCAATCATATCAAATAGGCCAACCAGATCGAATGACCCAGCCATATCAAATGAGCCAACTGGTTCAAATTGTCCAACAATATCAAATGACCCAACTTGTTCAAATGGCCAAACCATATCAAATGACCCAACCAGATCAAATTACCCAACTTTTTCAAATGGTCCAACCATATCAAAGGAAAAAACCGATTTAAATGGCCCAACCATATCAAATGACCCAACCGGTTCAAATTACCCAACCAGTTCAAATGGTCCAGCCAGATCAAATGACCCAACCGGTTCAAATGGTCCAATCATATCAAGTGAGCCATCTAGTTCAAATGGCCAGACCATATCAAATGATCCAACCAGATTAAATGACCCAACTTTATCAAATGGCCCAACCATATCAAATGACTCAACCTTTTCAAATAACCCAATCATATCAAATGAGCCAACAGGCTCAAATAAGCCAATCATATCAAATAAGCTAACCAGATCAAATGACCCAACCATTTCAAATCACCCAACCATGTCACATGAGCCAACTGGTTCAAATGGCGCAATCATATCAAATGACCCAGTCAGTTTAAATTACCCAACCAGTTCAAACGGCCCACCCAGATCAAATGACCCAACCGGTTCAAATGGACCAATCATATTAAGTGAGCCATCTGGTTCAAATAGCCAGACCATATCAAATGACCCAACCAGATTAAATGACCCAACTTTGTCAAATGGCCCAACCATATCAAGTGACTCAACCTGTTCAAATAACCCAATCATATCAAATAAGCCAACCGGCTCAAATAAGCCAATCAGATCAAACAAGCCAACCAGATCAAATGAGCCATAAATATCAAATGACCCAACACGTTTAAATGACCCACCAAGTTCAAGTGGCCCAACCATATCAAATGACCCACCCAGATCAAATTACCCAACCAGTTCAAATGGCCCAGCCAGATCAAGTGACCCAACCGGTTCAAATGGACCAATCATATCAAGTGAGCCACCTGGTTCAAATGGCCAAACCATATCTAATAACCCAACCAGATAAAATGACCCAACTTTTTCAAATGGCTCAACTATATCAAATGACTGAACCTGTTCAAATGGCCCAACCATATCAAATGAGCCAACCGGCTGAAATAAGCCAATCATATCAAATAAGCTAACCAGATCAAATGACCCAACCATTTCTAATTACCCAACCATATCAAATGATATGTTTAAAAATGGACGAGTAACCAGGGTAAGACATAATAAGATTTTGAGCGTTCTCTGGTTAAAAATTTAAAAGTTTGAGCTTTCGATTGCCAGTCTGCAATCTTTGATAAGTGATGATCACCTTGACAAGGTGTTCATCACTTTGACAAGTGATGATCAGATTGCCAGTCTGCAATCTTGTCAAAGATTGCAGACTGGCAATAGAAAGCTCAAACTTTTAAATTTTTAACCAGAGAACGCTAAAATCTTATCATATCAAATAAGCCAACCGGCTCAAATAAGCCAATCAGATCAAACAAGCCAACCAGATCAAATGAGCCATAAATATCAAATGACCCAACAAGTTTAAATAACCCAACCAGTTCAAATGGCCCAACCATATCAAATGACTCAACCTGTTCAAATGGCCTAACCATATCAAATGAGCCAACCGGCTGAAATAAGCCAATCATATCAAATAAGCTAACCAGATCAAATGACCCAACCATTTCTATTACCCAACCATATCAAATGATATGTTTAAAAATGGACGAGTAACCAGGGTAAGACATAATAAGATTTTGAGCGTTCTCTGGTTAAAAATTTAAAAGTTTGAACTTTCGATTGCCAGTCTGCAATCTTTGATAAGTGATAATCACCTTGACAAGGTGATCATCACTTTGACAAGTGATGATCAGATTGCCAGTCTGCAATCTTGTCAAAGATTGCAGACTGGCAATCGAAAGCTCAAACTTTTAAATTTTTAACCAGAGAACGCTCAAAATCTTATCATATCAAATAAGCCAACCGGCTCAAATAAACCAATCATATCAAATAAGCCAACCAGATCAAATGACACAACCATATCAGATGAGCCAATTGTTTTAAATGGCCCAACCATATCAAATCAAATGAGCCAACCGGTTCAAATAGCCCAGTCATATCAAATGAGCCAACCGGCTCAAATGACCCAACCATATTAAATGACTCAGCCGGTCAAATGGCCCAACCATATCAAATGACCCAACCGGTTCAAATGGTCCAGGGATATTAAATGAGTCTACCAAATCAAATGCCTCGGCCATTTCAAATGAGCAAACCAGTTGAAAGGGCCGAACCATATCAAATGAGCCAACCAAATCAAATGAATCATGTCGGTCATCTGGTTCAAATGGCTTAACCGGATGCATTGACCCAACTGGTTCATGATCATGGTCCATGGGTTGACCCATGCAACCGGGTCAATTGACTTAATCAGATAAAATACCCAACCGGATCAAATGGCACAACCGGATCAAATGAGCCAACCATATCAATTGAGCCAACCGGCTGAATTGAGCCAACAGGA
This sequence comes from Siderastrea radians, assembly GCA_964017195.1. Lineage (NCBI taxonomy): Eukaryota > Metazoa > Cnidaria > Anthozoa > Scleractinia > Rhizangiidae > Siderastrea > Siderastrea radians. Next base: position 24,264,210 of record OZ024896.1, read on the forward strand.
TCAAATGACCCAACCAGCTCAAATGACCAAACCATATCAAATGAGCCAACTGGATCGAATGAGCCAACCAGCTCAAATAAGCCAGCAAGATCAAATGAGCCAACCGGGCCAAGTGACCCCAAGTGGCTCAACCATATAAAATGAGCCAAGAGGATCACATTAGCCAGCTGGATCGAACGGCCAACTTGCTCAAATGGCCAAACCATATCAAATGACCCAACCATATCACCTGACCCAACCAGTTCAAATGGCTCCACCATATCAAATGAGCCAACGAGCTCAAATAAGCCAATCATATCAAATAAACCAAGAAGATCAAATGACCCAACCATATCAAATGAGCCAACCGGTTTAAATGGCTCAACCATATCAAAGCAGCCAACCTGCTCAAATGACCCAACCATGTCAAAATGACTCAGCTGGTTCAAATGGCCCAGCCATATCAAATGACCCAACGGGTTTAAGTGGCCCAGGCATATTAAATGAGCCAACCGAATCATATGACCCAGCCATATCAAATTAGCCAACCGGTTCCAATCACCCAACCATACAAAATGAGCCAACGAGATCAACTGACTCATCTCGGTCATCTGGTTCAAATGGCTCAGCCGGATCCATTGACACAACTGGTTCATGATCATGGTCTACGGGTTGACCCATGCAACCGGCTCATTTGACCTTATGGGATCAAATACCCAACCGGATCAAATGGCACAACCGGATCAAATGAGCCAACCATATCCATTGAGCCAACCGGCTGAAATGAGCCAACAGGATCAAATGACCCAACCAGCTCAAGTGACCCAACCGGCCCAAGTGGCCCAACCATATCAAATGAGCGAAGCGGATCACATTAGCCAACTGGATCGAATGAGCCAACTGGCTCAAATGGCCAAACCATATCAAATGACCCAACCATATCAACTGACCCAACCAGCTCAAATGGCCCAATCATATTAAATGACTCAAACGGTTTAATTGGCCCAACCATGTCAAATGAGCCAACCAGATCAATTGACTCATCTCGGTCATCTGGTTGAAATGGCTCAACCGGATCCATTGACCCAACTGGTTCATGATCATGGTCCCCTAGTTGACCCATGCAACCGGCTCAACTGAACTAATGAGATCAAATACCCAACCAGATCAAATGGCCCAACCGCATCAAATGAGCCAACCATATTAAATAAGCCAACCGGCTGAAATGAGCCAACTGGATCAAATGACCCATCCGGCTCAAGTGACCCAACCATATCAAATGAGCCCACTGGATCGAATGAGCCAACCAGCTCAAATAAGCCAATCATATCAAATAAACCAACAAGATCAAATGAGCCAACCAGTTTAAATGGCCCAACCATAACAAATCAAATCAGCCAATCGGTTTAAATGGCTCAACCATATCAAATCAGCCAACCTGCTCAAATAAACCAACCATGTCAAATGACTCAGCTGGTTCAAATGGCCCAACCATATCAAATGACCCAACGGGTTTAAATGGCCCAGGCATATTAAATGAGCCAACCGCTTCAAATGACCCTACCATTTCAAATGAGCCAACCAGGCCAATTGACTCATCTCGGTCACCTGGTTCAAATGACTCAACCGGATCCATTGATCCAACTGGTTCATGATCATGGTCCATGGGTTGACCCATGCAACCGGCTCAATTGCCTAATGAGATCAAATACCCAACCGGATGAAATGGCCCAACCGGATCAAATGAGCCAACCATATTAAATAAGCCACCCGGCTGAAATGAGCCAACTGGATCAAATGACCCATCCGGCTCAAGTGACCCAACCATATCAAATGAGCCAATCGGATCACATGACCCAACCAGATCAAATGAGCAAACTGGATCAAATGACACAAACCATATCAAATCAGCCATCGGATCATATAGCCAAACCATATTAAATGAGCCAATGGGTTTAATTGACCCAACCATATCAAATGAGCCAACCAGTTCAAATGACCTAACCGGTTCAAATGATAACCATATCAAATGAGCCAACCGGATAAAATGACTCATCTCGGTCATTTGGGTTTAATAGCACAACCAGATCAAATGTGCCAACCAGTTCAAATGGCCTGGATCAATTGACCCAACTGCATCAAATTGGCCATCCGAATCAAATGAGCCAACCATATCAAATGAGCCAACCGGTTCAAATGGCTCAACCGGATCCATTGACACAACTGGTCTATGATCAGTTGATCCATGCAACCGGCTCAATTGACCTAACCAGATCAAATAAACAACCGGATCAAATGAACCAACCGATTTTTTCAACATGATGTTCCTTATTATAACTTTAAAAGCGTAACGTTGCCTTACATTTAACTAAACTTTTCCGGAAAGATGCGTAAATTTGTGCCACATGCACCTTTATGCTGTTGGTAATACGAATGCTTAAAGACGCGTTAAAAGTTCAATTTTACTTTTCTGTTGATAAAAGTTACGTAAAGTTCAGTTTTACGCTTTTCGTTAAGATGCGTATAGGCATGTAAAGTTCAGCTCTATGCTTTTGCTAAGACACATTAAATTAGCTATTTACGACCATGTGTAAAAACGCGTGCGCGCTAAATTGTACAAAATTCAAGTTTCCTTTTTTGTTAAGACGCCTTTAACTGCGTAACGTTCAACTTTACGCTTTCCGTAAAAATGCGTAAAGGTGTATAAAGACGTGTAAGGGTGTATAAACATTGATTTTTGCTTAGCCGTAAAAGTGCTAAAGTTCGCGTCAAGTTCAACTTTGTCCAGGACGAGTTTAATTGGATGAAGTTATTTGTCTTTATGTAAAGACAGGTACGCATTAAATTGCGTAAAGTTGAATTTAATTTACTCTAGCTCTGAGAGGCCATGTAATGACAGTGAATTGGTCCCAACGCAAGACAATTTGTCTTTTATCACCGTATAAATCAAATTTGAGGTAGTTCGCTTTAATAAATCAATGGTTTCTCAAGGGAATCATTCACTTTCGTATTCTACAGAGACGAAATTTACCGCAGTATCCTATTAAGAAAATCCCAGAATGATTCTGAACAGAGGGTATTGGGACGTGCACGTTCTGAATACTCTAGAATTCGTCGGCGTCAGGAACACGTATTCAATGCTAGAATATTCTTCAATATTCGAGTTTTCACGCAGTGCCAGTGCGAAAATGACAAAACGTGCTGATCTCGGGCTGAAAACGCTGTTTTGTACAAACTCGTGAACTTTGCTGAAAATCGCTAATGAACCCGCCAATGAGTAAGTTGCCAATTAAATCCAAATAACCGCATAATCGCCAGTGTTAGTTATCTCCTGCGTAAATATGTGCCTCTCAGGTGTGTTTAAAAGTACTTATCACACATGAGTAAAAACGATGATATCGGGATGAAAATGCTGTCTTGTAGAGACTCGTGCACCTTGCTGAAAATCGCTAAAAAGTGGTGCGCCCCAGAGCAGCACGTTTTGTCATTTTTGCATTGGGTGCACCACTTGTTAGCGATTTTCAGCAAAGTGCACGACATTGTACAATACAGCGATTTCAGCCCGAGATGACTACGTTTTGTCATTTCCGCAGAGGGCGCACTACTCTTAAGTTATTTTGAGCAATGCGCACGAATTTGTGCAAATCAGGGTTTTCAACCCGAGATCAACATGTTCTGTCATTTTCGCACTAGGCGCACCACTTTATAGCGATTTTCAGCAAAGTGCACGGGTTTGTACAAAACAGCGATTTCTCTCCAAGATCAATGTTTTGCCATTTTCACACTGGGCGTACCACTTTTTAGCGATTTTCAGCAAAGCGCACGAATTTGTGCAAGACAGCTGTTTCATCCCAAGATCAGAATGTTTTGCCATTTCCGCACTGAGCGTACCGCTTTTTAGCGACTTTCAGCAAAGCGAACGAGTTTGTACAAATCAGCGTTTTCAGCCCGATATCAGCACGTTTTGTCATTTTTGCAGTGGACGCACCACTTTTTAGCGATTTTCAGCAAAGTGCACGGGTTTGTTGAATACAGCGATTCAGCCCGACGTGAGCACGTTTTGTTATCTCCGCGCTGTACTGGGCACACCACTCTTATGCGATTTTCAGCAAAGTGGGCAAGTTTGAGCAAAAATACGATTTCTCTCCGAGATGAGCACGTTTTGTCATTTTTGCACAGGGCACACCACTTTTTAGCTATTTTCAGCAATGCGCACGAATTTGTGCAAATCAGCCTTTTCAACCCGAGATCAACATGTTCTGCCATTTTCGCACTAGGCGCACCACTTTATAGCGATTTTCAGCAAAGTGCACGGGTTTGTACAAAACAGCGATTTCTCCCCAAGATCAATGTTTTGCCATTTTCACATTGGGCGTACCACTTTTTAGCAATTTTCAGCAAAGTGCACGAATTTCAGCCCGATATCAGCATGTTTTGTCATTTTCGCACTAGGCGCACCACTTTATAGCGATTTACAGCAAAGTGCAGGGGTTTGTACAAAACAGCGATTTCTCCCCCAAGATCAATGTTTTGCCATTTTCACACTGGGCGTACCACTTTTTAGCGACTTTCAGCAAAGCGAACGAGTTTGTACAAATCAGCGTTTTCAGCCCGATATCAGCATGTTTTGTCATTTTCGCACTAGGCGCACCACTTTATAGCGATTTTCAGCAAAGTGCAGGGGTTTGTACAAAACAGCGATTTCTCCCCAAGATCAATGTTTTGCCATTTTCACAGTGGGCGTACTACTTTTTAGCGATTTTCAGCACGGTTTGTACAAAACAGCGTTTTCAGCCCGATATCAGCACGTTTTCTCATTTTTGCACTAGGTGCACTACTTTTTAGCGCTTTTCAGCAAAGTTTTCAGGCCGAGATCAGCACGTTTTGTCATTTTTGCACTGGGCACACAACTTTTTAGAGTTTTCAGTAAAGTGCACGAGTTTGTACAAAACAGAAGTTTTCTGCACGAGTTCAGCACGTTTCGTCATTTTGCACTGAGTGCACTATTTTAAAGTGATTTTCAGCAACGTGCACTAGTTTGTAGAAAACAGCCTTTTGAGCCCAAGATCAGCACGTTTTGTCATTTTTGCACTAGGTGCACCACTTTTTAGCGCTTTTCAGCAAAGTTTTCAGGCCGAGATCAGCACGTTTTGTCATTTTTGCACTGGGCAATCCACTTTTTAGAGTTTTCAGTAAAGTGCACGGTTTGTACAAAACAGCGTTTTCAGCCCGATATCAGCACGTTTTCTCATTTTTGCACTGGGGACACCACTTCTTAGAGTTTTGAATAAAGTGCACCAGTTTGTACAAAGCAGAAGTTTTTAGCACGAGTTCAGCACGTTTTGTCAGTTTGCACTGAGTGCACTACTTTTAAGTGATTTTCAGCAAAGTGCACTAGTTTGTAGAAAACAGCCTTTTGAGCCCAAGATCAGCACGTTTTGTCATTTTTGCACTAGGTGCACCACTTTTTAGCGCTTTTCAGCAAAGTTTTCAGGCCGAGATCAGCACGTTTTGTCATTTTTGCACTGGGCACACCACTTTTTAGAGTTTTCAGTAAAGCGCACGAGTTTGTACAAAACAGAAGTTTTCTGCCCGAGATCAGAACGTTTTGTCATTTTCGCACTGGGCGCACTACGTTCTAGTGATATTTAGCAAAGTGCAGGAGTTTCTCCAAAACAGCGCTTTCAGCCTGACATCAGCACCTTTTCTCCTTTTGGCACTGGGTACACAACTTTTTAGCAATTTTCAGCAAAGTGGACGAGTTTGCACAAAGCAGCGTTTTCAGCCCGAGAGTAGCACGGTTTGCCTTTTTCGCACTGGGGGCACTACCTTTTAGCGATTTTCAGCAAAGTGCACGAGTGTCTGCCAGACAGAGTTTTCAGCCTGAGATCAGCACGTTTTCTCATTTTTGCACTGGGCGCACAACCTTTTAGCGATTTCAGCAAAGTGCACGAGTTTGTACAAAACAGCCTTTTCAGCCCGAGATCGGCCCCTTTTTGTCATTTTCGCACTGGGCACACCACTTTTTAGCGATTTTCAGCAAAGTGCAGGAGTTTGTACATAACAGCATTTTCAGCCTGATATCAGCACGTTTTGTCATTTTTGCACTGAGCGAACCACTTTTTAGCAATTTCCAGCAAAGTGAACGGGTTTGTACAAAACACAGTTTTCAGCCCGAGATCAGAAGGTTTTGCGATTTCTGCACTTTGCACACCACTCTTTAGCGATTTTCCGCAAAGTGCACGAGTTTGTGCAAATTAATGTTTTCAGCCCGAGATATGCACGTTTTCTCATTTTCGCACTGGGTACACTACTTTTAAGCGATTTTCAGCAAGTGATTTTCAGCAAATGATTTTCAGCAAAGTGCACGGTTTGTACACAACAGCGTTTTCAGCCCGATATCAGCACGTTTTCTCGTTTTTGCACTCGGGACACAACTTCTTAGAATTTTCAGTAAAGTGCACGGTTTGTACAAATCAGCGTTTTCAGCCCAAGAGTAGCACGTTTTGTCCTTTTAGCGATTTTCAGCAAAGTGCACGAGTGTCTGCCAGACAGAGTTTTCAGCCTGAGATCAGCACGTTTTCTCATTTTTGCACTGGGCGCACAACCTTTTAGTGATTTCAGCAAAATGAACGGGTTTGTTCAAAACACAGTTTTCAGCCCGACATCAGAAGGTCTGCGATTTTTGCACTTTGCACACCACTCTTTAGCGATTTTCCGCAAAGTGCACAAGTTTGTGCAAATTAATGTTTTCAGTCCGAGATATGCACGTTTTGTCATTTTCGCACTGGGACTAATTTTGCTAGGCATTAAACAACCCCATAACGTACAGAGTATCCTAAAGACACCGAAAGCGTTATAAAACCTACAGTTTGAGCTTTCTCACGAAACTGTTGAAAACCGACTTTTGCAGGGACCTACCAAGAGCAAAGTCACCATACAATGTACCCAATCTAAACTTGCAGAATATGCTACAGACACGGAGATCGTTATAAAACCGACAATCAAAGGTGTTCCAAGCAATTGTAAAAAACGCCAGTTTCCCTGTGACCCACTGTGGACCAATTACGCTACTCATCGCACACCCCTCAAACTGCCTAGCAGAATATGCATTATAAATTCTATCACGTAAGCTCTCTCAAGCAACATTTAAAAAATCCACTTTTCTAAAGACCCACAATGCAGAAATTGGGCCACGCATCGCCATGCTTCTCAAGAGCAGAATATCTCACAAACACTAAAAGCATTACATAGCGAGAACCACTAAGGATGAAGTTTTGCTCCACATCAAACAAGCCCAAAACGTGCAGAGAAAGCTACCGACACCGAAAGCATTATAAAACCTATAATTTGAGCTGTCTCGAGCAACTGTTTAAAATCGACTTTTCCAGGGAGCAACAATGAGCAAAATCATTATGCATTTGAAACTTGCAGCATATGCTACAGGAACCGACGATGAAGGGTGCTCCGAGAATTTCTTAAAAACGCGAATTTCCCTGTGACCCACTTTGCACCACTTATGCTACGCTTCGAACAAGCCTAAAACGCGCAGAATTTGCTACTGACATCATAAGTATTACGGTTTGAGGTTTCTCGAGCCAACGGTTTTGCTACGGTTTATCTACGGTTTGTCCTGTCTTGAAAAACAGTTCAAAATGGCCTTTCACTGGGACTCACAAAGAGCAAGGTCAGAATGCATTGTACACACCTCAAACTAGCGGAATATGCTTCATACACCGAGAGCATTATAAAACCTATTGCTTTAGTTGTCTCGAGCAACTTTTAAAGAATCCACTTTTTTAATGAGCCACAGTGCAGAAATTTGGCCACGCATCGCACAGGCATCTTAAGAGCAGAATATTTCACAGACACCAAAAGTATTAGAAAGCCGATCCTTTGAGAAGTTCCACGCTACTCTTGAGAAATGCAGTTTTCCTCCGACCCACAGTGAAAAAAACTCACTGTGCAACAAACTCCCCTCAAATTTAAGAATACCCCACAGGAAAGCTGATGATTTGAGGAGTTCCTAAAGGTCTAAAAAATCCAGTTTTCTTGAGTCCCACTGTGGTCAAATTTTGCTACGCATCGAACAAGCCCAAAACGTGCAAAATATGCTATAGACACCGAAAATATTATAAAACCTATGGTTTGAGCTGTCTCGAGCAACTGTTGAGCATCGACATCACCATGCATTGTACACACTTCAAACTTGCAGAATATGCTACAGATACAGAGGGTTATAAAACCGACGATGAAAAGTATTCCGAGAAATTCTTAAAAACGCTAGTTTTCCTGTGACCCACTTTGAACCAATTATGCTACGCATCGAACAAGGCTAAGACGTACAGAATATGGTTTTAGGTGTCTCCAGCAACTCTTGAAAATTTGACTTTTGCTGTTACTCACAAAGAACAAAGAGCGCTATGCAGCGCATAGTGGACTGGTACTCCCAGTGTGAAAATGGCAAAACATTGATCTTGGGGAGAAATCGCTGTTTTGTACAAACCCGTGCACTTTGCTGAAAATCGCTATAACGTGGTGTGCCTAGTGCGAAAATGACAAAACATGCTGATATCGGGCTGAAAACGCTGATTTGTACAAACTCGTTCGCTTTGCTGAAAGTCGCTAAAAAGTGGTACGCTCAGTGCGGAAATGACAAAACGTAGTCATCTCGGGCTGAAATCGCTGTATTGTACAATGTCGTGCACTTTGCTGAAAATCGCTAACAAGTGGTGCACCCAATGCAAAAATGACAAAACGTGCTGCTCTGGGGCGCACCACTTTTTAGCGATTTTCAGCAAGGTGCACGAGTCTCTACAAGACAGCATTTTGATCCCGATATCAGCGTTTTTACTCATGTGTGATCAGTACTTTTAAACACACCTGAGAGGCACATATTTACGCAGGAGATAACTAACACTGGCGATTATGCGGTTATTTGGATTTAATTGGCAACTTACTCATTGGCGGGTTCATTAGCGATTTTCAGCAAAGTTCACGAGTTTGTACAAAACAGCGTTTTCAGCCCGAGATCAGCACGTTTTGTCATTTTCGCACTGGCACTGCGTGAAAACTCGAATATTGAAGAATATTCTAACATTGAATACGTGTTCCTGACGCCGACGAATTCTAGAGTATTCAGAACGTGCACGTCCGAATACCCTCTGTTCAGAATCATTCTGGGATTTTCTTAATAGGATACTGCGGTAAATTTCGTCTCTGTAGAATACGAAAGTGAATGATTCCCTTGAGAAACCATTGATTTATTAAAGCGAACTACCTCAAATTTGATTTATACGGTGATAAAAGACAAATTGTCTTGCGTTGGGACCAATTCACTGTCATTACATGGCCTCTCAGAGCTAGAGTAAATTAAATTCAACTTTACGCAATTTAATGCGTACCTGTCTTTACATAAAGACAAATAACTTCATCCAATTAAACTCGTCTTGGACAAAGTTGAACTTGACGCGAACTTTAGCACTTTTACGGCTAAGCAAAAATCAATGTTTATACACGTTTACACGTCTTTACACACCTTTACGCATTTTTACGGAAAGCGTAAAGTTGAACGTTACGCAGTTAAAGGCGTCTTAACAGAAAAGGAAACTTGAATTTTGTACAATTTAGCGCGCACGCGTTTTTACACATGGTCGTAAATAGCTAATTTAATGTGTCTTAGCAAAAGCATAGAGCAGAACTTTACATGCCTATACGCATCTTAACGAAAAGCGTAAAACTGAACTTTACGTAACTTTTATCAACAGAAAAGTAAAGTTGAACTTTTAACGCGTCTTTAAGCATTCGTATTACCAACAGCATAAAGGTGCATGTGGCACAAATTTACGCATCTTTCCGGAAAAGTTTAGTTAAATGTAAGGCAACGTTACGCTTTTAAAGTTATAATAAGGAACATCATGTTGAAAAAATCGGTTGGGTCATTTGATCCGGTTGTTTATTTGATCTGGTTAGGTCAATTGAGCCGGTTGCATGGATCAACTGATCATAGACCAGTTGTGTCAATGGATCCGGTTGAGCCATTTGAACCGGTTGGCTCATTTGATATGGTTGGCTCATTTGATTCGGATGGCCCATTTGATGCAGTTGGGTCAATTGATCCAGGCCATTTGAACTGGTTGGCACATTTGATCTGGTTGTGCTATTAAACCCAAATGACCGAGATGAGTCATTTTATCCGGTTGGCTCATTTGATATGGTTATCATTTGAACCGGTAGGTCATTTGAACTGGTTGGCTCATTTGATATGGTTGGGTCAATTAAACCCATTGGCTCATTTGATATGGTTTGGCTATATGATCCGATGGCTGATTTGATATGGTTTGTGTCATTTGATCCAGTTTTCTCATTTGATCCGGTTGGGTCATTTGATATGGTTAGGCTATTTGAGCCGGTTGGCTCATTCGATCCAGTTGGCTCATGTGATCCGCTTGGCTCATTTGATATGGTTGGGTCACTTGAGCCGGATGGGTCATTTGATCCAGTTGGCTCATTTCAGCCGGGTGGCTTATTTAATATGGTTGGCTCATTTGATCCGGTTGGGCCATTTGATCCGGTTGGGTATTTGATCTCATTAGGCAATTGAGCCGGTTGCATGGGTCAACCCGTGGACCATGATCATGAACCAGTTGGGTCAATGGATCCGGTTGAGCCATTTGAACCAGATGACCGAGATGAGTCAATTGACCTGGTTGGCTCATTTGAAATGGTTGGGTCATTTGAAGCGGTTGGCTCATTTAATATGCCTGGGCCATTTAAACCCGTTGGGTCATTTGACATGGTTGGGTCATTTGACCGGGTTGGCTGATTTGATATGGTTGAGCCATTTAAACCGATTGGCTGATTGGATTTGTTATGGTTGGGCCATTTAAACCGGTTGGCTCATTTGATCTTGTTGGTTTATTTGATATGATTGGCTTATTTGAGCTGGTTGGCTCATTCGATCCAGTTGGCTCATTTGATATGGTTGGGTCACTTGAGCCGGATGGGTCATTTGATCCAGTTGGCTCATTTCAGCCGGTTGGCTTATTTAATATGGTTGGCTCATTTGATCCGGTTGGGCCATTTGATCCGGTTGGGTATTTGATCTCATTAGGTCAGTTGAGCCGGTTGCATGGGTCAACCCGTGGACCATGATCATGAACCAGTTGGGTCAATGGATCCGGTTGAGCCATTTCAACCAGATGACCGAGATGAGTCAATTGATCTGGTTGGCTCATTTGATATGGTTGGGCCATTTAAACCGTTTGAGTCATTTAATATGATTGGGCCATTTGAACTGGTTGGATCAGTTGATATGGTTGGGTCATTTGATATGGTTTGGCCATTTGAGCCAGTTGGCTCATTCGATCCAGTTGGCTAATGTGATCCGCTTCGCTCATTTGATATGGTTGGGCCACTTGGGCCGGTTGGGTCACTTGAGCTGGTTGGGGCATTTGATCCTGTTGGCTCATTTCAGCCGGTTGGCTCAATGGATATGGTTGGCTCATTTGATCAGGTTGTGCCATTTGATCCGGTTGGGTATTTTATCTGATTAAGTCAATTGACCCGGTTGCATGGGTCAACCCATGGACCATGATCATGAACCAGTTGTGTCAATGGATCCGGTTGAGCCATTTGAACCAGATGACCGAGATGAGTTAGTTGATCTGGTTGGGTCATTGGAACCGGTTGGCTAATTTGATATGGCTGGGTCATATGATTCGGTTGGCTCATTTAATATGCCTGGGCCATTTACACCCGCTGGGTCATTTGATATGGCTGGGCCATTTAAACCAGCTGAGTCATTTTGACATAGCTGGGTCATTTGAGCAGGTTGGCTGTTTTGATATGGTTGAGCCATTTAAACCGGTTGGCTCATTTGACATCCTTGGGTAATTTGATCTTCTTGGTTTATTTGATATGATTGGCTTATTTGAGCTCGTTTGCTCATTTGATATGGTTGGGCCACTTGGGCCGGTTGGGTCACTTGAGCTGGTTGGGGCATTTGATCCTGTTGGCTCATTTCAGCCGGTTGGCTCAATGGATATGGTTGGCTCATTTGATCAGGTTGTGCCATTTGATCCGGTTGGGTATTTTATCTGATTAAGTCAATTGACCCGGTTGCATGGGTCAACCCATGGACCATGATCATGAACCAGTTGTGTCAATGGATCCGGTTGAGCCATTTGAACCAGATGACCGAGATGAGTTAGTTGATCTGGTTGGGTCATTGGAACCGGTTGGCTAATTTGATATGGCTGGGTCATATGATTCGGTTGGCTCATTTAATATGCCTGGGCCATTTACACCCGCTGGGTCATTTGATATGGCTGGGCCATTTAAACCAGCTGAGTCATTTTGACATAGCTGGGTCATTTGAGCAGGTTGGCTGTTTTGATTTGGTTGAGCCATTTAAACCGGTTGGCTCATTTGACATCCTTGGGTAATTTGATCTTCTTGGTTTATTTGATATGATTGGCTTATTTGAGCTCGTTGGCTCATTTGATATGGTTGGGCCATTTGAACCGGTTGAGTCATTTAATATGGTTGGGCCATTTGAACTGGTTGGGTCAGGTTATATGGTTGGGTCATTTGATATGGTTTGGCCATTTGAGCAAGTTGGCTGATTCGATCCAGCTGGCTAATGTGATCCTCTTGGCTCATTTCATATGGTTGGGCCACTTGGGCCGGTTGGGTCATTTGAGCTGGTTGGGCCATTTGATCCTGTTGGCTCAATTCAGCCGGCTGGCTCAATTGGTATGGTTGGCTCATTTGATCCGGTTGGGCCATTTGATCCGGTTGGGTATTTTATCTGATTAAGTCAATTGACCCGGTTGCATGGGTCAACCCATGGACCATGATCATGAACCAGTTGGGTCAATGCATCCGGTTGAGCCATTTGAACCAGATGACCGAGATGATTCATTTGATTTGGTTGGCTCATTTGATATGGCTCGGCCCTTTCAACTGGTTTGCTCATTTGATATGGCTGGGTCATTTGATTCGGTTGACTCATTTAATATCCCTGGACCATTTGAACCGGTTGGCTGATTTGATTTGATATGGTTGGGCAATTTAAAACAATTGGCTCATCTGATATGGTTGTGTCATTTGATCTGGTTGGCTTATTTGAGCTGGTTGGCACATTTGATATGGCTGGGCGATTTGAACCGGTTCAGTCATTTGACATGGTTCGCCCATTGGAACCCGTTCGGTCATTTGATATGGTTGGGCCACTCGAACTGGTTGGATCAGTTGAACCGCTTGGGTCATTTGATATGGTTGGGCCATTTGAACCGGTTGAGTTATTTGACATGATTGGGCCATTTGAACTGGTTGGGTCATTTGAACCTGCTGCGTCATTTGATATGGTTGGGTCATTTGAACTGGGTTGGAACATTTGTACCGGTTGGGTCATTTGATATTTATGGGTCATTCGATATGGTTGGGCCATTTGAACTGGTTGGGTCATTTAAAACTGTTGGGTCATTTGATATTTATGGGTCATTTGATTTGGTTAGCTTATTTGATATGATTGGCTTATTTGAGCCGGTTGGCTCATTTGATATGGTTGGGCCATTTGAACCGGTTGAGTCATTTGATATGGTTGGGCCCTTTGAACTGGTTGGGTCATTTGATATTTATGGATCATTTGATCTGGTTGGCTTATTTGATCTGATTGGCTTATTTGAGCCGGTTGGCTCGTTTGATATGATAAGATTTTGAGCGTTCTCTGGTTAAAAATTTAAAAGTTTGAGCTTTCGATTGCCAGTCTGCTATCTTTGACAAGATTGCAGACTGGCAATCTGATCACCACTTGTCAAAGTGATGATCACCTTGTCAAGGTGATCATCACTTGTCAAAGATTGCTGACTGGCAATCGGAAGCCCAAACTTTTAAATTTTTAACCAGAGAACGCTCAAAATCTTATGATGTCTTATCCCGGTTACTCGTCCATTTTTAAACATATCATTTGCTATGGTTGGGTGATTAGAAATGGTTGGGTCATTTGATCTGGTTAGGTTATTTGATATGATTGGCTTATTTCAGCCGGTTGGCTCATTTGATATGGTTGGGCCATTTGAACAGGTTGAGTCATTTGATATAGTTGAGCCAATTGAAAAAGTTGGGTCATTTGATCTGGTTGGGTCATTTGATATGGTTTGGCCATTTGAACCAGGTGGCTCAGTTGATATGATTGGTCCATTTGAACCGGTTGGGTTATTTGATCTGGCTGGGCCATTTGAACTGGTTGGGTAATTTAAACTGGTTGGGTCATTTGATATGATTGCGCCATTTGAACCAGTTGGCTCATTTGACATGGTTGGGTGATTAGAAATGGTCGGGTCATTTGATCTGGTTAGCTTATTTGATATGATTGGCTTATTTGAGCCTGTTGGCTCATTTGATATGATTGGGTTATTTGAACAGGTTGAGTCATTTGATATGGTTGAGCCATTTGATAAAGTTGGGTCATTTAATCTGGTTGGGTCATTTGATATGGTCTGGCCATTTGAACCAGATGGCTCACTTGATATGATTGGTCCATTTGAACCGGTTGGGGGTCATTTGATCTGGCTGGGCCATTTGAATTGGTTGGGTAATTTAAACTGACTGGGTCATTTGATATGATTGCGCCATTTGAACCAGGTGGCTCATTTGACATGGTTGGGTGATTTGAAATGGTCGGGTCATTTGATCTGGTTAGCTTATTTGATATGATTGGCTTTTTTGAGCCTGTTGGCTCATTTGATATGATTGTGTTATTTGAACAGGTTGAGTCATTTGATATGGTTGGGCCATTTAATCTGGTTGGGTCATTTGATATGGTCTGGCCATTTGAACCAGATGGCTCACTTGATATGATTGGTCCATTTGAACCGGTTGGGTCATTTGATCTGGCTGGGCCATTTGAACTGGTTGGGTAATTTGAACCGGTTGGGTCATTTGATATGGTTGGGCCATTTAAACCAGTTTTTTCATTTGATATGGTTGGACCATTTGAAAAAGTTGGGTAAGTTGATCTGGTTGGGTCATTTGATATGGTTTGGCCATTTGAACAAGTTGGGTCATTTGATATTGTTTTGCAATTTGAACCAGTTGGCTCATTTGATATGGTTGGGTCATTCGATCTGGTTGGCCTATTGATATGATTGGCTTATTTGAGCCGGTTGGCTCATTGATATGGTTGGGCCATTTGAACTGGTTGGGTCATTTAAATCTGTTGGGTCATTTGAAATGTTTCAGTTCATTTGAACTGTTTGGCTTATTTGACGTGATTGGCTTATTTGAACCGGTTGGTTCATTTGATATTGTTGGGCCGTTTGAACGGGTTGAGTCATTTGATATGGTTGGGCCATTTGAACCAGCTGGCTCATTTAATATGGTTCTGTCATTTGAAATGGTTGGGTCATCTGACCTGGTTAGCTTATTTGATATGATTGGGTTATTTGAGCCAGTTGGCTCATTTGTTATGGTTGAGCCATTTGAACATGTTGAGTCATTTGATAAGGTTGGGCCATTTGAACTGGTTGTGTCACAACCATCTCACGTCACGAGGCATTTTCTCCAACGCTTATCAATGTTACCAATGTTGACAGAGTACCTCTAGTACTTACTTACCATCCTTTCAACACTGTAACGAGAAAGATCCTTTTAGAGAATTTCAACATCTTATCAACTGATCCTGAGACACGTGGGATATTCCCTGAGCCGCCCCTCGTGTCATATCGACGCGACAAGAATCTCCGGGATTTCCTAGTACACTCCACTAGCGGCTCTCAGAGGCCCCTTGATGCTGGCTCTTTTCCCTGCCGTCGTCCCCGCTGTCAGACATGCCAGTACATTACTTCTCATACTGTTCTGCATGGGCCCAAGAGCTCACATACCATCCAAAATCGCTTCACCTGTCAGTCTGAGAATGTGGTGTACTGCATCACTTGCCGCCGTTGCACTAGCATTTGAGGCCTGACAACACAAAAAGGGTCTTAGGCCATTCCACATGAGTGGTGAAAAAATGAAAATTTTTCAATCCAGTGACTAGAGAATAAAATTTAAGCCATTCAACAGTATAAACATCCTTCTGTTCAAACTTGTATGTTTGGTTAAAACTGTTGCCATGGTGACTCCACAGGGGGCTCTTGCATTTTGACATTTAAGAAAGTAGATGAGACTGGTGACAAAAGCTGAAACTTCATGTTGAATGTATCAAGAGACCAGGAAAAAATCCAGATTATGAGTGCTAATATTCTAGCAGCCTTTAGTCCCAGTTTTCACTGGAGAATGAAAATTCCAGCTTTGGATTACTGCTACCAGATTTCTAACTTGTTAAAAATTGCAATGGCATCTGTTGATATTGGTAATCTGTCAGTTATATTACCTCTGCTGCTCTAATAGTTTGTTAACAGCATCACTTTAGTCTTTCTTATTTTACTTTAATTAACTTCTTTGTTTAGAAAAACAGGATGTAAGGTGTGCAAAAGAAATAATGATTAGTTTCTGTTCTGGAGGGGAAATTTGGTTGCTAAGGGGAATGCTGCTACAGGGAGGAAAAGTGTCTGAGGAATATTAATTTTAACTGAGATGGCTGGCAAAAGAGAGATCATTTTCTATCACAATTTTACAGCCTTTTCTTATCTCACATCTGCATGTGCACCGTGATGGTACATTTGCACTCATGCAATGCCTTCGCAATACTGTGGAAAGACCCTTGTCTAGCTTAGATTAGGGACTCACCATGCAGTTTTAGATAAGACTTAATGTCTAAATTTTTTGGCAGGTTGACACGGCCTGCATGAGGAACATTGGCTGGCACCCATTCTGAGCTGTTTCCCATTGGTCTTTCAGTTGAGAATGACAGAGAACTTGCTGCTCAATGAAAATCCTTGTATAAGCTTAGATTTCTTGTCAGACTGAAGGCAACTAAACATGTTCTTGCTGTTGTTAAATGTCACCATTCTCACAAGTGAAACACTTTCAGGTGTTTTTAACCTTAAAAGGGTATCACCCTCCTATAATTATGGACAGAAATTGTTACATTTGATTTTGTTTCATGGGATTGGGTTGCAGGTTGGTAGCCTTGGGAAGGGCAGGGGTAGGCATATTTACTGGGCAGAGAGATATATCACAATGATGAACCTACTCATGGCTCCTATTGATTGAGATATGTTTTAAATTCTGGGAGTCACTCAAAGGAAAAGTGACAATTCATTATCTGGTCAATCTTAGGGACTTGTCAGAAATTAGCAGGGGGGAGGGGAGTGTAAATAGGTCCCTGAAAAGGGAGAGCCATTAACAAATAGGCAGTGAAAGAGCTAGGAGGGTCATAACAGGCATTGTGATATAATGTTATATTATGACAGGAATAGCAAATTAATATACAAAAGATCATCATCATCATCATGATAATTCTCACTCGTGGTAAAGGGCCGATTTTGCTTGATATTGTCCTGTGCTGCCTTGTTAAACAGTCATTTGTCAGTGGCAAGACAGATGCATGGCAATTGTTTCTTTGTTATACCACTTCTTCCTTCATATTGGAGTTGTGAGTTTGCCAATGGACTCTATACCATCTTAGCATAACCCACTGGCCATCTATTAGTTGATCGCACAATCAGATTATCTACACAGGTGCCGTCTACTGATCAATAGACGGCTCTTAGAGCGGTTGCTCAGATTTTCACTGAATTTTATCAACCAAAAGCTTCAATAAATCAATTCTAGCGATATTCTGTGTTTAATAGACCGGTCAGTAGGTTATGCTAAAACAATTAGACAGCTCACGCTCGGTTTCTATCTACTTTGATAGTTGGCTCGGGGCTTGGCCCCTTGCCAACTATCAGCCGATAGAAACCTCGAGCTCGCCGTCTAATTGTTAATTAGTGTGTAGTGGCTGAAGGTTGTCTACAGAATGGTGACATTTTCTTGTTTCCCTGAAGTTTCAGAGGAAGTTTAGAAATATGGTTGGATAATTCAATTCCCAAGAAGACAAAAACACATGAATATTCACCATCGCACGAGTTTAAAACGTCAAGATTACTGAATGAACTGAAGTTTTAAATGACAATTTAGTGGAAGCACGCGATTTGGCTAAGGCGGAAAGTTTAATCTAGTTCACATTGTAGAAAAAAGGTTAAAAATTATTGTTTCAAGGAAAATGAGTTAGAATTCTACTAAAACAATTACATTATTCACTATCAATTTCTATGAAGTGATTGTAGTTGATTCCGCCAAAATCTTAAGCTCATAATCTTATTGTTAAATATGACTTATGTTGGGGTGCAGTGGTTTCAATTAGTAACTTACAGTTTGTCGGCATTCTTGTTTTTTTAGTCATCTTGTTTTGTTTCTGTTTCTTTTTTTCTTTTACTTGGCTTAGAACTCAGATTTTTTTTATTTGTTTGGCCTTCTCCAATATTACCATCGGGAATCAGGGTATAATTGCTGACAAGAACAGCTCCTGCTATGGCATTATGGGAGGTATAATCTGTGCACATGCAGGGGGGGGGGGGTCGTGATGTTTGAGGCCAAGCCCAAGGGGTCAGCAAATTTCATCCCCATCAACAAAGAGGGTACTTCATTTCATTGCTCAATTTTAAATCTCAACCCCCCTCCTCCCCCTGCTAATTTCGAACAAGTCCCTTAAACATTTTTGTTTTTCTCTCTATAGGTCTCCAAGAAGAGGTTTTCATTGTTTTGTTTTGGTGTTCTGTGTTCATTGTCCTTGTGGAATAGCCTACCACCCGACATCAGTTAAATGATAATAATAATAATAATAATAACAACAATAATCACTAATACAGGTAGTTAAACATAAGACACATTATGTATGCATTTTTTTGGGTTCAATAGCGAAGCGCGCGAGTGACGTCATGACTCAGACAAGACTCAGACAAACAAACCGGAATGGCGGAAGATTTTCCTAAAACACTTTCTTAAACAGCTGCTGTCCGTAAAACATTTCTTTAAAACGAAAACTTCACCTAGATTTTCTCCATTTCTTTTAGAACACTTTCATGTTGTCTGAACCTGGGGGGAGTAATCATTTGCATTTTATTTTTAAACCCTGCACGCTTTGCTATTAAAAAATGAATTTTACGAGACAACTCTTGTACAGCACGACTCGCTTAAAGGGAAAATTCTTGATTTTTGTTTAAATGGTTGGTTAAAGACTGCAATTCCTTAATGTCTACCAAAAATATTAGTCTGCGAGCCCGAGTTCTCCGTTAACAATAGTCAACTGGGCTGTGCCTCGTTGACTACTCACTCATGGAAAATGCGGTCTCCAACTTTTTTTATCTATTATTAATATTTTTTTTTGAGAAAGAAAGCAACATCCAGGATTTTTTGAGCAACTTTTTGACAAATTTCGAGCAACCTGTTCGTGCAATTCCGAGCAACTTCTCAAACAGCCATATGCTTAAGCCCATACTTTTTTTAGTGCATAACCTTTCTTAGTCCTTTATCACTTGGGACAAAAGTTCATCTGCACCAGAATTTTTTTTATTCCATTATCTGATTTTAAAAGCAACATTCAGCACAAAGCTGAGTTTTACATAACAATCGCATAAACGCATGTCCGATCTTTGACGCTTTAGTAAATAGTTGCTGCTTCAATGGGTCACGACTGTTCGTGTCTCCACGTTGGGGGCAGTTTCCAATCAAGGCCGTCTCTGTTTTTAACTTGCATTAGGACGTTGAAATCAAAGTAGTTGTCATCGTAGTGTTTTTGAACGTCTTGTTAATGCATTTCTTGAAGAGTCCTTGTTTCGGCGACTTCTTCTGCGCTGGTAGAATGGTTTATTACCATTTGTATGCTGTCGCATTTTCCACAAGTATCTTTTCTGGGTTTTCGGAAGCTTAGATTATAACTGAAGAAAATCTTTCTAAAAGAACTTATACTGAGGGGAGGCTTGGCAGCTGTCCCTAAAACATGACCTTTTAGTTTTAAAAAATCGTTGTAGATCTTGGTCTAATTCAGGGATGGCTCCAGATATCTCTTCTCTGGTGCTTTATGTCGCGTGTAATGTGATTGTTCCGGCTCATATGACCAGATGTGTTCTACAACCTGTGTGAGGAAAGGAAATGGGTACAACAATAAGCTCAATCGATCAAAACACAACAAGAAACGTGCTGTCCCTTTACTGTGTGTGTATTGTGTTTTCCTCATTCTTTTGTTGGTGCTGTAACTAAATTTCAATATGTTTTGTAAACTAAATTTAATTTAAATTATGTTTTACGGCGATCGTGCGTTTTCTGTAGCTGGCCCGAATTTATGGAATACTTTACCTCTAGAGAAAATGAAGTCAGGAAATATATTAAATAGTTTTAACTAGGCTTTGAAAACGCACCTTTTCAAGCAGGCGTATAACTTGTAGAATATTTATATTTTTAGTTGAGACCTGCATGTATTTTTCTTTTCAATTTGTTTTTCCTTCTGTAATGTAATAGTTTTATAAATCTTGCAATTTAGTAGTTTTATACCTATCGTAATTTAATTACCCCGCCGTCAGGACGGGGTCTAGTAATACCCATTTTTTTCCATGGTTTTTTTTTTTTTGGGTGGTCACTTGCCCCAGCCTCCGGTTTTCGCTCGGCCAAACAAATACTCGTCGTGTCTTTCGCTACACAGGCAAGGGCTTTTATCTTGAGTGACCGTAACTTATTTTACATCCCGGGGAAGAGAACAACGGCGGGGTCTAATGCCCCTGGGGCTTTTCTTGTTGTTTTTTTTTTGGTGGTCACTTGCCCCAGACCTCCGGTTCTCGCTCGGCCAAAGAAATACTCGCCGTGTCTTTCGCTACACAGCCAAGGGCTTTTATCTTGAGTGACCGTAACATATTTTACACCCCCGGGGGGGGGAACAACAACGGCGGGGTCTAATGCCCCTGGGGCTTTTCTTGTTAGTTATGTAAAGCGCCTAGGACAAATAGTGCTTTGGCGCTATATAAAATATTTGAATTAAATTAAATTAAATTGTGTTATTGTGAGTCATGTGTTTGACCAATAGAAAAATAATAATAATAATAATAATAATAATAATAATAATAATAAGCTCAATCAAGCCGGCCTCACAAAGAGCAATTTCAATGCGTCCCCCTCATCTGATTCACAGCCATCCTAAAAGTCCAACAAATAACCCCCTCACCGCCCTCCCTCATATTCTCCGTATTCAACTGGAACTAGCGTGCAATGGACGCTAATGCGGAGGAATATCATTAAAAGAGCTTCATGTGCATTGGCTTCAGTTGCAAGCTAGTTACAGTTCTACAACGAGAATACGAATATGGTCTATCGAGAAGCCGAAAAGGGTGGCCGCTTTTGATTCGCATTCTTTCCTGCAGTCACGGTCCAATCAAAAGTCACCTTCTAATTGGATTATACGAAAGAATGAAAAATTTGTTAATAGTAGTCACATTTTGGGCTCCTTGTTTACAATTGACTCAGAACAATCTTCCTGCATGGGGCCCTTACCATTACAGTTTTTACAATAACTGACAGCATTCTCGAGCGCTCATTGTTAGCAAGTTTTAGGGGATGAAAGTGCAGACCGTGAAAATTTATAGCGCTATTTCTATCGCTATTCAATAGCGCCTTGCAAAATTGACAACAAGAAAAGTTTCTCTTAAGAATATCATAGTTAAAAAGATCTGTCGGGAGAAGTTAACATACCTCTGCTTTCAGTTGAGGGCGCAAGCGTTTTTGATTACTCTGTAAGGCTCGTCTATCTTTTTCTACAGCTCCACTGAATGGCCTCCGCTTTTTAAGCAACACTCTTAAGTCGTTTCTTTCCGACTCCGTAAATCTTCATAAATGCTCTTTTGCATATTTGTAGTTTCTGATTCGCGTTTCCAGTGGTGTAATATCGGATCACAGTTCTAGGATTATCCACTCGGTTCTGCCTTCTCGCATTCGTGGTTTCTATACGCGCGGCCAGATGTTCGTTCTGTGCTTGATAAGCCATGCGGTCGAAATCGTTTCTTATCTGCATTACAACGTCTATTCCAATATTCAACAGACAGGTGGTACTGCAACATTCCAACCGCATTTCACGAACAAATCGAAATGGTCTGTTTTTCCTTGGTCTTATTTTCTTTTTGATTACTTTAAGAATAGGCTCTCAGCGCCGGCGCGTTGCAAGTTCGTCTGCTCGTTTTCTCTCCCGGTGGGAAACCACTTTTTGTTGTGTAGTGAAAACCTTGATCCATAACGACGACGAAAAAAGATTCGACGGACGTACGTTGCAGAAAAAAGATGACGTTTCAAAACCGCACACGTTGTAATTGCTGTTGCCGTGCGCGCACTATAGTTACAAATGGTTTGTTCACTCGCGCGAGACGCCTATTGGTACGCGTGCGACTTAGAAATTAAAGCTTGAACGTTAACAACGTTAACCCGGGGAAGAAAAAATGTCACGGGCGTCAAATGAACCAACTCATGGGGTGTCAGTGTTTCACATGGATTTCCACAAGAATGTAATGATTCCTAAGCTGACTGCCCAACAAACGTACTACTTGCGAAAGATTAAATTGTATGCTTTTGGGATCCACAGTGCAGAAACGAACAAAGGGACGACATATGCTTGGAGCGAATGCACGCCTGAGAAAAATCCAGAAACTCTTGTATCCTGCCTCGATTTACATCTACGTCAGATAGAATCCAACAATCGCAAGTGGAACATATTTTGGGCTGATAACACAAGGTCCCAGAACAAGAATCACACGGTCGTTTTTTATTTTGACTATCTCGTGGCGAGTGGATTCCGTGAGAGAATCGATTACAAGTTCCTCGAAGCAGGCCATTCCTTTGGC
The DNA here is from genome assembly GCA_964017195.1 of Siderastrea radians. Taxonomy (NCBI): domain Eukaryota; kingdom Metazoa; phylum Cnidaria; class Anthozoa; order Scleractinia; family Rhizangiidae; genus Siderastrea; species Siderastrea radians. The sequence goes on from OZ024896.1 coordinate 24,286,997, forward strand.
GCCGTAGATCGCGATGGTGGCTTAGCGGAAGGCTTGTTCAGAAATGCAGAACATCTAGAAACACCTGTGGACTACGCAGAGACAATAAACAACAGTTCTTTGTTTCCAAAACTAACCTGGATTCTCCCACCGCAATCAGCGTTCAAAAGTTACGCCACGTGGCTTCGTAAAACTTACAGAGTAAGGAGGAAAGACATTTTCAATCAGGTCTACCGATTTAGCGACACCATGTAGTTTAATTTCGGGATAGGCGAGCGTGTTGATCCTACGGACGGGATCGTCAACACCTTCAGGCACCCCAACTGCGTTTGGCTAAGAAAGATGCTAGATGACCGAGAACAACCTATCGAAGTGGACTTTAGAAGACGAACTTTAGAACGAACTCGCTTCCGCGAAGAAGACCTCTCCGCCTTAAGTACCGTTTCCATCAAACCAAATGAGAAAACCTGTCAGGACTTAGAAAAAATGTTACCATATCTTAGACCCGCTGGAAAGGCTTACTACAATAGTATTTTGTCTTCAGACTAACCGGTGATCAGTGACATCAAAAGGTCAGCGCGAATTCTTTTAGTGCAAAGGCGCGTGACGATAATCAACATTCATTTGTTAAGTTCAGTAGTTAATGACAACATTACAGTAGAATCCCGATCACGGGGTCGAACCCTCGTTTCCCTCTGTAATTTTACCCCCGATTTCTCGAAGAAATTTCCATTTCCCGTGGAGGTTCGAAAAATCGGGATTCTACTGTATTTGCGACAACTTCCTTGTGGTTCCATACTGCAAGTTAAGACTGAGTCCCATTTCTATGACTACGGTGATTTTATTTAATCCGTGAATCGACATCCAACAGATTAATGAGTAATAGTCCAAACTAAACAAAAGAAATCAATGGAATTAGTGTGTAATAGTATTTGAAAGTTTAGTTACTATTTCACGGGTTAAGTAAAACCAGTCTATTTTCATGAAATGGAACGGTTACATTAATTGTGTTTGCTTTAACCGACGGACAGAGATCGTGGACTGCGGCTCAGGTGACGCCTGTCACATCTTTTCTTCCTAGTTATCCAACGTTGCGAATTTCTTTTTTTTTTCGCCTAATAGTTTTTTTTATTGCAAGACACGTACACGTTACATTACTTACATAACGGTATGAAACAAAACACTAAATACATGACATTACATTACAAATCCTACACAAGAGCGCTAGTTATAGTATAACACTTGCATTACTCCACTTACAATACTCTATTCTAATTGTACTTAATAGATACGATAATAATACTTTTTTTTGTTTGCCCTACACAGTGACACATACAAACCATGCAGATGCCCAATTAATTCCCTTACAAGATTAAATAGCAATTTCCTAGCACAAAAAAATATTAAAAACTTAATTTACCCGGCGGACTTCCATTTTTTTCCTTGTAGTAGACTAATATAAGATTACAACAGAAGCTCCCATCTTGTATAAAAATTGCGAAGCTTTCGGTTCTTAATAGCAATTAACTTTTCAACTTCTTGTTTAGCTTCAACCTTGTGCAGAAACAATCTAAATTTTGGAAGGTACTTATTTTTTCTACTCTCCCAGATACTTATCTTACCAAGAATTATCAAATAATTTAATAAATCGTTCCTCTAAAGAAAGCCAATTATGATGTCTTTTAAAGACGAAGATAAATTTTCACCACTCATACCAGACCACCAGACTGTAAAACTATTCCAGAATACCTGCACAAAGGAGCAGTTAAAGAAGAGGTGGTACAAATCTTCCGTATAGGTTCCACAAAAAGAGCACTTATCTGAATCGCTTAAACCTATTTTGAATAATTTATCATTTGTAAACAAAATGAAATTCAACAATCTATATTGAAAAGACCAAACATACGTTTCGCTTGCAGCTAGATACGGAAAAAAAAAGCATCTTGTGGATTTGAGAGTTTAAAATCAGCTATCAACCTTTCAAAGCTATTCGGAGTTTTCGCTTTAGTTGATATCATCGTTGAATAGAATTGTTTGCACTTTGCCGTATATACATTAAAATCTTTAGCATTATACTCCAAATTCATAGGATCGAATTTTCCCACTGTTAGGAGATTGGAAGAATTTTTTGAATTCATATTTATGATAGCAGACCTCAATGCTGTCCATGTAAGGAAATTAGTATTAAGACCTTTTTGTTTAAAGGACTCAAAAGAACGTACATGATCAATATCAAACTGTAAATCATTCAAATAAATTATGCCCTTCTCAAAGGACATTTTATAAAACACTGGTCTGTTATTTATCCTTATGTCCTTTTTTTTCCAGATAACATTTTGAGAATAATTAACATCGGAAAAGGAACTTCTAAATTCCACCCACCTGTCCACCTAAGGAGCTCTAAGTAAAAGTTACTAACGCTTAAATCAAGGTCATTGACATCATAATTGCATCTAAGAACCCCTCACCCTCTTTTTTTTCCATTCCTGTAACTTTTCTTTCATCTTAATTTGGACAAAAATTTTATCGGTCAATATCGAAGTATTCATTTTCCAAAACCCTGGGCCTCGTTTGCATTCCTCAAGTTCCTGCAGGTGTAGAAGAATTGCCGAGTGATCAGTTCTAATTGCAGCAATAATATCAGCGTCTTTAATTAAGTCCTGAAGTGAGTTTGAGAGAAGCCAATAGTCTAATCTACAGAAAACAAAAGGAGACTTTTGTGACCAAGTAAAGCTTTTCGTTTGAGGGTTTTTTTACACGCCAAACATCATGTAATTTAAATATTGTTTGTAATTGTTCAATGCGATCAGTAATTTTTTTCCTTGCTACCAGTATACCGCCTTGTTTGTTAAGAAGTGGATAAAGGGCAATAAAATTATTACCCTTCTTAGCTGTCCGATCAGCCTTGCAATTGGTTTTTTGTTTTATTCAACATTGCTGATCCTGATCTACACCAAGATCCGGCTTCACCTCGCTTCTGTTTGTCCAAGTGGTCCTTGCATTGAGTTACCTGATTTGGCGTTATAACATACCATTGAATAGCTAATTGCATCGCACTACACAACGATACGCAAACACAAACACAAAAGCACATACACAAAGTACATATTTTACGCTGGAAAACAATTTTAAATTTCAACTTTTTCTCCTCTTTCCTGAAGGAGTGCAGCATTCTTTCTCTCTCCCTCAGCCGTGCCCGCTCCTAGCCGATACACATTAACTTAAATACGTTGAAATTGAAATATATATGGCTTCTTATAAGTCTATCTTTGCCAATCTACCTACCAACAAGGTATTTAAGAGCAGCACTCGACTTAAAAAATGAAAGCTAAGTATTTAACAATAAATAAATAAATAACGTGTGCAAACCATTATATGGAGTGAAGGTTAAGTTTACGGCAATAATAAACACGTTGCGAATTTCTGATACCCCGTCTTTATAGGGTAGCGTAGGGTTTGTGGGGGGGGGGGAGGGGGGAAGGCGAATACGGAGTCGTGACCCGACCAAGTCCAGGGACAAATGTTTATAAGATCCGCGTGCCAAGCATAGAGTGATTTCATTTAATCCGTGAAACAATATCTCACAGTGTGTAATAGTCCAAACTAAAGAAAAGAATACAATGTAATTGGTGTCTAACAGATCTAAAAGTGTAGTAACTATTTCACAGGTTTAGTAAAATCACTCTGCTTTAACATATTTAGTTTAACTCAAGAAACACGTTTCTCTTCTAGCTTATATCTCCACGCGTCACGGTCTATTTTTCTCTGGGAACTTTTGAGGAGGGAGGGGGTGGGGCTTGCCGGAGCGAGGGACAGGGTTATTTAAAATCGTGTACAGCATACAGTCATATCGAGTATCAGAGTTTTGGCCATCAATCACGTGACTTCTATATTTAGAAACCAACATTTGCGAAAAACATCGGGTTGTTCCGAAAAATTAGTATCAGACAAAAGAAACTATAATAAGTAAATGTGGTGGATGATTGCCTTTAAGCAATTATATTAAGTTGGAGGTGAGCGTGGCCTAGTGGTTAGGGTGCTGGACTTGTAATCTGGAGGTCCCGAGTTCAAATCCTCCTCCCTGCCACTGGATGAATTTGTCAGTCGGTGGTCCCGAATTTAACTCCTCCACGCTTTGTAGCGGAATGTTGATGTTCACCAGGGAGCTATTAGCCACGTGCACATGGTCTGAAATTGATAAAGGCGATAATCTGTCAGTGATGACTGTGCAATCTCGACAAAATTTTAGAATCTTGCCATTTTCTAGTCTCCTACGCAGCCGTTTTTAGATGTTTTGGGAGCGTTGCGTGACGCCACTAAAAACGGCTGCGTACAGGAGACTGGCCATTTTCTTGTATTTTTAGAATCTTGTCAGTTGAATTTCTGTAGGAGAATGAAAATTTGAACAATATTTCATTTATTCTTTCTTATCCTTGATATATCTAAGCTGCAGGTCTTGTTGGAAAGTCAGACAACAGTCCCTCACACAAGCCCCAAGCGCAGTCGAAAATATTAAATTACAAGACTACAAGCTTATATGTATTCTAGGTATACAACTGAAAAGTTAACCGCGTTCACAAACATGTATATAAAGAGGATTTTGAAAATATTCAGCAAAAACAACGGCCGTTTCCATTTATCTAAGGTTTTCTTTGTCCGCTTCGCGAAATGTAAGTTCTCCAGGGTCATAGGTCGCGCACCAAGGACCCATATGCGAAAATTGTTGATATTTTTCGACAGTCGTTAAAACAAAAGTTTTAAACTCTGCAGCAAATTCCTTCACAACCACAAAAATTGGTTTATCTGTAAACTTCTTTTTCAAAACAACACGTCCTCCCGTTGCGTTTTATCTATGCACAAGCTAAGTAAACATGACCATGTAATTTACGGAGACGCAAAAGTAGAAAGACAAATTGGCCTACTGAAGTGTTCGATAAACCTTCAAGGACAGTTTCGTCTAAATACATGGTACGACAAACCCAGCAGCAATGGTTGTTGGTTGTTTGTTCTTGCACTGACTGCAAAAATATATAAGCTTACTGGACATGACAGAACAATTAATTCGGCCGGGTGAGCAATACAAACCAGAAAGTGCGCCAATCAACGTGCTTGGTCTAACTCGTATGGGAAATGGACGATGCATTTGCGCTTAGAGAAATGAAACGGAAGGGAATTGAGCGGCGTTTCAAACTCCACGTTTGCTGAAGCCACCGGTTGCAGAGGCCTGGAAAATTGCCCCAAACGGGGCAGAAACCCAGGCTCTCGCTGCCAGAGCTTAAAATAGCGATGATAAGGCCCGGGACTATTCAGAGCTAAAAATACCACAAAGTGGGACTTTCCATGACGCATGGTTTAGCTCGCAACAAAATCCAGCTGCGAGCGTTGAAAACCATCATCAAGACCAAATTCCTTTTCACTCTGTGATTGGCTTAAACGATGCAGTTACTAAATTGGATTTTCTAAAATTTTAATTATCTCAATGTACGTTAGCGTCCATAGCAACTTTGGCTTCCAACGGCGAGCCAAAAAATATTCTATGAGGGTTCTCATGTTGCCAACAAACTTGAATTCCCCGCCTTCACCAACAGCAGGAAAGTCGAAACATCGTCATATGGAAGAAGACTAATCAATAAATCATCGGATACATTCGTTTTTTGTCGTATTTTTATTAACGAGCAAATATGACATCGGTTCGGAAAGGTCGCAGAACAAGGACCTCGCCGACCAAGGACCGCATACTGTACCTTAAGTTGCAGTGAGCTTGCACATAAACAAGCTTGTCCCCAATTCTCAAATGCAACTAATTCATGTGAGGATAGGGTACTTTCTGCCAATCCCATACTCCTTAGCACTGCGGGCATGGAAGTAACTTACCTACCCCAGGAACTTTTAAAACCTTAATTTCACCAACTTAAAGCCACGCGCAGCGCGAAATTTGTCTCCAATACATATATTCCCACAGTTTTTCAAACGGCCACAGTAAAACCCCTCTGAGATATAACGGTTCAAAGTTGTCAAACTCTCTCGTTCCCAATCCCCCTACACCCTACGCGAGCACTGGAGCCCAGGCGCTACACCGCCAAACATATGAAGACTGTCATTTTGGAAACACTTCAAATATGGCCATCTTTACGCCATGATTATCTCCAAACTACATGTCCATTTCCGCTTCAAACACCAGTTTCGCTACGAAGAAACATTACCCATAGTTTTTCGCCGATCCGGAAGACCTCCAAGGAAAATGACAGCTGTCCAAAGATTACCGCGACGGTGTGACGGTATGAACTGGGTTTGTTTGTTTTCCATCTCTTGATGCCATTACACAGTTCCATTTCTCCTCAACAAGCTTCCAGCTGCAAGTAGCTACGTGCTTACATCAGAACAAGCAGGTTTTCAGGTAAGAAATGGGTCTGGAAGAATGACAACGACGGAACCTGACAACACAAAAGGGGTCCAACAGAATAAGACCCTTTTTGAAAAATGGCGCCTCATTTACATCGGTGAGACTGGAAGGCGCCTACGGGAACGCTTCGGTGAACACCTGCGTAGCATCCACAACCGGTCTCTTGGGCTTCCTGTAGCTGATTACTTCAACTCCACCAACTACACTATAGATGACATCAGGGTCCGCCGGGTCAAGCAATGCAGCGGCAGCAACACCAGTCGAAAGCGGCAGGAGATGCAATTAATCTTTGAGCTCGGCACGCTCAAGCCGGGCGGACTCAATATTAATTTCAGTTTTATTTAAGTACTTTCATTTCACGTGCACGCGCTTTGGTTGCTCTTTTCTTGTGCGCGCGCTTTACGTGCACATTTTTCAGTTAGGCTTTTGTATGGCACAACGCGCATATTCCTGCACACTGAAGAAGGGCTACGCCCGAAATGTTTGTGCTTTTAAAAACTATGACACTTTAACGTGTTTAACTCGCGTTTTAACTTTTTCTTATTATCACTGGTGACACGCATCAACTGAGCTTTGTCCCTTCTTTTGTTATTTATGTTTTTGATGCGATTTTACATCTTCACAAATGAATAACATCAAGAAAACCGTTGCAGCTATACGCCGAAACCTTACACGTAGTCTCCGCTGTTTTCTAGAGCGGGACTCAGTATCCATAGCTATGGAATTAGCTGATCTAACCTTAAAGAAGAACAAAATTATCAGCCACATCAACTTCATTGGCCGCTGTCTACGAAAACGATTAATTCCGAAGGGATTTAGAGTCCGCTTTCATCCAGCTGATGGCAATCGTCATAACAGACGCTTATCGCGGGTAACAGATTCATGTTCAAGACGCTTGATGCAAATCACCATCCAGAATTTGAAAGGTCAACTACACAACACTTCCATTCTCAAGTATGGTGCCTCCGATCGCCTCAAAGCTGTCTGCACACCTGCGGAATATCACCAAGCCGTAACCTTAATATCAGAAATGAAATCTCAATTACGTCACGAGATTAAATCTATCAAGAACGCCAAATTTAATTCTCTGGGTAGTGAAGTACAATTGAATCACAGTACCACTGATCCAGCTCCTGTCCTCAAAAGAACAGTTGTTACCATCCCTGATAACCTTCCTCTTACCGACGCAGAATCCTCGGTGCTCAGCAAGGGTCTTACCTTTGTTCTTGTGAACAATAAACCTGATGAGTACGAAGTCAAAGCCGACTGTGAGCGATATTTCCGCCGTCTGCGACTCACAGCACATTTTCATGACCGGGAGGGTGCTAACCAGGAGACTGACGATAACGATCCCTTCATCAAGTTCAGTAAGAAAACGTCAACGTGGAACCTCTTGAGTGGCAAATTTTCCGCCCTTGATCACTACATAGATCGTTGTCGCCGCATCGTAGCTTCTCGCAACTACAGGAGGTGCACTACCATCACAAATCTGAAAAAGATGAACAGCAAGCTCTTCGTGAGTTAAGACGACGCAGTGACATAGTAGTGAAACCTCCTGATAAAGGTGGTGCAGTGGTTGTCTGGTCACGTGACCTATACAATCAGGAAGCCAATCGCCAACTATCCGACAACCGTTTTTATCAACGTCTCGACAGGGATCCTACACAAGATTATCAAAAAATCGTCAAGGACACCGTTAATGACATGATCGCTACATGGCGTTACCGCCTAGAGCGCAACATCTTGTGGTCACAACCCCGCGTACTTCGCCATTCTACATGTTACCCAAGATACACAAACCGGACAACCCGGGGCGTAAAATTGTCTCCGCTTGCAGTTGCCCTACAGAGAACATCTCAGCTTATCTCGACGAGGTAATGGCTCCTTTTGTTAAAAACCTCCCCACTTACGTCAAGGATACCAACCACGCTCTTCGGATTTTTGATTCGTTCAATTTTGATGAATCCGACGCTCGTCCTCGTTTCCTGTTTACCATGGACATTAAGTCTTTGTACACAGTCATCCCTAACAATGGTGGACTAGAAGGTCTTACATATTACCTAGACCAACGGACGATCAAGAAACACCTACCCACACCCTGACCCGCTTGGCTGAACTTGTGCTGACACTTAACGCCTTTTCTTTTAATGACCAGCACTATCGCCAGATTGGCGGTGTCGCCATGGGCACAAAGATGGGCCCTAATTATGCGTGCTTGTTCGTCGGATTCATCGAAGAACGAATCCGTGCCCAATACAATTGCTTCGTCCCACAGTTACACAAGCGCTACATCGATGACGTAGTTGGAGCCGCACAGTGCACTCGCCCCGAGTTGAAGCAGTTCACTGATTACGTCTGCAATTTCCATCCAGCTCTCCAGTTCACTTTTAACATCAGTGTACTTGAACTGCCTTTCCTCGACATTAAGCTGGCAATCACCAACAACAAAATACAGACGTCCATACACTACAATGAGACTGACACACACAACTATCTGTTACTACACTTCGTTCCACCCACGTCATTGCAAACAAGCAATACCATACAGCCAGTTTCTGCGTCTCCGACGGAGATGTTCTAATGATGTCGACTTTTCTGAAAAAGCTGAGGAGATGTTGACCTTTTTCAAACAACGGGGCTATCCTGAACCGCAACTGCATAATGATCTTCAGATGGTCACAACCATCTCACGTGACGAGGCATTGTCCCCAACGCGTCTCAATGTTACCAATGTTGACAGAGTACCTCTAGTACTTACTTACCATCCTTTCAACACTGTAACGAGAAAGATCCTTTTAGAGAATTTCAACATCTTATCAACTGATCCTGAGACACGTGGGATATTCCCTGAGCCGCCCCTCGTCTGATATCGACGCGACAAGAATCTCCGGGATTTCCTAGTACACTCCACTAGCGGCTCTCAGAGGCCCTTTGATGCTGGCTCTTTTCCCTGCCGTCGTCCCCGCTGTCAGACATGCCAGTACATTACTTCTCATACTGTTCTACATGGGCCCAAGAGCTCACATGCCATCCAAAATCGCTTCACCTGTCAGTCTGAGAACGTGGTGTACCGCATCACTTGCCGCCGTTGCACTAGCATGTACATCCGTGAGACCGGATCAACCGGTCTCTTGGGCTTCCTGTAGCTGAGCACTTCAACTCCACCAACCACACTATAGATGACATCAGGGTCTGCGGGGTCAAGCAATGCAGCGGCAGCAACACCAGTCGAAAGCGCCGGGAGATGCAATTAATCTTTGAGCTCGGCACGCTCAAGGCGGGCGGACTCAATATTGATTTCAGTTTTATTTAAGTACTTTCATTTCATGTGCGCGCGCTTTGGTTGTTCGTTTCTTGTGCGCGCGCTTTACGTGCACATTTTTCCGTTAGGCTTTTGTATGGCGCAACGCGCATATTCCTGCACACTGAAGAGGGGCTATGCCCGAAATGATTGTGCTTTTACAAACTATGACACCTTAACGTGTTTACCTCGCGTATTAACTTTTTCTTATTATCACTGGTGTCACGCATCAACTGAGCTTTGTCTCTTCTTTTGTCATTTAAACCGGTCGGGTCATTTAAACCGGTTCGCTAATTTGATATGGTTGGGTCAATTGATATGGTTAGGCAATTTGATCCGGTTGAGACATTTGATATCGTTTGGCCATTTGAACCAGTTGGCTCATTTGATATGGTTGGGCCATTTTAGCCGGTTGGGCCATTTAAACTGGTTGGGTCATTTGAATCGGTTGGGTGATTTAAAGCGGTTCGCTAATTTGATATGGTTGGGCCATTTTAGCCGGTTGGGCCATTTAAACTGGTTGGGTCATTTGAATCGGTTGGGTGATTTAAAGCGGTCCGCTAATTTGATATGGTTGGGCCATTTCAACCGGTTGAGCCATTTGATATGGTTGGGCGATTTGAACTGGTTGGGTCTTTTGAACCTGTTGGGTCATTTGATATGGTTGGGTCATTTGATCTGGTTGGCTTATTTGATAAGATTGGCTTATTTGAGTCGGTTGGTTCATTTGATATGGTTGGCCCATTTGGGCCGGTTGAGTCATTTGATATGGTTGGGCGATTTGAACTGGTTGGATCATTTGAACCTGTTGGGGCATTTGATATCGGTGGGCCATTTGAACTGGTTGGGTCATTTGATATTGTTGGGCCATTTGCGCCGGTTGGCTCGTTTGATCTGTTTGTATCATTTGATCTGGTTATCGTATTTGCTATGATGGGCTTATTTGAGCCGGTTGGCTCATTTGATATGGTTGGGCCATTTGAACTGGTTGGGTAATTTGATATGGTTGGGCCATTTGAACCAGTTGGCTCATTTGATATGGTTAGGTCATTTGAACCTGTTGGTTCATTTGAACTGGTTGGGTCATTTGATCTGGTTGGGTCATTTGATATGGTTGGGCCATTTGAACCAGTTGTCTCATTTGATATGGTTGGGTCATTTGAAATGGTTGGGTCATTTGATCTGGTGAGCTTATTTGATATGATTGGCTTATTTGAACTGGTTGGCTCATTTGATATAGTTGGGCCAGTTGAACCGGTTGAGTCATTTGATATGGATGGGGATTTGAACTGATTGGGTCATTTGAACCTGTTGGGTCAGTTGATATGGTTGTGCCATTTAAACTGGTTGGGTCACTTGATATGGTTGGGCCATTTAAACTGGTTGTTAAATTTGAACTGGTTGGGTCATTTAAACCGGTTTTGTCATTTAAAGCGGTTCGCTCATTTGATATGGTAGGGTCAATTAAACAGGTTTGCTCATTTGATATGGTTGGGGCATTTGAAGCGGTTGGGTGATTTGATATTGTTGGGTCATTTGATATGGTTGGGGCATTTGAACCAGTTGAGTCATTTGATATGGTTTTGCCAGTTGAACAGGTTTGGTCATTTGATATGGTTGGGCCATTTGAACCGGTTGCCTCATTTGATCTGGTTGGATCATTTGAACCAGTTCGGTCATTTGATATGGCTGGGCCATTTGAACTGGTTGGGTAATTTGAACCGGTTGGGCCATTTGATATCGTTTGGCCATTTAAACCGGTGTGGTCATTTGATATGGTTGGTCCATTTGAACCAGTTGGGGCATTTGATCTGGTTGGGTCATTTGATATGGTTTGGCCATTTAAACCAGTTGGTTCATTTGATATGGTTCGGCCATTTAAACCGGTTGGGCCATTTGAAGTTGTTGGGTGATTTGATTTGGTTGGGCCATTCGAACCGGTTGGCTCTTTTAACATTGCTTGAGTCCTTTGACCTGGTTTGGCCTATTAGATATGATCGGCTTATTTGAGCCGGTTGTCTCATTTGATACGATTGGGCCATGTGAACCGGTTGAGTCATTTGATATGGTTGGGCCATTTGAACTGGCTGGGTCATTTGAACCTGCTGGGTCATTTGATATTGTTGGGCCATTTGAACTGGTTGGGTCATTTGAATCGGTTGGGTCATTTAAACTGGTTCGCTCATATGATATGGTTGGGTCAATTAAACCGGTTTGCTCATTTGATATGGTTGGGCCATTTGAACCGGTTCGGTTATTTGATATGGTTGGGGCATTTCATATGGTTGGGCCATTTGAACCGGTTGACACATTTGATATGGTTGGGCCATTTTAAGTGGTTGGGTCATTTGTTATGGTTGGGCCATTTGAACAGGTTGGCTCATTTGATCTGGTTGGGTCATTTGAACAGGTTGGCTTATTTGATCTGGTTGGGCCATTTGAACAGGATGGCTTATTTGAGTAATTTTATATTACATCCTTCAACAACATGGAAACCCTGAAGTTAAACTCAAGCAGTTGTTGCATTTTTCACCGCTGTCAAACCATCTCAAACAAAAACGTTCACTTAAACAGGCCTGTACAATCATGAATGCAACTTTTGAACTGGTTTGAGTATGTTGGTATCAGTGAAAATCACAATCAGTGGCTGGGTTTTGAAGTTCAGAGTTTGGACAGCAAGCCCATACAGTGGTTTGATCCAGTTGTTGCTATATTTTGAACCTCACAAGTTTACATGATCATCTTAATAGAAAATGTATTCAGTACCTAAAACATGATTCACTGTACTTCACGAACAAAATTGTCCAATTAATGGAATTGTCACATACACCTTTTCCTTTCCATATCTAAATTTAACTTTGTATTGCACTGTTAAACATTGACTGTGAATTCTTTGCACTGGAATGAATGACACTTGTGAAAAATCCGAACACCATACCTCCAGAGGCTCAGGATACCAGTGCTTCTCAGGGTGGCTCCTGAACCAACCAACCTCAGCACGAACAAATGTTAGCTTCCGTCTTTTGCCCTGACCTTGTTTAATGACCACATCGTTAGTTAGGAATCTCTGGACTCTTCCTGTTCTGTGCTCTCCAGTAAGCCACTTGGCCGAAACACCACAGTTGCTGGAACATCTATATATGTTGCCATTGATTTGAACGCGGGAGAAACTGCCACAGAGTCTTTGAGCACTAACTACCTCACAATCTGGGTGCAAAGTCTTGTGCATCTCAATCAGCTCAGACGTATCATCTTCATCTAATGCAATTCTCTTAATAGGTGGCAAAAGAACAACCATTTCACTTTGTTTGTCACTTAAAGTTAAGTCCTCTGTTGATGGATCTCCAGACACGAGATTTGACCTGTCAAATAATTGTTCTGTACACAGCATCTCGCCTACAGTGCCACGCTGTGTACCCAAAAGCAGACTCTGAAATGTATTGTGCTCATCTGGGAAATCCATGATGCACAGGTCCTTGTCTCGAAGAAATCTTCGCATAAGCTGGACACCTGAAAGAAATAACCCATATTATTTTATAAAACAAGACTACTGCAATGCGCCCTCCAATATTCAAGTCCCTCTGAATAACACAGAACAGAACATAAAGTTGATTTGGAAAGATGGTAATCATATTCTTGACATCAGGGCTGTTATTAAGTTTTGAGTGACATGTTGCATTGGTGTAGGTGAAAAGGTAAAGTCTTCACAAGCCTAGAGGCTCCCAACTGCCAGAGCTTTACCTGGTTTCCGTAGCGTGAAGCGACTGAGAGTATTACTACTCCCCCTGGATGGGATGCTAGTCCATTGTAAGGTTACCCCCCAGCATTATGTCACCGGTACCCATTTATACACCTAGGTGGAGAGAGACAACATGTAGCAAAGTTTCTTGTCTAAGGGCCTCTTCATATGAGCCCGGTTGACTGGGCTGGCTCGGTTACCGAGATCTCACCTCACTCCTATTTCCTTTGTAAAATTTTTCAGGCGTTCATATGAGAAGGCGGGCGGGCCCGGTTACTGAGATCTCCGTAACCGGGCTGGAAATTTTCCCATAAGAACAGGCCAGCCCGGTTACCAGGATGAAGATTTTTCAAGTACGCAAGTTACTGTCGAAGGAGGATGACATTAGCATCATTCTGACCTATCTTTTACACTTTTTTATCAAAAATGATTTCTGGAATCTGAATGAGTGAAGAAATAATAATTTTCACAATTGCAGGAAAGAAAATCCTGAGTTAATATTTTTGTGCTTGCTATCAAGTAAACAATTTCATCTCGGTAACCAGGATGAAATTTCCCATATGAACAGACGACAAAATCTATCCCGCCAACCAGGCCAGCCCAGGTACTGGGCTTATATGAAGAGGCGCTAAGGAAACAGCACGACGGCAGAGACCATCCTTGAACCACTGACCTTTAGGTTGAAAGTCCGACATGATGGCCACTAGACCACTGTACCTCCGCTGTTGCATTGATGTAAACACATGACTATGGGACTAATATTTTCAGGTTGAACTAGTGAGAAGCACATCTGGGAACTTCTTGAGTTATAAAACTGTTTTTTTTCCTCCTAGGTGTTTCAATTTGTGTGACTAATGCACACTTCATCAGGGAGTTTTACAATACAACTTTCATATACCTAAAAACGGACTAAATTTTACATTGCACAAAAGACACACATACAGATCTGCGTATAGGAACTACAAACCCCGCAGATTTGTGTCTAGGAAACAGGTGGAACATTTTGCAAGGTGTGAAATTTTTTTTAGGAGAAAATAAAACAGTTTTCCAACTCAAGACTAGTTCAACCTTAAAAAAAGGAGTAGGAAAGTGATCACAAAAAAATTCAACTTGATAGATGCCTGCTATGCTAGGGCTGCATTACATTCTATCTCGGTATACAGAATCGATGAAATTAAAAAATCACAAAATTTTTGTTCATCGATTGGTCATAAATTTCCAATATCAATCCATTAATTAATATCGTAATTGATTGTTGATTTCATAGATTGTGTACGCCAGGACTCAACACACTGCCACACATGTATGACAGCCACTTACCAATGCTGTGATTGTTCTTGTGATATGATCCAAGGATACCATTATACCTCTCAAAGGAGTAACACCAGAATGAGTAGACTGGTCCATAGTCTCTGATGCAATCCACAAGATGACAACTTAAGTGCATATTTGGAGTGCACGTTTCAGTACCATATAGTCTCTCAAAATGTTTACAAAACTCTATGATCTTTGATTCTGCCTCTGAACACTGTGCCATCGTTAGGGACTGACAGCCTATCAAGCGACACGCAGTTACAAAACACATCCATGCATTATAATGTTCCCGAGGTAAAATTCCCTTTAATGCAAATGCTGTAGCAAACGTAGTTCTTCCACTGGTCTGCTGTAAATCAACTGAATCCTGTGGAAAACTTTGAAGGGATCCTACCAATTTCTGGCGGTGGAATAACAGCATCAACTCTCCTCTGGAAGAAGTCAATATGTTTATCGTTGATCAATTCCTTCTCCTTGCAAACCTTCAAGGTTGTTTTGGCCAAACCAAGGAAAAGAAGGTGCACTGGATCAATAATAACAAATTGCACAGCATCATAATATGGCAACTGAAACAGGACTGAGTACTTTGTTCCAGTGAGGCGAACAACAGCGTTAACGTCTGTTTGGCACCGAGCAAAACGCTCAGAGTCTGCATGCGTTCTGTCGAGCTTATTTGTTCTTTTTTCCCAGGTGTCTGGCAAAACGAGAGAAATCGGGTTTTGACCCAAAAGAGGGCCGTGGAAACGTCTTGAAGCACTTGTTACAACCTGAGAATTTAAACAATAATACTTATTCAGTCACGTGTAAAAGTAAATTACATGTACCTTAATAGGGACTGTCAGTTGCATTCAAATACTGTCAGTTTTGCTACCCAAGAATTTATTCAACCACTCCCACTATAACGGACTCTCGATATTATGGACTTACGGGCACTTGATTCGGTCCCAACGTCACATTTCTATTGTCTTAACTCTCTATATAGCAGACACCGAATGTCATCTTTGAACAATTAAAGACATTTAAAAATAATTTTTCTGTCTTTCTGGCTGAATTTGCGCTTTTCTTTTGGCCATCAACTGAAATTTCTTCTTTCTTTTCTCTCACGTCCCTGTTAACCATTCAAGGACATTTGGGACAGTCACTCTGCAACTAAAATATTTTATGTACAATTGACAATTAAGCTTACATGTAGTTTTTCTTGAAATGATAAAACATATTTCAAAATTTCACCTTTTCCTTTTACTAAATATTACACTGTGAAATAATGATATTAACATTATAGGTACCTTTTGCTGCTGAATGACCTGCAAATCCTCCACATTTCCTAACAGCTGGCACATCACAGCATAATGCCAAGAGTGCCCGACCCGAACCTTGAACATGCCTCCTGGAAGAAGAGTGTCCGCAATGATAACACCATCCCAGAAGTCTATCAGCTCATCAACGAAAGGTTTCAAAAAGGAATTGTTATCACCCTTTGGCTCGTTTGGACCTGGTATAATCCCCACTATAATGACATTTTGCGGTTTAAACCTCTTCTCCCTTGGAAGATTCATCAGTACTAAATAAATTACTCCACAACTGTGATTAGTGTGTTTGTATCGCTGAAACGAGTCGACATTGAGCATAACTCCAAGGATTCCTGCTGTTGAGAAGAATGCATTTCCATCAGAATCTAAGAACTCTTTCCAAACTTTTCCGTCAAAAACATCAGCCATAGAATCTGCCGTTAGCCTTCTCTTTCTCCAAGATTCACAGTTTTCAAGAAATCCTGGTCTCGTTAGCAGTGACCTCAGTGAATCTGACAACTTCTTGAAACAATATGAATTCTTGGGATGGAGGAATAAGGATCCATTCTTTCATCGCATGTTCTTTATTAAGAATGCTCCACACTGCTTCCTTCTGCTTCTCTGAGAATGATTTGGGAATGGAACGTGGTCACATTTCTTTGAAATAATCCGTCCGTTGCTCTTTCCTTATCACACAGTCCTCAGTTCTGTATAATGTACAGCACTTTGGACAAGCAACAAATTTCTCAAACTCATCTTGTCCAAGTCCAGTGTAAGATTTGGCCAAATAAAGTGTCTGTGGTAAACTTTGTGCAAACTTAACTAGGACATCAACCTTGGCCACATTTGCAATCATTGTTAGAAAAAGCCGAAAAAACTGCAATAACACAAGAATTCCATGATCAGAAACTTTATACAGTGTTTGCCAGAGGAACAGGAACAAAACAAGGACTCTTGACTCTGATGAGACTCCGTCTTTCTGATGACATGAGAATGAGTCTCGTTGCAAGCGAAAGTGAAAGTGATTAGGCCTTATGCATGATTGCTCAAAATTCACCCCCAAGAATTGCATACACCAAACAAGAACCCTGTGGCTACAAAGATGGGCCTGCATACACCACAGGAAACTTAATTATTGTCAATCTGTGGAACGTTTCCATTTTTGCCATATATTATTATGTATTCTCGACACGTACTTCTTTTGAAAAGATATCTTTAACTTATTACCCATTTTATTGAATTTTTATTTGTAAATAGACTATTTTATTAAATTAAATAAAGTTTTGTTGAATGATATACACAATGTCTTTCTTTATTCAAGGCGTAGCGGATACCCATAACTTTCCCCATGTGCAAGAGTGTACCTGTTGGAAAACGAGATTGACAAAAAGAATGAAACGTATGCAGGACCGAATACTACAGTACCCAAGCGTACAAATATACGTGATACACATCGACATCTCGAGTGTTCTAACGGAATATGATACGCGAAAAGCAAAAAAGTCGTATACTTTGGAATACGGGAAGAGTTCTACAATGTTCGAGTTTTAATACCCCGCAACCACCAATAGAATACGCAAAAACCGCAAGTACATTTGGTGTCGTGGTGATGCATATCGAATAACTCACATATTCGTCAGGATTCGGGCACGTACAGGTCAAAAGTGCCGTTCGCGAGGGTCGTATACGGACTTGAATACGTGGGAGTATGCAAAAGTATTCGAATCACTAGGGAACGCCAGCGTTCACAGGTGGTCAAAACAAACCTTTAGAGACCATCAATTGGCCGCATGCATTTAGAAAATTTCGACGTATTCAAAAAGATGAAAATTGAATACGGAAAAACGGGCCAGATTCTAATAGAATACTCGCGGTGTACGTCGCGTCATGCGCCACCAACCATGTCAAATGACTGAACCGGTTCATATGGCCCAGCCATATCAAATGAGCCAACCAGCTCAAATAATCCAATCGTATCAAATAAGCCAACCAGATAAAATGACCCATAAATATCAAATGACCCAACAAGTTTAAATGACCCAACCAGTTCAAATGGCCCAACCATATCAAATGACTCAACCGGTTCAAAGGGCCCAACCATATCAAATGACCCAAGCGGTTCAACTGACCCAACCAGTTCAAATGGCCCAACCATATCAAATGACACAACAGTTTGAAATGACGCAACCATATCAAATGACCGAACGGGTTCCAATGGCCGAACAATGTCAAATGACTGAACCGGTTCATATGGCCCAGCCACATCAAATGAGCCAACGAGCTCAAATAATCCAATCATATCAAATAAGCCAACCAGATCAAATGACCCATAAATATCAAATGACCCAACAAGTTTAAATGACCCAACCGGTTCAAATGGCTCAACCATATCAAATGACTCAACCGGTTCAAATGGCCCAACCATATCAAATGAGCCAACCGGCTCAAATAAGGCAATCATATCAAATAAGCTAACCAAATCAAATGACCAATAAATATCAAATGACCCAACCGGTACAACTGACCCAACCAGTTCAAATGACCCAACCAGTTCAAATGGCCCAACCATATCAAATGACTCAACCGGTTCAAATGGCCCAACCATATCAAATGACCCAAGTGGTTCAACTGACTCAACCAGTTCAAATGGCCCAACCATATCAAATGACCCAACAGTTTGAAATGACGCAACCATATCAAATGACCGAACGCGTTCCAATGGCCGAACCATGTCAAATGCCTGAACCGGTTCAAATGGCCCAGGCATATCAAATGAGCCAACCAGCTCAAATAAGCCAATCATATCAAATAAGCCAACCAGATCAAATGACACAACCATATCAGATGAGCCAATTGTTTTAAATGGCCCAACCATATCAAATCAAATGAGCCAACCGGTTCAAATGGCCCAATCATATCAAATGAGCCAACCGGCTCAAATAAGCCAATCACATCACATAAGCCAACCAGATCAAATGACACAACCATATCAGATGAGCCAATTGTTTTAAATGGCCCAACCATATCAAATCAAATGAGCCAACCGGTTCAAATGGCCCAGTCATATCAAATGAGCCAACCGGCTCAAATGACCCAACCATATTAAATGACTCAGCCGGTTCAAATGGCCCAACCATATCAAATGACCCAACCGGTTCAAATGGTCCAGGGATATTAAATGAGTCTACCAAATCAAATGACTCGGCCATTTCAAATGAGCAAACCAGTTGAAAGGGCCGAACCATATCAAATGAGCCAACCAAATCAAATGAATCATGTCGGTCATCTGGTTCAAATGGCTTAACCGGATGCATTGACCCAACTGGTTCATGATCATGGTCCATGGGTTGACCCATGCAACCGGGTCAATTGACTTAATCAGATAAAATACCTAACCGGATCAAATGGCACAACCGGATCAAATGAGCCAACCATATCAATTGAGCCAACCGGCTGAATTGAGCCAACAGGATCAAATGACCCAACCAGCTCAAATGACCAAACCATATCAAATGAGCCAACTGGATCGAATGAGCCAACTGGATCGAATGAGCCAACCAGCTCAAATAAGCCAATCATATCAAATAAACCAGCAAGATCAAATGAGCCAACCGGGCCAAGTGAGCCCAAGTGGCCCAACCATATAAAATGAGCCAAGAGGATCACATTAGCCAGCTGGATCGAACGGCCAACTTGCTCAAATGGCCAAACCATATCAAATGACCCAACCATATCACCTGACCCAACCAGTTCAAATGGCTCCACCATATCAAATGAGCCAACGAGCTCAAATAAGCCAATCATATCAAATAAACCAAGAAGATCAAATGACCCAACCATATCAAATGAGCCAACCGGTTTAAATGGCTCAACCATATCAAATCAGCCAACCTGCTCAAATGACCCAACCATGTCAAAATGACTCAGCTGGTTCAAATGGCCCAGCCATATCAAATGACCCAACGGGTTTAAATGGCCCAGGCATATTAAATGAGCCAACCGAATCATATGACCCAGCCATATCAAATTAGCCAACCGGTTCCAATCACCCAACCATACCAAATGAGCCAACGAGATCAACTGACTCATCTCGGTCATCTGGTTCAAATGGCTCAGCCGGATCCATTGACACAACTGGTTCATGATCATGGTCTACGGGTTGACCCATGCAACCGGCTCATTTGACCTTATGGGATCAAATACCCAACCGGATCAAATGGCCCAACCGGATCAAATGAGCCAACCATATCCATTGAGCCAACCGGCTGAAATGAGCCAACAGGATCAAATGACCCAACCAGCTCAAGTGACCCAACCGGCCCAAGTGGCCCAACCATATCAAATGAGCGAAGCGCATCACATTAGCCAACTGGATCGAATGAGCCAACTGGCTCAAATGGCCAAACCATATCAAATGACCCAACCATATCAACTGACCCAACCAGCTCAAATGGCCCAATCATATTAAATGACTCAAACGGTTTAAATGGCCCAACCATGTCAAATGAGCCAACCAGATCAATTGACTCATCTCGGTCATCTGGTTGAAATGGCTCAACCGGATCCATTGACCCAACTGGTTCATGATCATGGTCCCCTAGTTGACCCATGCAACCGGCTCAACTGACCTAATGAGATCAAATACCCAACTGGATCAAATGACCCATCCGGCTCAAGTGACCCAACCATATCAAATGAGCCCACTGGATCGAATGAGCCAACCAGCTCAAATAAGCCAATCATATCAAATAAACCAACAAGATCAAATGAGCCAACCGGTTTAAATGGCCCAACCATAACAAATCAAATCAGCCAATCGGTTTAAATGGCTCAACCATATCAAATCAGCCAACCTGCTCAAATGACCCAACCATGTCAAATGACTCAGCTGGTTCAAATGGCCCAACCATATCAAATGACCCAACGGGTTTAAATGGCCCAGGCATATTAAATGAGCCAACCGCTTCAAATGACCCAACCATTTCAAATGAGCCAACCAGGCCAATTGACTCATCTCGGTCATCTGGTTCAAATGGCTCAACCGGATCCATTGATCCAACCGGTTCATGATCATGGTCCATGGGTTGACCCATGCAACCGGCTCAATTGCCTAATGAGATCAAATACCCAACCGGATGAAATGGCCCAACCGGATCAAATGAGCCAACCATATTAAATAAGCCACCCGGCTGAAATGAGCCAACTGGATCAAATGACCCATCCGGCTCAAGTGACCCAACCATATCAAATGAGCCAATCGGATCAAATGAGCAAACTGGATCAAATGACACAAACCATATCAAATCAGCCATCGGATCATATAGCCAAACCATATTAAACGAGCCAATGGGTTTAATTGACCCAACCATATCAAATGAGCCAACCAGTTCAAATGACCTAACCGGTTCAAATGATAACCATATCAAATGAGCCAACCGGATAAAATGACTCATCTCGGTCATTTGGGTTTAATAGCACAACCAGATCAAATGTGCCAACCAGTTCAAATGGCCTGGATCAATTGACCCAACTGCATCAAATGGGCCATCCGAATCAAATGAGCCAACCATATCAAATGAGCCAACCGGTTCAAATGGCTCAACCGGATCCATTGACACAACTGTCTATGATCAGTTGATCCATGCAACCGGCTCAATTGACCTAACCAGATCAAATAAACAACCGGATCAAATGAACCAACCGATTTTTTCAACATGATGTTCCTTATTATAACTTTAAGAGCGTAACGTTGCCTTACATTTAACTAAACTTTTCCGGAAAGATGCGTAAATTTGTGCCACATGCACCTTTATGCTGTTGGTAATACGAATGCTTAAAGACGCGTTAAAAGTTCAATTTTACTTTTCTGTTGATAAAAGTTACGTAAAGTTCAGTTTTACGCTTTTCGTTAAGACGCGTATAGGCATGTAAAGTTCAGCTCTATGCTTTTGCTAAGACACATTAAATTAGCTATTTACGACCATGTGTAAAAACGCGTGCGCGCTAAATTGTACAAAATTCAAGTTTCCTTTTTTGTTAAGACGCCTTTAACTGCGTAACGTTCAACTTTACGCTTTCCGTAAAAATGCGTAAAGGTGTATAAAGACGTGTAAAGGTGTATAAACATTGATTTTTGCTTAGCCGTAAAAGTGCTAAAGTTCGCGTCAAGTTCAACTTTGTCCAGGACGAGTTTAATTGGATGAAGTTATTTGTCTTTATGTAAAGACAGGTACGCATTAAATTGCGTAAAGTTGAATTTAATTTACTCTAGCTCTGAGAGGCCATGTAATGACAGTGAATTGGTCCCAACGCAAGACAATTTGTCTTTTATCACCGTATAAATCAAATTTGAGGTAGTTCGCTTTAATAAATCAATGGTTTCTCAAGGGAATCATTCACTTTCGTATTCTACAGAGACGAAATTTACCGCAGTATCCTATTAAGAAAATCCCAGAATGATTCTGAACAGAGGGTATTCGGACGTGCACGTTCTGAATACTCTAGAATTCGTCGGCGTCAGGAACACGTATTCAATGCTAGAATATTCTTCAATATTCGAGTTTTCACGCAGTGCCAGTGCGAAAATGACAAAACGTGCTGATCTCGGGCTGAAAACGCTGTTTTGTACAAACTCGTGAACTTTGCTGAAAATCGCTAATGAACCCGCCAATGAGTAAGTTGCCAATTAAATCCAAATAACCGTAGAGACTCGTGCACCTTGCTGAAAATCGCTAAAAAGTGGTGCGCCCCAGAGCAGCACGTTTTGTCATTTTTGCATTGGGTGCACCACTTGTTAGCGATTTTCAGCAAAGTACACGACATTGTACAATACAGCGATTTCAGCCCGAGATGACTACGTTTTGTCATTTCCGCACAGGGCGCACTACTCTTAAGTTATTTTCAGCAAAGTGCACGAGTTTGTGCAAAACAGCATTTTCAGCCCGAGATGAGCACGTTTTGTCATTTTTGTAGTGGACGCACCACTTTTTAGCGATTTTCAGCAAAGTGCACGGGTTTGTTGAATACAGCGATTCAGCCCGACGTGAGCACGTTTTGTTATCTCCGTGCTGTACTGGGCACACCACTCTTATGCGATTTTCAGCAAAGTAGGCAAGTTTGAGCAAAAATACGATTTCTCTCCGAGATGAGCACGTTTTGTCATTTTTGCACAGGGCACACCACTTTTTAGCTATTTTCAGCAATGCGCACGAATTTGTGCAAATCAGCCTTTTCAACCCGAGATCAACATGTTCTGTCATTTTCGCACTAGGCGCACCACTTTATAGCGATTTTCAGCAAAGTGCACGGGTTTGTACAAAACAGCAATTTCTCTCCAAGATTAATGTTTTGCTATTTTCACACTGGGCGTACCACTTTTTAGCGATTTTCAGCAAAGCGCACGAATTTGTGCAAAACAGCTGTTTCATCCCAAGATCAGAATGTTTTGCCATTTCCGCACTGAGCGTACCGCTTTTTAGCGACTTTCAGCAAAGCGAACGAGTTTGTACAAATCAGCGTTTTCAGCCCGATATCAGCATGTTTTGTCATTTGCGCACTAGGCGCACCACTTTATAGCGATTTTCAGCAAAGTGCAAGGGTTTGTACAAAACAGCAATTTCTCTCCAAGATTAATGTTTTGCCATTTTGACACAGGGCGTACCACTTTTTAGCGATTTTCAGCAAAGTGCACGAATTTGTGCAAAACAGCTGTTTCATCCCAAGATCAGAATGTTTTGCCATTTCCGCACTGAGCGTACCGCTTCTTAGCGACTTTCAGCAAAGCGAACGAGTTTGTACAAATCAGCGTTTTCAGCCCGATATCAGCATGTTTTGTCATTTTCGCACTAGGCGCACCACTTTATAGCGATTTTCAGCAAAGTGCACGGGTTTGTACAAAACAGCGATTTCTCCCGAAGATCAATGTTTTGCCATTTTCACAGTGGGCGTACTACTTTTTAGCGATTTTCAGCACGGTTTGTACAAAACAGCGTTTTCAGCCCGATATCAGCACGTTTTCTCATTTTTGCACTAGGTGCACCACTTTTTAGCGCTTTTCAGCAAAGTTTTCAGGCCGAGATCAGCACGTTTTGTCATTTTTGCACTGGGCAAACCACTTTTTAGAGTTTTCAGTAAAGTGCACGGTTTGTAGAAAACAGCCTTTTGAGCCCAAGATCAGCACGTTTTGTCATTTTTGCACTAGGTGCACCACTTTTTAGCGCTTTTCAGCAAAGTTTTCAGGCCGAGATCAGCACGTTTTGTCATTTTTGCACTGGGCACACCACTTTTTAGAGTTTTCAGTAAAGCGCACGAGTTTGTACAAAACAGAAGTTTTCTGCCCGAGATCAGAACGTTTTGTCATTTTCGCACTGGGCGCACTACTTTCTAGTGATATTTAGCAAAGTGCAGGAGTTTCTCCAAAACAGCGCTTTCAGCCTGACCTTTTGTCCTTTTGGCACTGGGTACACCACTTTTTAGCAATTTTCAGCAAAGTGGACGAGTTTGCACAAAGCAGCGTTTTCAGCCCGAGAGTAGCACGGTTTGTCTTTTTCGCACTGGGGGCACTACCTTTTAGCGATTTTCAGCAAAGTGCACGAGTGTCCGCCAGACAGAGTTTTCAGCCTGAGATCAGCACGTTTTCTCATTTTTGCACTGGGCGCACAACCTTTTAGCGATTTCAGCAAAGTGCACGAGTTTGTACAAAACAGCCTTTTCAGCCCGAGATCGGCCCCTTTTTGTCATTTTCGCACTGGGCACACTACTTTTTAGCGATTTTCAGCAAAGTGCAGGAGTTTGTACATAACAGCATTTTCAGCCTGATATCAGCACGTTTTGTCATTTTTGCACTGAGCGAACCACTTTTTAGCAATTTCCAGCAAAGTGAACGGGTTTGTACAAAACACAGTTTTCAGCCCGAGATCAGAAGGTTTTGCGATTTCTGCACTTTGCACACCACTCTTTAGCGATTTTCCGCAAAGTGCACGAGTTTGTGCAAATTAATGTTTTCAGCCCGAGATATGCACGTTTTCTCATTTTCGCACTGGGTGCACTACTTTTAAGCAAGTGATTTTCAGCAAATGATTTTCAGCAAAGTGCACGGTTTGTACACAACAGCGTTTTCAGCCCGATATCAGCACGTTTTCTCGTTTTTGCACTCGGGACACCACTTCTTAGAATTTTCAGTAAAGTGCACGGATTGTACAAATCAGCGTTTTCAGCCCGAGAGTAGCACGTTTTGTCCTTTTACGATTTTCAGCAAAGTGCACGAGTGTCTGCCAGACACAGTTTTCAGCCTGAGATCAGCACGTTTTCTCATTTTTGCACTGGGCGCACAACCTTTTAGCGATTTCAGCAAAATGCACGAGTTTGTACAAAACAGCCTTTTCAGCCCGAGATCGGCACATTTTGTCATTTTCGCACTGTGCACACCACTTTTTAGCGATTTTCAGCAAAGTGCACAAGTTTGTCCAAAACAGAGGTTTTCAGCCCGGGATCAGAACGTTTTGTCATTTTCGCACTGGGTGCACCACTTTCTAGCGATATTTAGCAAAGTGCAGGAGATTCTCCAAAACAGCGCTTTCAGCCCGACATCAGCACCTTTTGTCCTTTTGGCACTGGGTACACCACATTTTAGCAATTTTGAGCAAAGTGGACGAGTTTGCACAAAACAGCGTTTTCAGCCCGAGAGTAGCACGTTTTGTCTTTTTCACACTGGGCGCACTACCTTTTAGCGATTTTCAGCAAAGTGCACGAGTGTCTGCCAGACAGAGTTTTCAGCCTGAGATCAGCACGTTTTCTCATTTTTGCACTGGGCGCACAACCTTTTAGTGATTTCAGCAAAATGAACGGGTTTGTTCAAAACACAGTTTTCAGCCCAACATCAGAACGTCTGCGATTTTTGCACTTTGCACACCACTCTTTAGCGATTTTCCGCAAAGTGCACAAGTTTGTGCAAATTAATGTTTTCAGTCCGAGATATGCACGTTTTGTCATTTTCGCACTGGGTGCACTACTTTTAAGCGATTTTCAGCAAGTGATTTTCAGCAAATGATTTTCAGCAAAGTGCACGGTTTGTACACAACAGCGTTTTCAGCCCGATATCAGCACGTTTTCTCGTTTTTGCACTGGGGACACCACTTCTTAGAATTTTCAGCAAAGTGCACGGTTTGTACAAAACAGCGTTTTCAGCCTCTCGAGCATATCAGCACGTTTTCTCATTTTTGCACTGGGGACACCACTTCTTAGAGTTTTCAGTAAACTGCTCGAGTTTGTAAAAAACAGAAGTTTTCAGCACGAGATCAGCACGTTTTGTCATTTTGGCACTGAGTGCAGTACTTTTAAGGGATTTTCAGCGAAGTGCACTAGTTTGTACAAAACAGAGGTTTTCAGCCCGAGATCAGAACGTTTTGTCATTTTCGCACTGGGCGCACCACTTTCTAGCGATATTTAGCAAAGTGCAGGAGTTTCCCCAAAACAGCGTTTTCAGCCCGACATCAGCACCTTTTGTTCTTTTCGCACTGGGTACACCACTTTTTAGCGATTTTCAGCAAAGTGGACGAGGTTGCACAAAACAGCGTTTTCAGCCCGATATCAGCACGTTTTATCGTTTTTGCACTGGGGACACTACTTCTTAGAGTTTTCAGTAAAGTGCGCGAGTTTGTACAAAACAGAAGTTTTCAGCACGACAGCAGCACGTTTTGTCATTTTCGCACTGAGTGCACTACTTTTAAGTGATTTTCAGCGAAGTGCACTAGTTTGTACGAAACAGCCTTTTGAGCCCAAGATCAGCACGTTTTGTCATTTTTGCACTAGGTGCACCACTTTTTCGCGCTTTTCAGCAGCGTTTTCAGCCCGATATCAGCACGTTTTCTCGTTTTTGCACTGGGGACACCACTTCTTCGAGTTTTCAGTAAAGTGCACGAGTTTGTACAAAACAGAAGTTTTCAGGCCGAGATCAGAACGTTTTGTTCTTTTCGCACTGGGTACACCACTTTTTAGCGATTTTCAGCAAAGTGCACGGTTTGTACAAAACAGCGTTTTCAGCCCGATATCAGCACGTTTTCTCATTCTTGCACCCGGGACACCACTTCTTAGAGTTTTCAGTAAAGTGCACGAGTTTGTACAAAACAGTAGTTTTCAGCCCGAGATCAGAACGTTTTGTTCTTTTCGCACTGGGTACACCACTTCTTAGCGATTTTTAGCAAAGTGCACGAGTTTGTACAAAACAGCGTTTTAAATTCAGTGCGGAAATGACAAAACGTGCTGATCTCGTTTTCCGCCCGAGATCAGCACGTTTTGTCATTTCCGCACTTGGCAAACCGCCTTTTAGCCATTTTCAGCAAAGTGCACGAGTTTGTGCAAAACAGCGTTTTCAGCTCGAGATCAGCAGGTTTTGTCATTTTCCCACTGGGCCCACGGGTTTGTTCGAGAGAGCGTTTTCAGCCCGAGATCAGAATGTTTTGCGATTTTTGCACTTTGCGCACCACTTTTTAGCGATTTTCAACAAAGTGCACGAGTTTCTGCAAATTAATGTTTTCAGCCCGAGATATGCAAGTTTTGTCATTTTTGCACTAGGTGCACCACTTTTAAGCGCTTTCCAGCAGCGTTTTCAGCCCGATATCAGCACGTTTTCTCATTTTTGCTCTGGGGACACTACTTCTTAGAGGTTTCAGTAAAGTGCACGAGTTTGTACAAAACTGAAGTTTTCAGCACGAGTTCAGCACGTTTTGTCATTCTCGCACTGAGTGCACTACTTTTAAGTGATTTTCAGCAAAGTGCACTAGTTTGTAGATAACAGCCTTTTGAGCCCAAGATCAGCACGTTTTGTCATTCTTGCACTAGGTGCACCACTTTTTAGCGCTTTTCAGCAAAGTTTTCAGGCCGAGATCAGCTGGTTATGTCATTTTTGTACTGGGCACACCACTTTTTAGAGTTTTCAGTGGGCCCTAATATGGACTAATTTTGCTAGGCATTAAACAACCCCATAACGTACAGAGTATCCTAAAGACACCGAAAGCGTTATAAAACCTACAGTTTGAGCTTTCTCACGAAACTGTTGAAAACCTACTTTTGCAGGGACCTACCAAGAGCAAAGTCACCATACAATGTACCCAATTTAAACTTGCAGAATATGCTACAGACACGGAGATCATTATAAAACCGACGACCAAAGGTGTTCCAAGCAATTGTAAAAAACGCCAGTTTCCCTGTGACCCACTGTGGACCAATTACGCTACTCATCGCACACCCCTCAAACTGCCTAGCAGAATATGCATTATAAATTCTATCACGTAAGCTCTCTCAAGCAACATTTAAAAAATCCACTTTTCTAAAGACCCACAATGCAGAAATTGGGCCACGCATCGCACAGGCTTCTCAAGAGCAGAATATCTCACAAACACTAAAAGCATTACATAGCGAGAACCACTAAGGATGAAGTTTTGCTCCACATCAAACAAGCCCAAAACGTGCAGAGAAAGCTACCGACACCGAAAGCATTATAAAACCTCTAATTTGAGCTGTCTCGAGCAACTGTTTAAAATCGACTTTTCCAGGGAGCAACAATGAGCAAAATCATTATGCATTTGAAACTTGCAGCATATGCTACAGGAACCGACGATGAAGGGTGCTCCGAGAATTTCTTAAACACGCGAATTTCCCTGTGACCCACTTTGCACCACTTATGCTACGCTTCGAACAAGCCTAAAACGCGCAGAATTTGCTACTGACATCATAAGTATTACGGTTTGAGGTTTCTCGAGCCAACGGTTTTGCTACGGTTTATCTACGGTTTGCCCTGTCTTGAAAAACTGTTCAAAATGGCCTTTCACTGGGACTCACAAAGAGCAAGGTCAGAATGCATTGTACACACCTCAAACTAGCGGAATATGCTTCATACACCGAGAGCATTATAAAACCTATTGCTCTAGTTGTCTCGAGCAACTTTTAAAGAATCCACTTTTTGAATGAGCCACAGTGCAGAAATTTGGCCACGCATCGCACAGGCATCTTAAGAGCAGAATATTTCACAGACACCAAAAGTATTAGAAAGCCGATGCTTTGAGAAGTTCCACGCTACTCTTGAGAAATGCAGTTTTCCTCCGACCCACAGTGAAAAAAACTCACTGTGCAACAAACTCCCCTCAAATTTAAGAATACCCCACAGGAAAGCTGATGATTTGAGGAGTTCCTAAAGGTCTAAAAAATCCAGTTTTCTTGAGTCCCACTGTGGTCAAATTTTGCTACGCATCGAACAAGCCCAAAACGTGCAAAATATGCTATAGACACCGAAAATATTATAAAACCTATGGTTTGAGCTGTCTCGAGCAACTGTTGAGCATCGACATCACCATGCATTGTACACACTTCAAACTTGCAGAATATGCTACAGATACAGAGGGTTATAAAACCGACGATGAAAAGTGTTCCGAGAAATTCTTAAAAACGCTAGTTTTCCTGTGACCCACTTTGAACCAATTATGTTACGCATCGAACAAGGCTAAAGCGTACAGAATATGGTTTTAGGTGTCTCCAGCAACTCTTGAAAATTTGACTTTTGCTGTTACTCACAAAGAACAAAGAGCGCTATGCAGCGCATAGTGGACTGGTACTCCCAGTGTGAAAATGGCAAAACATTGATCTTGGTGAGAAATCGCTGTTTTGTACAAACCCGTGCACTTTGCTGAAAATCGCTATAAAGTGGTGCGCCTAGTGCGAAAATGACAAAACATGCTGATATCGGGCTGAAAACGCTGATTTGTACAAACTCGTTCGCTTTGCTGATAGTCGCTAAAAAGTGGTACGCTCAGTGCGGAAATGACAAAACGTAGTCATCTCGGGCTGAAATCGCTGTATTGTACAATGTCGTGCACTTTGCTGAAAATCGCTAACAAGTGGTGCACCCAATGCAAAAATGACAAAACGTGCTGCTCTGGGGCGCACCACTTTTTAGCGATTTTCAGCAAGGTGCACGAGTCTCTACAAGACAGCATTTTCATCCCGATATCAGCGTTTTTACTCATGTGTGATCAGTACTTTTAAACACACCTGAGAGGCACATATTTACGCAGGAGATAACTAACACTGGCGATTATGCGGTTATTTGGATTTAATTGGCAACTTACTCATTGGCGGGTTCATTAGCGATTTTCAGCAAAGTTCACGAGTTTGTACAAAACAGCGTTTTCAGCCCGAGATCAGCACGTTTTATCATTTTCGCACTGGCACTGCGTGAAAACTCGAATATTGAAGAATATTCTAGCATTGAATACGTGTTCCTGACGCCGACGAATTCTAGAGTATTCAGAACGTGCACGTCCGAATACCCTCTGTTCAGAATCATTCTGGGATTTTCTTAATAGGATACTGCGGTAAATTTCGTCTCTGTAGAATACGAAAGTGAATGATTCCCTTGAGAAACCATTGATTTATTAAAGCGAACTACCTCAAATTTGATTTATACGGTGATAAAAGACAAATTAAATTGTCTTGCGTTGGGACCAATTCACTGTCATTACATGGCCTCTCAGAGCTAGAGTAAATTAAATTCAACTTTACGCAATTTAATGCGTACCTGTCTTTACATAAAGACAAATAACTTCATCCAATTAAACTCGTCTTGGACAAAGTTGAACTTGATGCGAACTTTAGCACTTTTACGGCTAAGCAAAAATCAATGTTTATACACCTTTACACGTCTTTACACACCTTTACGCATTTTTACGGAAAGCGTAAAGTTGAACGTTACGCAGTTAAAGGCGTCTTAACAAAAAAGGAAACTTGAATTTTGTACAATTTAGCGCGCACGCGTTTTTACACATGGTCGTAAATAGCTAATTTAATGTGTCTTAGCAAAAGCATAGAGCTGAACTTTACATGCCTATACGCATCTTAACGAAAAGCGTAAAACTGAACTTTACGTAACTTTTATCAACAGAAAAGTAAAGTTGAACTTTTAACGCGTCTTTAAGCATTCGTATTACCAACAGCATAAAGGTGCATGTGGCACAAATTTACGCATCTTTCCGGAAAAGTTTAGTTAAATGTAAGGCAACGTTACGCTTTTAAAGTTATAATAAGGAACATCATGTTGAAAAAATCGGTTGGGTCATTTGATCCGGTTGTTTATTTGATCTGGTTAGGTCAATTGAGCCGGTTGCATGGATCAACTGATCATAGACCAGTTGTGTCAATGGATCCGGTTGAGCCATTTGAACCGGTTGGCTCATTTGATATGGTTGGCTCATTTGATTCGGATGGCCAATTTGATGCGGTTGGGTCTATTGATCCAGGCCATTTGAACTGGTTGGCACATTTGATCTGGTTGTGCTATTAAACCCAAATGACCGAGATGAGTCATTTTATCCGGTTGCCTCATTTGATATGGTTATCATTTGAACCGGTTAGGTCATTTGAACTGGTTGGCTCATTTGATATGGTTGGGTCAATTAAACCCATTGGCTCATTTGATATGGTTAGGCTATATGATCCGATGGCTGATTTGATATGGTTTGTGTCATTTGATCCAGTTTGCTCATTTGATCCGGTTGGATCATTTGATATGGTTAGGCTATTTGAGCCGGTTGGCTCATTCGATCCAGTTGGCTCATGTGATCCGCTTGGCTCATTTGATATGGTTGGGTCACTTGAGCCGGATGGGTCATTTGATCCAGTTGGCTCATTTCAGCCGGGTGGCTTATTTAATATGGTTGGCTCATTTGATCCGGTTGGGCCATTTGATCCGGTTGGGTATTTGATCTCATTAGGCAATTGAGCCGGTTGCATGGGTCAACCCGTGGACCATGATCATGAACCAGTTGGGTCAATGGATCCGGTTGAGCCATTTGAACCAGATGACCGAGATGAGTCAATTGACCTGGTTGGCTCATTTGAAATGGTTGGGTCATTTGAAGCGGTTGGCTCATTTAATATGCCTGGGCCATTTAAACCCGTTGGGTCATTTGATATGGTTGGGCTATTTGAACCAGCTGAGTCATTTGACATGGTTGGGTCATTTGAGCAGGTTGGCTGATTTGATATGGTTCAGCCATTTAAACCGATTGGCTGATTTGATTTGTTATGGTTGGGCCATTTAAACCGGTTGGCTCATTTGATCTTGTTGGTTTATTTGATATGATTGGCTTATTTGAGCTGGTTGGCTCATTCGATCCAGTTGGCTCATTTGATATGGTTGGGTCACTTGAGCCGGATGGGTCATTTGATCCAGTTGGCTCATTTCAGCCGGTTGGCTTATTTAATATGGTTGGCTCATTTGATCCGGTTGGGCCATTTGATCCGGTTGGGTATTTGATCTCATTAGGTCAGTTGAGCAGGTTGCATGGGTCAACCCGTGGACCATGATCATCAACCAGTTGGGTCAATGGATCCGGTTGAGCCATTTCAACCAGATGACCGAGATGAGTCAATTGATCTGGTTGGCTCATTTGATATGGTTGGGCCATTTAAACCGTTTGAGTCATTTAATATGATTGGGCCATTTGAACTGGTTGGATCAGTTGATATGGTTGGGTCATTTGATATGGTTTGGCCATTTGAGCCAGTTGGCTCATTTGATCCAGTTGGCTAATGTGATCCGCTTCGCTCATTTGATATGGTTGGGCCACTTGGGCCGGTTGGGTCACTTGAGCTGGTTGGGGCATTTGATCCTGTTGGCTCATTTCAGCCGGTTGGCTCAATGGATATGGTTGGCTCATTTGATCAGGTTGTGCCATTTGATCCGGTTGGGTATTTTATCTGATTAAGTCAATTGACCGTGTTGCATAGGTCAACCCATGGACCATGATCATGAACCAGTTGTGTCAATGGATCCGGTTGAGCCATTTGAACCAGATGACCGAGATGAGTTAGTTGATCTGGTTGGGTCATTGGAACCGGTTGGCTAATTTGATATGGGTGGGTCATATGATTCGGTTGGCTCATTTAATATGCCTGGGCCATTTACACCCGCTGGGTCATTTGATATGGCTGGGCCATTTAAACCAGCTGAGTCATTTTGACATAGCTGGGTCATTTGAGCAGGTTGGCTGTTTTGATATGGTTGAGCCATTTAAACCGGTTGGCTCATTTGACATCCTTGGGTAATTTGATCTTCTTGGTTTACTTTGATATGATTGGCTTATTTGAGCTCGTTGGCTCATTTAATATGGTTGGGCCATTTGAACTGGTTGGGTCAGGTTATATGGTTGGGTCATTTGATATGGTTTGGCCATTTGAGCAAGTTGGCTCATTCGATCCAGCTGGCTAATGTGATCCTCTTGGCTCATTTCATATGGTTGGGCCACTTGGGCCGGTTGGGTCATTTGAGCTGGGTGGGCCATTTGATCCTGTTGGCTCAATTCAGCCGGCTTGCTCAATTGATATGGTTGGCTCATTTGATCCGGTTGGGCCATTTGATCCGGTTGGGTATTTTATCTGATTAAGTCAATTGACCCGGTTGCATGGGTCAACCCATGGATCATGATCATGAACCAGTTGGGTCAATGCATCCGGTTGAGCCATTTGAACCAGATGACCGAGATGATTCATTTGATTTGGTTGGCTCATTTGATATGGCTCGGCCCTTTCAACTGGTTTGCTCATTTGATATGGCTGGGTCATTTGATTCGGTTGACTCATTTAATATCCCTGGACCATTTGAACCGGTTGGCTCATTTAATATGGTTCTGTCATTTGAAATGGTTGGGTCATCTGATCTGGTTAGCTTATTTGATATGATTGGGTTATTTGAGCCAGTTGGCTCATTTGTTATGGTTGAGCCATTTGAACATGTTGAGTCATTTGATAAGGTTGGGCCATTTGAACTGGTTGTGTCACAACCATCTCACGTCACGAGGTATTTTCTCCAACGCTTATCAATGTTACCAATGTTGACAGAGTACCTCTAGTACTTACTTACCATCCTTTCAACACTGTAACGAGAAAGATCCTTTTAGAGAATTTCAACATCTTATCAACTGATCCTGAGACACGTGGGATATTCCCTGAGCCGCCCCTCGTCTCATATCGACGCGACAAGAATCTCCGGGATTTCCTAGTACACTCCACTAGCGGCTCTCAGAGGCCCCTTGATGCTGGCTCTTTTCCCTGCCGTCGTCCCCGCTGTCAGACATGCCAGTACATTACTTCTCATACTGTTCTGCATGGGCCCAAGAGCTCACATACCATCCAAAATCGCTTCACCTGTCAGTCTGAGAATGTGGTGTACTGCATCACTTGCCGCCGTTGCACTAGCATTTGAGGCCTGACAACACAAAAAGGGTCTTAGGCCATTCCACATGAGTGGTGAAAAAATGAAAATTTTTCAATCCAGTGACTAGAGAATAAAATTTAAGCCATTCAACAGTATAAACATCCTTCTGTTCAAACTTGTATGTTTGGTGAAAACTGTTGCCATGGTGACTCCACAGGGGGCTGAAACTTCATGTTGAATGTATCAAGAGACCAGGAAAAAATCCAGATTATGAGTGCTAATATTCTAGCAGCCTTTAGTCCCAGTTTTAACTGGAGAATGAAAATTCCAGCTTTGGATTACTGCTACCAGATTTCTAACTTGTTAAAAATTGCAATGGCATCTGTTGATATTGGTAATCTGTCAGTTATATTACCTCTGCTGCTCTAATAGTTTGTTAACAGCATCACTTTAGTCTTTCTTATTTTACTTTAATTAACTTCTTTGTTTAGAAAAACAGGATGTAGGGTGTGCAAAAGAAATAATGATTAGTTTCTGTTCTGGAGGGGAAATTTGGTTGCTAAGGGGAATGCTGCTACAGGGAGGAAAAGTGTCTGAGGAATATTAATTTTAACTTAGATGGCTGGCAAAAGAGAGATCATTTTCTATCACAATTTTACAGCCTTTACTTATCTCACATCTGCATGTGCACCGTGATGGTACATTTGCACTCATGCAATGCCTTCGCAATACTGTGGAAAGACCCTTGTCTAGCTTAGATTAGGGACTCACCATGCAGTTTTAGATAAGACTTAATGTCTAAATTTTTTGGCAGGTTGACACGGCCTGCATGAGGAACATTGGCTGGCACCCATTCTGAGCTGTTTCCATTGGTCTTTCACTTGAGAATGACAGAGAACTTGCTGCTCAATGAAAATCCTTGTATAAGCTTAGATTTCTTGTCAGACTGAAGGCAACTAAACATGTTCTTGCTGTTGTTAAATGTCACTATTCTCACAAGTGAAACACTTTCCGGTGTTTTTAACCTTAAAGGGGTATCACCCTCCTATAATTATGGACAGAAATTGTTACATTTGATTTTGTTTCATGGGATTGGGTTGCAGGTTGGCAGCCTTGGGAAGGGCAGGGGTAGGCATATTTACTGGGCAGAGAGATATATCACAATGATGAACCTACTCATGGCTCCTATTGATTGAGATATGGTTTAAATTCTGGGAGTCACTCAAAGGAAAAGTGACAATTCATTATCTGGTCAATCTTAGGGACTTGTCAGAAATTAGCAGGGGGGAGGGGAGTGTAAATAGGTCCCTGAAAAGGGAGAGCCATGAACAATTAGGCAGTGAAAGAGCTAGGAGGGTCATAACAGGCATTGTGATGTAATGTTATATTATGACAGGAATAGCAAATTAATATACAAAAGATCATCATCATCATCATCATGATAATTCTCACTCGTGGTAAAGGGCCGATTTTGCTTGATATTGTCTTGTGCTGCCTTGGTAAACAGTCATTTGTCAGTGGCAAGACAGATGCATGGCAATTGTTTCTTTGTTATACCACTTCTTCCTTCATATTGGAGTTGTGAGTTTGCCAATGGACTCTATACCATCTTAGCATAACCCACTGGCCATCTATTAGTTGATCGCACAATCAGATTATCTACACAGGTGCCGTCTACTGATCAATAGACGGCTCTCAGAGCGGTTGCTCAGATTTTCACTGAATTTTATCAACCAAAAGCTTCAATAAATCAATTCTAGCGATATTCTGTGTTTAATAGACCGGTCAGTAGGTTATGCTAAAACAATTAGACAGCTCACGCTCGGTTTCTATCTACTTTGATAGTTGGCTCGGGGCTTGGCCCCTTGCCAACTATCAGCCGATAGAAACCTCGAGCTCGCCGTCTAATTGTTAATTAGTGTGTAGTGGCTGAAGGTTGTCTACAGAATGGTGACATTTTCTTGTTTCCCTGAAGTTTCAGAGGAAGTTTAGAAATATGGTTGGATAATTCAATTCCCAAGAAGACAAAAACACATGAATATTCACCATCGCACGAGTTTAAAACGTCAAGATTACTGAATGAACCGAAGTTTTAAATGACAATTTAGTGGAAGCACGCGATTTGGCTAAGGCGGAAGTTTAATCTAGTTCATATTGTAGAAAAAAGGTTAAAAATTATTGTTTCAAGGAAAATGAGTTAGAGTTCTACTAAAACAATTACATTATTCACTATCGATTTCTATGAAGTGATTGTAGTTGATTCGGCCAAAATCTTAAGCTCATAATCTTATTGTTAAATATGACTTATGTTGGGGTGCAGTGGTTTCAATTAGTAACTTACAGTTTGTCGGCATTCTTGTTTTTTTAGTCATCTTGTTTTGTTTCTGTTTCTTTTTTTCTTTTACTTGGCTTAGAACTCAGATTTTTTTTTATTTGTTTGGCCTTCTCCAATATTACCATCGGGAATCAGGGTATAATTGCTGACAAGAACAGCTCCTGCTATGGCATTATGGGAGGTATAATCTGTGCACATGCAGGGGGGGGGGGTCGTGATGTTTGAGGCCAAGCCCAAGGGGTCAGCAAATTTCATCCCCATCAACAAAGAGGGTACTTCATTTCATTGCTCAATTTTAAATCTCAACCCCCTCCTCCCCCTGATAATTTCGAACAAGTCCCTTAAACATTTTTGTTTTTCTCTCTATAGGTCTCCAAGAACAGGTTTTCATTGTTTTGTTTTGGTCTTCTGTGTTCATTGTCCTTGTGGAATAGCCTACCACCCGACATCAGTTAAATGATAAAAATAATAATAATAATAATAACAACAATAATCACTAATACAGGTAGTTAAACATAAGACACATTATGTATGCATTTTTTGGGTTCAATAGCGAAGCGCGCGAGTGACGTCATGACTCAGACAAGACTCATACAAACAAACCGGAATGGCGGACGATTTTCCTAAAACACTTTCTTAAACAGCTGCTGTCCGTAAAACATTTCTTTAAAACGAAAACTTCACCTAGATTTTCTCCATTTCTTTTAGAACACGCTCATGTTGTCTGAACCTGGGGGGAGTAATCATTTGCATTTTATTTTTAAACCCTGCGCGCTTTGCTATTAAAAAATGAATTTTACGAGACAACTCTTGTACAGCACGACTCGCTTAAAGGGAAAATTCTTGATTTTTGTTTAAATGGTTGGTTAAAGACTGCAATTCCTTAATGTCTACCAAAAATATTAGTCTGCGAGCCCGAGTTCTCCGTTAACAATAGTCAACTGGGCTGTGCCTCGTTGACTACTCACTCATGGAAAATGCGGTCTCCAACTTTTCTTATCTATTATTAATATTTTTTTTTGAGAAAGAAAGCAACATCCAGGATTTTTTGAGCAACTTTTTGACAAATTTCGAGCAACCTGTTCGTGCAATTCCGAGCAACTTCTCAAACAGCCATATGCTTAAGCCCATACTTTTTTTAGTGCATAACCTTTCTTAGTCCTTTATCACTTGGGACAAAAGTTCATCTGCACCAGAATTTTTTTTATTCCATTATCTGATTTTAAAAGCAACATTCAGCACAAAGCTGAGTTTTACATAACAATCGCATAAACGCATGTCCGATCTCTGACGCTTTAGTAAATAGTTGCTGCTTCAATGGGTCACGACTGTTCGTGTCTCCACGTTGGGGGCAGTTTTCAATCAAGGCCGTCTCTGTTTTTAACTTGCATTAGGACGTTGAAATCAAAGTAGTTCTCATCGTGGTGTTTTTGAACGTCTTGTTAATGCATTTCTTGAAGAGTCCTTGTTTCGGCGACTTCTTTTGCGCTGGTAGAATGGTTTATTGCCATTTGTATGCTGTCGCATTTTCCACAAGTATCTTTTCTGGGTTTTCGGAAGCTTAGATTATAACTGAAGAAAATCTTTCTAAAAGAACTTATACTGAGGGGAGGCTTGGCAGCTGTCCCTAAAACATGACCTTTTAGTTTTAAAAAATCGTTGTAGATCTTGGTCAAATTCAGGGATGGCTCCAGATATCTCTTCTCTGGTGCTTTATGTCGCGTGTAATGTGATTGTTCCGGCTCATATGACCAGATGTGTTCTACAACCTGTGTGAGGAAAGGAAATGGGTACAACAATAAGCTCAATCGATCAAAACACAACAAGAAACGTGCTGTCCCTTTACTGTGTGTGTATTGTGTTTTCCTCATTCTTTTGTTGGTGCTGTAACTAAATTTGAATATGTTTTGTAAACTAAATTTAATTTAAATTATGTTTTACGGCGATCGTGCGTTTTCTGTAGCTGGCCCGAATTTATGGAATACTTTACCTCTAGAGAAAATGAAGGCAGGAAATATATTAAATAGTTTTAACTAGGCTTTGAAAACGCACCTTTTCAAGCAGGCGTATAACTTGTAGAATATTTATATTTTTAGTTGAGACCTGCATGTAATTTTTCTTTTCAATTAGTTTTTCCTTCTGTAATGTAATAGTTTTATAAATCTTGTAATTTAGTAGTTTTATACCTATTGTAATTTAATTAGTTATGTAAAGCGCCTAGGACAAATAGTGCTTTGGCGCTATATAAAATATTTGAATTAAATTAAATTAAATTTTGTTATTGTGAGTCATGTGTTTGACCAATAGAAAAATAATAATAATAATAATAATAATAAGCTCAATCAAGCCGGCCTCATAAAGAGCAATTTCAATGCGTCCCCCTCATCTGATTCACAGCCATCCTAAAAGTCCAACAAATAACCCCCTCACCGCCCTCCCTCATATTCTCCCGTATTCAACTGGAACTAGCGTGCAATGGACGCTAATGCGGAGGAATATCATTAAAAGAGCTTCATGTGCATTGGCTTCAGTTGCAAGCTAGTTACAGTTCTACAACGAGAATACGAATATGGTCTATCGAGAAGCCAAAAAGGGTGGCCGCTTTTGATTCGCATTCTTTCTTGCAGTCACGGTCCAATCAAAAGTCACCTTCTAATTGGATTATACGAAAGAATGAAAAATTTGTTAATAGTAGTCACATTTTGGGCTCCTTGTTTACAATTGACTCAGAACAATTTTCCTGTATGGAGCCCTTACCATTACAGTTTTTACAATAACTGACAGCATTCTCGAGCGCTCATTGGTAGCAAGTTTTAGGGGATGAAAGTGCAGACCGTGAAAATTTATAGCGCTATTTCTATCGCTATTCAATAGCGCCTTGCAAAATTGACAACAAGAAAAGTTTCTCTTAAAAATATCATAGTTAAAAAGATCTGTCGGGAGAAGTTAACATACCTCTGCTTTCAGCTGAGGGCGCAAGCGTTTTTGATTACTCTGTAAGACTCGTCTATCTTTTTCTACAGCTCCACTGAATGGCCTCCGCTTTTTAAGCAACACTCTAAGTCGTTTCTTTCCGACTCCGTAAATCTTCATAAGTGCTCTTTTGCATATTTGTAGTTTCTGATTCGCGTTTCCAGTGGTGTAATATCGGATCACAGTTCTAGGATTATCCACTCGGTTCTGCCTTCTCGCATTCGTGGTTTCAATAAGCGCGGCCAAATGTTCGTTCTGTGCTTCATAAGCCATGCGGTCGAAATCGTTTCTTATCTGCATTACAACGTCTATTCCAATATTCAACAGACAGGTGGTACTGCAACATTCCAACCGCATTTCACCAACAAATCGAAATGGTCTGTTTTTCCTTGGTCTTATTTTCTTTTTGATTACTTTAAGAATAGGCTCTCAGCGCCGGCGCGTTGCAAGTTCGTCTGCTCGTTTTCTCTCCCGGTGGGAAGCCACTTTTTGTTGTGTAGTGAAAACCTTGATCCATAACGACGACGAAAAAAGATTCGACGGACGTACGTAGCAGAAAAAAGATGACGTTTCAAAACCGCACACGTTGTAATTGCTGTTGCCGTGCGCGCACTATAGTTACAAATGGTTTGTTCACTCGCGCGAGACGCCTATTGGTACGCGTGCGACTTAGAAATTAAAGCTTGAACGTTAACAACGTTAACCCGGGGAAGAAAAAATGTCACGGGCGTCAAATGAACCAACTCATGGGGTGTCAGTGTTTCACATGGATTTCCACAAGAATGTAATGATTCCTAAGCTGACTGCCCAACAAACGTACTACTTGCGAAAGATTAAATTGTATGCTTTTGGGATCCACAGTGCAGAAACGAACAAAGGGACGACATATGCTTGGAGCGAATGCACGCCTGAGGAAAATCCAGAAACTCTTGTATCCTGCCTCGATTTACATCTACGTCAGGCAGAATCCAACAATCGCAAGTGGAACATATTTTGGGCTGATAACACAAGGTCCCAGAACAAGAATCACACGGTCGTTTTTTATTTTGACTATCTCGTGGCGAGTGGATTCCGTGAGAGAATCGATTACAAGTTCCTCGAAGCAGGCCATCCCTTTGGCGCCGTAGATCGCGATGGTGGCTTAGCGGAAGGCTTGTTCAGAAATGCAGAACATCTAGAAACACCTGTGGACTACGCAGAGACAATAAACAACAGTTCTTTGTTTCCAAAACTAACCTGGATTCTCCCACCGCAATCAGCGTTCAAAAGTTACGTCACGTGGCTTCGTAAAACTTACAGAGTAAGGAGGAAAGACATTTTCAATCAGGTCTACCGATTTAGCGACACCATGTAGTTTAATTTCGGGATAGGCGAGCGTGTTGATCCTACGGACGGGATCGTCAACACCTTCAGGCACCCCAAAAGCGTTTGGCTAAGAAAGATGCTAGATGATCGAGAACAACCTATCGAAGTGGACTTTAGAAGACGAACTTTAGAACGAACTCGCTTCCGCGAAGAAGACCTCTCCGCCTTAAGTACCGTTTCCATCAAACCAAATGAGAAAACCTGTCAGGACTTAGAAAAAATGTTACCATATCTTAGACCCGCTGGAAAGGCTTACTACAATAGTATTTTGTCTTCAGACTAACCGGTGATCAGTGACATCAAAAGGTCAGCGCGAATTCTTTTAGTGCAAAGGCGCGTGACGATAATCAACATTCATTTGTTAAGTTCAGTAGTTAATGACAACATTACAGTAGAATCCCGATCACGGGGTCGAACCCTCGTTTCCCTCTGTAATTTTACCCCCGATTTCTCGAAGAAATTTCCATTTCCCGTGGAGGTTCGAAAAATCGGGATTCTACTGTATTTGCGACAACTTCCTTGTGGTTCCATACTGCAAGTTAAGACTGAGTCCCATTTCTATGACTACGGTGATTTTATTTAATCCGTGAATCGACATCCAACAGATTAATGAGTAATAGTCCAAACTAAACAAAAGAAATCAATGGAATTAGTGTGTAATAGTATTTGAAAGTTTAGTTACTATTTCACGGGTTAAGTAAAACCAGTCTATTTTCATGAAATGGAACGGTTACATTAATTGTGTTTGCTTTAACCGACGGACAGAGATCGTGGACTGCGGCTCAGGTGACGCCTGTCACATCTTTTCTTCCTAGTTATCCAACGTTGCGAATTTCTCTTTTTTTTCGCCTAATAGTTTTTTTTATTGCAAGACACGTACACGTTACATTACTTACATAACGGTATGAAACAAAACACTAAATACATGACATTACATTACAAATCCTACACAAGAGCGCTAGTTATAGTATAACACTTGCATTACTCCACCTACAATACTCTATTCTAATTGCACTTAATAGATACGATAATAATACTTTTTTTTGTTTGCCCTACACAGTGACACATACAAACCATGCAGATGCCCAATTAATTCCCTTACAAGATTAAATAGCAATTTCCTAGCACAAAAAAATATTAAAAACTTAATTTACCCGGCGGACTTCCATTTTTTTCCTTGTAGTAGACTAATATAAGATTACAACAGAAGCTCCCATCTTGTATAAAAATTGCGAAGCTTTCGGTTCTTAATAGCAATTAACTTTTCAACTTCTTGTTTAGCTTCAACCTTGTGCAGAAACAATCTAAATTTTGGAAGGTACTTATTTTTTCTACTCTCCCAGATACTTATCTTACCAAGAATTATCAAATAATTTAATAAATCGTTCCTCTAAAGAAAGCCAATTATGATGTCTTTTAAAGACGAAGATAAATTTTCACCACTTATACCAGACCACCAGACTGTAAAACTATTCCAGAATACCTGCACAAAGGAGCAGTTAAAGAAGAGGTGGTACAAATCTTCCGTATAGGTTCCACAAAATGAGCACTTATCTGAATCGCTTAAACCTATTTTGAATAATTTATCATTTGTAAACAAAATGAAATTCAACAATCTATATTGAAAAGACCAAACATACGTTTCGCTTGCAGCTAGATACGGAAAAAAAAAGCATCTTGTGGATCTGAGAGTTTAAAATCAGCTCTCAACCTTTCAAAGCTATTCGGAGTTTTCGCTTTAGTTGATATCATCATTGAATAGAATTGTTTGCACTTTGCCGTATATACATTAAAATCTTTAGCATTATACTCCAAATTCATAGGATCGAATTTTCCCACTGTTAGGAGATTGGAAGAATTTTTTGAATTCATATTTATGATAGCAGACCTCAATGCTGTCCATGTAAGGAAATTAGTATTAAGACCTTTTTGTTTAAAGGACTCAAAAGAACGTACATGATCAATATCAAACTGTAAATCATTCAAATAAATTATGCCCTTCTCAAAGGACATTTTATAAAACACTGGTCTGTTATTTATCCTTATGTCCTTTTTTTTCCAGATAACATTTTGGGAATAATTAACATCGGAAAAGGAACTTCTAAATTCCACCCACCTGTCCACCTAAGGAGCTCTAAGTAAAAGTTACTAACGCTTAAATCAAGGTCATTGACATCATAATTGCATCTAAGAACCCCTCACCCTCTTTTTTTTCCATTCCTGTAACTTTTCTTTCATCTTAATTTGGACAAAAATTTTATCGGTCAATATCGAAGTATTCATTTTCCAAAACCCTGGGCCTCGCTTGCATTCCTCAAGTTCCTGCAGGTGTAGAAGAATTGCCGAGTGATCAGTTCTAATTGCAGCAATAATATCAGCGTCTTTAATTAAGTCCTGAAGTGAGTTTGAGATAAGCCAATAGTCTAATCTACAGAAAACAAAAGGAGACTTTTGTGACCAAGTAAAGCTTTTCGTTTGAGGGTTTTTTTACACGCCAAACATCAGGTAAATTAAATATTGTTTGTAATTGTTCAATGCGATCAGTAATTTTTTTCCTTGCTACCAGTATACCGCCTTGTTTGTTAAGAAGTGGATAAAGGGCAATAAAATTATTACCCTTCTTAGCTGTCCGATCAGCCTTGCAATTGGTTTTTTGTTTTATTCAACATTGCTGATCCTGATCTACACCAAGATCCGGCTTCACCTCGCTTCTGTTTGTCCAAGTGGTCCTTGCATTGAGTTACCTGATTTGGCGTTATAACATACCATTGAATAGCTAATTGCATCGCACTACACAACGATACGCAAACACAAACACAAAAACACATACACAAAGTACATATTTTACGCTGGAAAACAATTTTAAATTTCAACTTTTTCTCCTCTTTCCTGAAGGAGTGCAGCATTCTTTCTCTCTCCCTCAGCCGTGCCCGCTCCTAGCCGATACACATTAACTTAAATACGCTGAAATTGAAAT
The DNA here is from genome assembly GCA_964017195.1 of Siderastrea radians. Classification (NCBI taxonomy): domain Eukaryota; kingdom Metazoa; phylum Cnidaria; class Anthozoa; order Scleractinia; family Rhizangiidae; genus Siderastrea; species Siderastrea radians. Next base: position 24,330,877 of record OZ024896.1, read on the forward strand.
ATATATGGCTTCTTATAAGTCTATCTTTGCCAATCTACCTACCAACAAGGTAATTAAGAGCAGCACTCGACTTAAAAAATGAAAGCTAAGTATTTAACAATAAATAAATAAATAAATAACGTGTGCAAACCATTATATGGAGTGAAGGTTAAGTTTACGGCAATAATAAACACGTTGCGAATTTCTGATACCCCGTCTTTATAGGGTAGCGTAGGGTTTGTGGGGGGGGGGGGGAGGGAGGGGGGAAGGCGAGTACGGAGTCGTGACCCGACCAAGTCCAGGGACAAATGTTTATAAGATCCGCGTACCAAGCATAGAGTGATTTCATTTAATCCGTGAAACAATATCTCACAGTGTGTAATAGTCCAAACTAAAGAAAAGAATACAATGTAATTGGTGTCTAACAGATCTAAAAGTGTAGTAACTATTTCACAGGTTTAGTAAAATCACTCTGCTTTAACATATTTAGTTTAACTCAAGAAACACGTTTCTCTTCTAGCTTATATCTCCACGCGTCACGGTCTATTTTTCTCTGGGAACTTTTGAGGAGGGAGGGGGTGGGGCTTGCCGGAGCGAGGGACAGGTTTATTTAAAATCGTGTACAGCATACAGTCATATCGAGTATCAGAGTTTTGGCCATCAATCACGTGACTTCTATATTTAGAAACCAACATTTGCGAAAAACATCGGGTTGTTCCGAAAAATTAGTATCAGACAAAAGAAACTATAATAAGTAAATGTGGTGGATGATTGCCTTTAAGCAATTATATTAAGTTGGAGGTGAGCGTGGCCTAGTGGTTAGGGTGCTGGACTTGTAATCTGGAGGTCCCGAGTTCAAATCCTCCTCCCTGCCACTGGATGAATTTGTCAGTCGGTGGTCCCGAATTTAACTCCTCCACGCTTTGTAGCGGAATGTTGATGTTCACCAGGGAGCTATTAGCCACGTGCACATGGTCTGAAATTGATAAAGGCGATAATCTGTCAGTGATGACTGTGCAATCTCGACAAAATTTTAGAATCTTGCCATTTTCTAGTCTCCTACGCAGCCGTTTTTAGATGTTTTGGGAGCGTTGCGTGACACCACTAAAAACGGCTGCGTACAGGAGACTGGCCATTTTCTTGTATTTTTAGAATCTTGTCAGTTGAATTTCTGTAGGAGAATGAAAATTTGAACAATATTTCATTTATTCTTTCTTATCCTTGATATATCTAAGCTGCAGGTCTTGTTGGAAAGTCGTTGTAAGTATAAAATAATATGTTTACTTTTCAGACAACAGTCCGGTTGCAGAGGCCTGGAAAATTGCCCCAAACGGGGCAGAAACCCAGGCTCTCGCTGCCAGAGCTTAAAATAGCGATGATAAGGCCCGGGACTATTCAGAGCTAAAAATACCACAAAGTGGGACTTTCCATGACGCATGGTTTAGCTCGCAACAAAATCCAGCTGCGAGCGTTGAAAACCATCATCAAGACCAAATTCCTTTTCACTCTGTGATTGGCTTAAACGATGCAGTTACTAAATTGGATTTTTTAAAATTTTAATTATCTCAATGTACGTTAGCGTCCATAGCAACTTTGGCTTCCAACGGCGAGCCAAAAAATACTCTATGAGGGTTCTCATGTTGCCAACAAACTTGAATTCTCCGCCTTCACCAACAGCAGGAAAGTCGAAACATCGTCATATGGAAGAAGACTAATCAATAAATCATCGGATACATTCGTTTTTTGTCGTATTTTTATTAACGAGCAAATATGACATCGGTTCGGAAAGGTCGCAGAACAAGGACCTCGCCGACCAAGGACCGCATACTGTACCTTAAGTTGCAGTGAGCTTGCACATAAATAAGCTTGTCCCCAATTCTCAAATGCAACTAATTCATGTGAGGATAGGGTACTTTCTGCCAATCCCATACTCCTTAGCACTGCGGGCATGGAAGTAACTTACCTACCCCAGGAACTTTTAAAACCTTAATTTCACCAACTTAAAACCACGCGCAGCGCGAAATTTGTCTCCAATACATATATTCCCACAGTTTTTCAAATGGCCACAGTAAAACCCCTCTGAGATATAACGGTTCAAAGTTGTCAAACTCTCTCGTTCCCAATCCCCCTACACCCTACGCGAGCACTGGAGCCCAGGCGCTACACCGCCAAACATATGAAGACTGTCATTTTGGAAACACTTCAAATATGGCCATCTTTACGCCATGATTATCTCCAAACTACATGTCCATTTCCGCTTCAAACACCAGTTTCGCTACGAAGAAACATTACCCATAGTTTTTCGCCGATCCGGAAGACCTCCAAGGAAAATGACAGCTGTCCAAAGATTACCGCGACGGTGTGACGGTATGAACTGGGTTTGTTTGTTTTCCATCTCTTGATGCCATTACACAGTTCCATTTCTCCTCAACAAGCTTCCAGCTGCAAGTAGCTACGTGCTTACATCAGAACAAGCAGGTTTTCAGGTAAGAAATGGGTCTGGAAGAATGACAACGACGGAACCTGACAACACAAAAGGGGTCCAACAGAATAAGACCCTTTTTGAAAAATGGCGCCTCATTTACATCGGTGAGACTGGAAGGCGCCTACGGGAACGCTTCGGTGAACACCTGCGTAGCATCCACAACCGGTCTCTTGGGCTTCCTGTAGCTGATTACTTCAACTCCACCAACTACACTATAGATGACATCAGGGTCCGCCGGGTCAAGCAATGCAGCGGCAGCAACACCAGTCGAAAGCGGCGGGAGATGCAATTAATCTTTGAGCTCGGCACGCTCAAGCCGGGCGGACTCAATATTAATTTCAGCTTTATTTAAGTACTTTCATTTCACGTGCACGCGCTTTGGTTGCTCTTTTCTTGTGCGCGCGCTTTACGTGCACATTTTTCAGTTAGGCTTTTGTATGGCACAACGCGCATATTCCTGCACACTGAAGAAGGGCTACGCCCGAAACGTTTGTGCTTTTAAAAACTATGACACTTTAACGTGTTTAACTCGCGTTTTAACTTTTTCTTATTATCACTGGTGACACGCATCAACTGAGCTTTGTCTCTTCTTTTGTTATTTATGTTTTTGATGCGATTTTACATCTTCACAAATGAATAACATCAAGAAAACCGTTGCAGCTATACGCCGAAACCTTACACGTAGTCTCCGCTGTTTTCTAGAGCGGGACTCAGTATCCATAGCTATGGAATTAGCTGATCTAACCTTAAAGAAGAACAAAATTATCAGCCACATCAACTTCATTGGCCGCTGTCTACGAAAACGATTAATTCCGAAGGGATTTAGAGTCCGCTTTCATCCAGCTGATGGCAATCGTCATAACAGACGCTTATCGCGGGTAACAGATTCATGTTCAAGACGCTTGATGCAAATCACCATCCAGAATTTGAAAGGTCAACTACACAACACTTCCATTCTCAAGTATGGTGCCTCCGATCGCCTCAAAGCTGTCTGCACACCTGCGGAATATCACCAAGCCGTAACCTTAATATCAGAAATGAAATCTCAATTATGTCACGAGATTAAATCTATCAAGAACGCCAAATTTAATTCTCTGCGTAGTGAAGTACAATTGAATCACAGTACCACTGATCCAGCTCCTGTCCTCAAAAGAACAGTTGTTACCATCCCTGATAACCTTCCTCTTACCGACGCAGAATCCTCGGTGCTCAGCAAGGGTCTTACCTTTGTTCTTGTGAACAATAAACCTGATGAGTACGAAGTCAAAGCCGACTGTGAGCGATATTTCCGCCGTCTGCGACTCACAGCACATTTTCATGACCGGGAGGGTGCTAACCAGGAGACTGACGATAACGATCCCTTCATCAAGTTCAGTAAGAAAACGTCAACGTGGAACCTCTTGAGTGGCAAATTTTCCACCCTTGATCACTACATAGATCGTTGTCGCCGCATCGTAGCTTCTCGCAACTACAGGAGGTGCACTACCATCACAAATCTGAAAAAGATGAACAGCAAGCTCTTCGTGAGTTAAGACGACGCAGTGACATAGTAGTGAAACCTCCTGATAAAGGTGGTGCAGTGGTTGTCTGGTCACGTGACCTATACAATCAGGAAGCCAATCGCCAACTATCCGACAACCGTTTTTATCAACGTCTCGACAGGGATCCTACACAAGATTATCAAAAAATCGTCAAGGACACCGTTAATGACATGATCGCTACATGGCGTTACCGCCTACAGCGCAACATCTTGTGGTCACAACCCCGCGTACTTCGCCATTCTACATGTTACCCAAGATACACAAACCGGACAACCCGGGGCGTAAAATTGTCTCCGCTTGCAGTTGCCCTACAGAGAACATCTCAGCTTATCTCGACGAGGTAATGGCTCCTTTTGTTAAAAACCTCCCCACTTACGTCAAGGATACCAACCACGCTCTTCGGATTTTTGATTCGTTCAATTTTGATGAATCCGACGCTCGTCCTCGTTTCCTGTTTACCATGGACATTAAGTCTTTGTACACAGTCATCCCTAACAATGGTGGACTAGAAGGTCTTACATATTACCTAGACCAACGGACGATCAAGAAACACCTACCCACACCCTGACCCGCTTCGCTGAACTTGTGCTGACACTTAACGCCTTTTCTTTTAATGACCGGCACTATCGCCAGATTGGCGGTGTCGCCATGGGCACAAAGATGGGCCCTAATTATGCGTGCTTGTTCGTCGGATTCATCGAAGAACGAATCCGTGCCCAATACAATTGCTTCGTCCCACAGTTACACAAGCGCTACATCGATGACGTAGTTGGAGCCGCACAGTGCACTCGCCCCGAGTTGAAGCAGTTCATTGATTACGTCTGCAATTTCCATCCAGCTCTCCAGTTCACTTTTAACATCAGTGTACTTGAACTGCCTTTCCTCGACATTAAGCTGGCAATCACCAACAACAAAATACAGACGTCCATACACTACAATGAGACACACACACACAACTATCTGTTACTACACTTCGTTCCACCCACGTCATTGCAAACAAGCAATACCATACAGCCAGTTTCTGCGTCTCCGACGGAGATGTTCTAATGATGTCGACTTTTCTGAAAAAGCTGAGGAGATGTTGACCTTTTTCAAACAACGGGGCTATCCTGAACCGCAACTGCATAATGATCTTCAGATGGTCACAACCATCTCACGTGACGAGGCATTGTCCCCAACGCGTCTCAATGTTACCAATGTTGACAGAGTACCTCTAGTACTTACTTACCATCCTTTCAACACTGTAACGAGAAAGATCCTTTTAGAGAATTTCAACATCTTATCAACTGATCCTGAGACACGTGGAATATTCCCTGAGCCGCCCCTCGTCTCATATCGACGCGACAAGAATCTCCGGGATTTCCTAGTACACTCCACTAGCGGCTCTCAGAGGCCCTTTGATGCTGGCTCTTTTCCCTGCCGTCGTCCCCGCTGTCAGACATGCCAGTACATTACTTCTCATACTGTTCTACATGGGCCCAAGAGCTCACATGCCATCCAAAATCGCTTCACCTGTCAGTCTGAGAACGTGGTGTACCGCATCACTTGCCGCCGTTGCACTAGCATGTACATCAGTGAGACCGGATCAACCGGTCTCTTGGGCTTCCTGTAGCTGAGCACTTCAACTCCACCAACCACACTATAGATGACATCAGGGTCTGCGGGGTCAAGCAATGCAGCGGCAGCAACACCAGTCGAAAGCGCCGGGAGATGCAATTAATCTTTGAGCTCGGCACGCTCAAGGCGGGCGGACTCAATATTGATTTCAGTTTTATTTAAGTACTTTCATTTCATGTGCACGCGCTTTGGTTGTTCGTTTCTTGTGCGCGCGCTTTACGTGCACATTTTTCCGTTAGGCTTTTGTATGGCGCAACGCGCATATTCCTGCACACTGAAGAGGGGCTATGCCCGAAATGATTGTGCTTTTACAAACGTCGTACAAACGTGTTTACCTCGCGTATTAACTTTTTCTTATTATCACTGGTGTCACGCATCAACTGAGCTTTGTCTCTTCTTTTGTCATTTAAACCGGTCGGGTCATTTAAACCGGTTCGCTAATTTGATATGGTTGGGTCAATTGATATGGTTAGGCAATTTGATCCGGTTGAGACATTTGATATCGTTTGGCCATTTGAACCAGTTGGCTCATTTGATATGGTTGGGCCATTTTAGCCGGTTGGGCCATTTAAACTGGTTGAGTCATTTGAATCGGTTGGGTGATTTAAAGCGGTTCGCTAATTTGATATGGTTGGGCCATTTTAGCCGGTTGGGCCATTTAAACTGGTTGGGTCATTTGAATCGGTTGGGTGATTTAAAGCGGTTCGCTAATTTGATATGGTTGGGCCAATTCAACCGGTTGAGCCATTTGATATGGTTGGGCGATTTGAACTGGTTGGGTCTTTTGAACCTGTTGGGTCATTTGATATGGTTGGGTCATTTGATCTGGTTGGCTTATTTGAGTCGGTTGGTTCATTTGATATGGTTGGCCCATTTGGGCCGGTTGAGTCATTTGATATGGTTGGGCGATTTGAACTGGTTGGATCATTTGAACCTGTTGGGGCATTTGATATCGGTGGGCCATTTGAACTGGTTGGGTCATTTGATATTGTTGGGCCATTTGCCCCGGTTGGCTCGTTTGATCTGTTTGTATCATTTGATCTGGTTATCGTATTTGCTATGATGGACTTATTTGAGCCGGTTGGCTCTTTTGATATGGTTGGGCCATTTGAACTGGTTAAGTCATTGATATGGTTGGGCCATTTGAACAGCTTGGGTAATTTGAACCTGTTGGGTCATTTGATATGGTTGGCTTATTTGATCTGATTGGCTTATTTGAGCCGGTTGGCTCATTTGATATGGTTGGGCCATTTGAACTGGTTGGGTAATTTGATATGGTTGGGCCATTTGAACCAGTTGGCTCATTTGATATGGTTAGGTCATTTGAACCTGTTGGTTCATTTGAACTGTTTGGGTCATTTGATATGGTTGGGCCATTTGAAATGGTTGGGTCATTTGATCTGGTGAGCTTATTTGATATGATTGGCTTATTTGAACTGGTTGGCTCATTTGATATAGTTGGGCCAGTTGAACCGGTTGAGTCATTTGATATGGATGGGGATTTGAACTGATTGGGTCATTTGAACCTGTTGGGTCAGTTGATATGGTTGTGCCATTTGAACTGGTTGGGTCATTTGATATGGTTGGGCCATTTAAACTGGTTGTTAAATTTGAACTGGTTGGGTCATTTAAACCGGTTTTGTCATTTAAAGCGGTTCGCTCATTTGATATGGTAGGGTCAATTAAACAGGTTTGCTCATTTGATATGGTTGGGGCATTTGAAGCGGTTGGGTGATTTGATATTGTTGGGTCATTTGATATGGTTGGGCCATTTGAACCAGTTGAGTCATTTGATATGGTTTTGCCAGTTGAACAGGTTTGGTCATTTGATATGGTTGGGCCATTTGAACTGGTTGGGTAATTTGAACCGGTTGGGCCATTTGATATCGTTTGGCCATTTAAACCGGTGTGCTCATTTGATATGGTTGGTCCATTTGAACCAGTTGGGTCATTTGATCTGGTTGGGTCATTTGATATGGTTTGGCCATTTAAACCAGTTGGTTCATTTGATATGGTTCGGCCATTTAAACCGGTTGGGCCATTTGAAGTTGTTGGGTGATTTGATTTGGTTGTGCCATTTGAACCGGTTGGCTCTTTTAATATTGCTTGAGTCCTTTGACCTGGTTTGGCCTATTAGATATGATCGGCTTATTTGAGCCGGCTGTCTCATTTGATACGATTGGGCCATGTGAACCGGTTGAGTCATTTGATATGGTTGGGCCATTTGAACTGGCTGGGTCATTTGAACCTGCTGGGTCATTTGATATTGTTGGGCCATTTGAACTGGTTGGGTCATTTGAATCGGTTGGGTCATTTAAACTGGTTCGCTCATTTGATATGGTTGGGTCAATTAAACCGGTTTGCTCATTTGATATGGTTGGGCCATTTGAACCGGTTCGGTTATTTGAACCTGCTGGGTCATTTGATATTGTTGAGCCATTTGAACTGGTTGGGTCATTTGAATCGGTTGGGTCATTTAAACTGGTTCGCTCATTTGATATGGTTGGGTCAATTAAACCGGTTTGCTCATTTGATATGATTGGTCCATTTGAACCGGTTGGGGCATTTCATATGGTTGGGCCATTTGAACCGGTTGAGACATTTGATATGGTTGGGCCATTTTAACTGGTTGGGCCATTTGATACGGTTGGGCCATTTGAACAGGTTGGCTCATTTGAGTAATTTTATATTACATCCTTCAACAACATGGAAACCCTGAAGTTAAACTCAAGCAGTTGTTGCATTTTCACCGCTGTCAAACCATCTCAAACAAAAACGTTCAGTTAAACAGGCCTGTACAATCATGAATGCAACTTTTGAACTGGTTTGAGTATGTTGATATCAGTGAAAATCACAATCAGTGGCTGGGTTTTGAAGTTCAGAGTTTGGACAGCAAGCCCATACAGTGGTTTGATCCAGTTGTTGCTATATTTTGAACCTCACAAGTTTACATGATCATCTTAATAGAAAATGTATTCAGTACCTAAAACATGATTCACTGTACTTCACGAACAAAATTGTCCAATTAATGGAATTGTCACATACACCTTTTCCTTTCCATATCTAAATTTAACTTTGTATTGCACTGTTAAACATTGACTGTGAATTCTTTGCACTGGAATGAATGACACTTGTGAAAAATCCGAACACCATACCTCCAGAGGCTCAGGATACCAGTGCTTCTCAGGGTGGCTCCTGAACCAACCAACCTCAGCACGAACAAATGTTAGCTTCCGTCTTTTGCCCTGGCCTTGTTTAATGACCACATCGTTAGTTAGGAATCTCTGGACTCTTCCTGTTCTGTGCTCTCCAGTAAGCCACTTGGCCGAAACACCGCAGTTGCTTGGACATCTATATATGTTGCCATTGATTTGAACGCGGGAGAAACTGCCACAGAGTCTTTGAGCACTAACTACCTCACAATCTGGGTGCAAAGTCTTGTGCATCTCAATCAGCTCAGACGTATCATCTTCATCTAATGCAATTCTCTTGATAGGTGGCAAAAGAACAACCATTAAACTTTGTTTGTCACTTAAAGTTAAGTCCTCTGTTGATGGATCTCCAGACACGAGATTTGACCTGTCAAATAATTGTTCTGCACACAGCATCTCGCCTACAGTGCCACGCTGTGTACCCAAAAGCAGACTCTGAAATGTATTGTGCTCATCTGGGAAATCCATGATGCACAGGTCCTTGTCTCGAAGAAATCTTCGCATAAGCTGGACACCTGAAAGAAATAACCCATATTATTTTATAAAACAAGACTACTGCAATGCGCCCTCCAATATTCAAGTCCCTCTGAATAACACAGAACAGAACATAAAGTTGATTTGGAAAGATGGTAATCATATTCTTGACATCAGGGCTGTTATTAAGTTTTGAGTGACATGTTGCATTGGTGTAGGTGAAAAGGTAAGGTCTTCACAAGGCTAGAGGCTCCCAACTGCCAGAGCTTTACCTGGTTTCCGTAGCGTGAAGCGACTGAGAGTATTACTACTCCCCCTGGATGGGATGCTAGTCCATTGTAAGGTTACCCCCCAGCATTATGTCACCGGTACCCATTTATACACCTAGGTGGAGAGAGACAACATGTAGCAAAGTTTTTTGTCTAAGGGCCTCTTCATATGAGCCCGGTTGACTGGGCTGGCTCGGTTACCGAGATCTCACCTCACTCCTATTTCCTTTGTAAAATTTTTCCGGCGTTCATATGAGAAGGCGGGCGGGCCCGGTTACTGAGATCTCCGTAACCGGGCTGGAAATTTTCCCATAAGAACAGGCCAGCCCGGTTACCAGGATGAAGATGTTTCAAGTACGCAAGTTACTGTCGAAGGAGGATGACATTAGCATCATTCTGACCTATCTTTTACACTTTTTTATCAAAAATGATTTCTGGAATCTGAATGAGCGAAGAAATAATAATTTTCACAATTGCAGGAAAGAAAATCCTGAGTTAATATTTTTGTGCTTGCTATCAAGTAAACAATTTCATCTCGGTAACCAGGATGAAATTTCCCATATGAACAGACGACAAAATCTATCCCGCCAACCAGGCCAGCCCAGGTACTGGGCTTATATGAAGAGGCGCTAAGGAAACAGCACGACGGCAGAGACCAGCCTTGAACCACTGACCTTCAGGTTGAAATTCCGACATGATGGCCACTAGACCACTGTGCCTCCGCTGTTAAATTGATGTAAACACATGACTATGGGACTAATATTTTCAGGTTGAACTAGTGAGAAGCACATCTGGGAACTTCTTGAGTTATAAAACTGTTTTTTTCCTCCTAGGTGTTTCAATTTGTGTGACTAATGCACACTTCATCAGGGAGTTTTACAATACAACTTTCATATACCTAAAAACGGACTAAATTTTACATTGCACAAAAGACACACATACAGATCTGCGTATAGGAACTACAAACCCCGCAGATTTGTGTCTAGGAAACAGGTGGAACATTTTGCAAGGTGTGAAATTTTTTTTAGGAGAAAATAAAACAGTTTTCCAACTCAAGACTAGTTCAACCTTAAAAAAAGGAGTAGGAAAGTGATCACAAAAAAATTCAACTTGATAGATGCCTGCTATGCTAGGGCTGCATTACATTCTATCTCGGTATACAGAATCGATGAAATTAAAAAATCACAAAATTTTTGTTCATCGATTGGTCATAAATTTCCAATATCAATCCATTAATTAATATCGTAATTGATTGTTGATTTCATAGATTGTGTACGCCAGGACTCAACACACTGCCACACATGTATGACAGCCACTTACCAATGCTGTGATTGTTCTTGTGATATGATCCAAGGATACCATTATACCTCTCAAAGGAGAAACACCAGAATGAGTAGACTGGTCCATAGTCTCTGATGCAATCCACAAGATGACAACTTAAGTGCATATTTGGAGTGCACGTTTCAGTACCATATAGTCTCTCAAAATGTTTACAAAACTCTATGATCTTTGATTCTGCCTCTGAACACTGTGCCATCGTTAGGGACTGACAGCCTATCAAGCGACACGCAGTTACAAAACACATCCATGCATCATAATGTTCCCGAGGTAAAATTCCCTTTAATGCAAATGCTGTAGCAAACGTAGTCCTTCCACTGGTCTGCTGTAAATCAACTGAATCCTGTGGAAAACTTTGAAGGGATCCTACCAATTTCTCGCGGTGGAATAACAGCATCAACTCTCCTCTGGAAGAAGTCAATATGTTTATCGTTGATCAATTCCTTCTCCTTCCAAACCTTCAAGGTTGTTTTGGCCAAACCAAGGAAAAGAAGGTGCACTGGATCAATAATAACAAATCGCACAGCATCATAATATGGCAACTGAAATAGGACTGAGTACTTTGTTCCAGTGAGGCGAACAACAGCGTTAACGTCTGTTTGGCACCGAGCAAAACGCTCAGAGTCTGCATGCGTTCTGTCGAGCTTATTTGTTCTTTTTTCCCAGGTGTCTGGCAAAACGAGAGAAATCGGGTTTTGACCCAAAAGAGGGCCGTGGAAACGTCTTGAAGCACTTGTTACAACCTGAGAATTTAAACAATAATACTTATTCAGTCACGTGTAAAAGTAAATTACATGTACCTTAATAGCGACTGTCAGTTGCATTCAAATACTGTCAGTTTTGCTACCCAAGAATTTATTCAACCACTCCCACTATAACGGACTCTCGATATTATGGACTTACGGGCACTTGATTCGGTCCCAACATCACATTTCTATTGTTTTAACTCTCTATATAGCAGACACCGAATGTCATCTTTGAACAATTAAAGACATTTAAAAATAATTTTTCTGTCTTTTGTCTACACCCATGTCTTTCTGGCTGAATTTGCGCTTTTCTTTTGGCCATCAACTGAAATTTCTTCTTTCTTTTCTCTCACGTCCCTGTTAACCATTCAAGGACATTTGGGACAGTCACTCTGCAACTAAAATATTTTATGTACAATTGACAATTAAGCTTACATGTAGTTTTTCTTGAAATGATAAAACATATTTCAAAATTTCACCTTTTTCTTTTACTAAATATTACACTGTGAAATAATGATATTAACATTATAGGTACCTTTTGCTGCTGAATGACCTGCAAATCCTCCACATTTGCTAACAGCTGGCACATCACAGCATAATGCCAAGAGTGCGACCCGAACCTTGAACATGCCTCCTGGAAGAAGAGTGTCCGCAATGATAACACCATCCCAGAAGTCTATCAGCTCATCAACGAAAGGTTTCAAAAAGGAATTGTTATCACCCTTTGGCTCGTTTGGACCTGGTATAATCCCCACTATAATGACATTTTGCGGTTTAAACCTCTTCTCCCTTGGAAGATTCATCAGTACTAAATAAATTACTCCACAACTGTGATTAGTGTGTTTGTATCGCTGAAACGAGTCGACATTGAGCATAACTCCAAGGTTTCCTGCTGTTGAGAAGAATGCATTTCCATCAGAATCTAAGAACTCTTTCCAAACTTTTCCGTCAAAAACATTAGCCATAGAATCTGCCGTTAGCCTTCTCTTTCTCCAAGATTCACAGTTTTCAAGAAATCCTGGTCTCGTTAGCAGTGACCTCAGTGAATCTGACAACTTCTTGAAACAATATGAATTCTTGGGATGGAGGAATAAGGATCCATTCTTTCATCGCATGTTCTTTATTAAGAATGCTCCACACTGCTTCCTTCTGCTTCTCTGAGAATGATTTGGGAATGGAACGTGGTCACATTTCTTTGAAATAATCCGTCCGTTGCTCTTTCCTTATCACACAGTCCTCAGTTCTGTATAATGTACAGCACTTTAGACAAGCAACAAATTTCTCAAACTCATCTTGTCCAAGTCCAGTGTAAGATTTGGCCAAATAAAGTGTCTGTTGTAAACTTTGTGCAAACTTAACTAGGACATCAACCTTGGCCACATTTGCAATCATTGTTAGAAAAAGCCGAAAAAACTGCAATAACACAAGAATTCCATGATCAGAAACTTTATACAGTGTTTGCCAGAGGAACAGGAACAAAACAAGGACTCTTGACTCTGATGAGACTCCGTCTTTCTGATGACATGAGAATGAGTCTCGTTGCAAGCGAAAGTGAAAGTGATTAGGCCTTATGCATGATTGCTCAAAATTCACCCCCAAGAATTGCATACACCAAACAAGAACCCTGTGGCTACAAAGATGGGCCTGCATACACCACAGGAAACTTAATTATTGTCAATCTCTGGAACGTTTCCATTTTTGCCATATAATATTATGTATTCTCGACACGTACTTCTTTTGAAAAGATATCTTTAACTTATTACCCATTTTATTGAACTTTTATTTGTAAATAGACTATTTTATTAAATTAAATAAAGTTTTGTTGAATGATATACACAATGTCTTTCTTTATTCAAGGCGTAGCGGATACCCATAACTTTCCCCATGTGCAAGAGTGTACCTGTTGGAAAACGAGATTGAAAAAAAGAATGAAACGTATGCAGGACCGAATACTACAGTACCCAAGCGTACAAATATGCGTGATACACATCGACATCTCGAGTGTTCTAACGGAATATGATACGCGAAAAGCATAAAAAAGTCGTATACTTTGGAATACGGGAAGAGTTCTACAATGTTCGAGTTTTAATACCCCGCAACCACCAATAGAATACGCAAAAACCGGAAGTACATTTGGTGTCGTGGTGATGCGTATCGAATAACTCACATATTCGTCAGGATTCGGGCAGGTACAGGTCAAAAGTGCCGTTCGCGAGGGTCGTATACGGACTTGAATACGTGGGAGTATGCAAAAGTATTCGAATCACTAGGGAACGCCAGCGTTCACAGGTGGTCAAAACAAACCTTTAGAGACCATCAATTGGCCGTATGCATTTCGAACATTTCGACGTATTCAAAAAGATGAAAATTGAATACGGAAAAACGGGCCAGATTCTAATAGAATACTCGCGGTGTACGTCGCGTCATGCGCCACCAACCATGTCAAATGACTGAACCGGTTCATATGGCCCAGCCATATCAAATGAGCCAACCAGCTCAAATAATCCAATCATGTCAAATAAGCCAACCAGATAAAATGACCCATAAATATCAAATGACCCAACAAGTTTAAATGACCCAACCAGTTCAAATGGCCCAACCATATCAAATGACTCAACCGGTTCAAATGGCCCAACCATATCAAATGAGCCAACCGGCTCAAGTAAGGCAATCATAGCAAATAAGCTAACCAAATCAAATGACCCATAAATATCAAATGACCCAACCGGTACAAATGACCCAATCAGTTCAAATGACCCAACCATATAAAATGACGCAGCAGGTTCAAATGGCCCAACCAGTTCAAATGGCCCAACCATATCAAATGACTCAACCGGTTCAAATGGCCCAACCATATCAAATGACCCAAGCGGTTCAACTGACCCAACCAGTTCAAATGGCCCAACCATATCAAATGACCCAACAGTTTGAAATGACGCAACCATATCAAATGACCGAACGGGTTCCAATGGCCGAACCATGTCAAATGACTGAACCGGTTCAAATGGCCCAGCCATATCAAACGAGCCAACCAGCTCAAATAAGCCAATCATATCAAATAAGCCAACCAGATCAAATGACACAACCATATCAGATGAGCCAATTGTTTTAAATGGCCCAAGCACATCAAATCAAATGAGCCAACCGGTTCAAATGGGCCAGTCATATCAATTGAGCAAACCGGCTCAAATAAGCCAATCATATCAAATAGGCCAACCAGATCGAATGACCCAGCCATATCAAATGAGCCAACTGGTTCAAATTGTCCAACAATATCAAATGACCCAACTTGTTCAAATGGCCAAGCCATATCAAATGACCCAACCAGATCAAATTACCCAACTTTTTCAAATGGTCCAACCATATCAAAGGAAAAAACCGATTTAAATGGCCCAACCATATCAAATGACCCAACCGGTTCAATTTACCCAACCAGTTCAAATGGCCCAGCCAGATCAAATGACCCAACCGGTTCAAATGGACCAATCATATCAAGTGAGCCATCTAGTTCAAATGGCGAGCCCATATCAAATGATCCAACCAGATTAAATGACCCAACTTTATCAAATGGCCCAACCATATCAAATGACTCAACCTGTTCAAATAACCAAATCATATCAAATGAGCCAACAGGCTCAAATAAGCCAATCATATCAAATAAGCTAACCAGATCAAATGACCCAACCATTTCAAATCACCCAACCATGTCACATGAGCCAACCGGTTCAAATGGCGCAATCATATCAAATGACCCAGTCAGTTTAAATTACCGAACCAGTTCAAACGGCCCAGCCAGATCAAATGACCCAACCGGTTCAAATGGACCAATCATATTAAGTGAGCCATCTGGTTCAAATAGCCAGACCATATCAAATGACCCAACCAGATTAAATGACCCAACTTTGTCAAATGGCCCAACCATATCAAGTGACTCAACCTGTTCAAATAACCAAATCATATCAAATGAGCCAACAGGCTCAAATAAGCCAATCATATCAAATAAGCTAACCAGATCAAATGACCAGACCATTTCAAATCACTCAACCATGTCAAATGAGCCAACTGGTCCAAATGGCGCAATCATATCAAATGACCCAACCAGTTTAAATTACCCAACCAGTTCAAATGGCCCAGCCAGATCAAATGACCCAACCGGTTCAAATGGACCAATCATATCAAGTGAGCCACCTGGTTCAAATGGCCAAACCATATCAAATGACCCAACCATATCAAATGACCCAACTTTTTCAAATGGCTTAGCTATATCAAATGACTCAACCTGTTCAAATGGCCCACCCATATCAAATGAGCCAACCGGCTGAAATAAGCCAATCATATGAAATAAGCTAACCAGATCAAATGACCCAACCATTTCTAATTACCCAACCATATCAAATGATATGTTTAAAAATGGACGAGTAACCAGGGTAAGACATAATAAGATTTTGAGCGTTCTCTGGTTAAAAATTTAAAAGTTTGAGCTTTCGATTGCCAGTCTGCAATATTTGATAAGTGATGATCACCTTGACAAGGTGATCATCACTTTGACAAGTGATGATCAGATTGCCAGTCTGCAATCTTGTCAAAGATTGCAGACTGGCAATAGAAAGCTCAAACTTTTAAATTTTTAACCAGAGAACGCTAAAATCTTATCATATCAAATAAGCCAACCGGCTCAAATAAGCCAATCAGATCAAACAAGCTAACCAAATCAAATGACCCATAAATATCAAATGACCCAACAAGTTTAAATGACCCAACCAGTTCAAATGGCCCAACCATATCAAATGACGCAAACGGGCTCAAATGATCCAACCAGTTCAAATGGCCCAACCATATCAAATGACTCAAGCGGTTCAAATGGCCCAACCATATCAAATGACCCAACAGTTTGAAATGACGCAACCATATCAAATGACCGAACGGGTTCCAATGGCCGAACCATTTCAAATGACTGAACCGGTTCAAATGGCCCAGCCATATCAAACGAGCCAACCAGCTCAAATAAGCCAATCATATCAAATAAGCCAACCAGATCAAATGACACAACCATATCAGATGAGCCAATTGTTTTAAATGGCCCAAGCATATCAAATCAAATGAGCCAACCGGTTCAAATGGCCCAGTCATATCAAATGAGCAAACCAGCTCAAATAAGCCAATCATATCAAATAGGCCAACCAGATCGAATGACCCAACTTGTTCAAATGGCCAAACCATATCAAATGACCCACCCAGATCAAATTACCCAACCTGTTCAAATGGCCCATCCAGATCAAATGACCCAACCGGTTCAAATGGACCAATCATATCAAGTGAGCCACCTGGTTCAAATGGCCGAACCATATCTAATGACCCAACCAGATCAAATGACCCAACTTTTTCAAATGGCTCAACTATATCAAATGACTCAACCTGTTCAAATGGCCCAACCATATCAAATGAGGCAACCGGCTGAAATAAGCCAATCATATCAAATAAGCTAACCAGATCAAATGACCCAACCATTTCTAATTAGCCAACCATATCAAATGATATGTTTAAAAATGGACTAGTAACCAGGGTAAGACATAATAAGATTTTGAGCGTTCTCTGGTTAAAAATTTAAAAGTTTGAGCTTTCGATTGCCAGTCTGCAATCTTTGATAAATGATGATCACCTTGACAAGGTGATCATCACTTTGACAAGTGATGATCAGTTTGCCAGTCTGCAATCTTGTCAAAGATTGCAGACTGGCAATCGAAAGCTCAAACTTTTAAATTTTTAACCAGAGAACGGTAAAATCTTATCATATCAAATAAGCCAACCGGCTCAAATAAGCCAATCAGATCAAACAAGCTAACCAAATCAAATGACCCATAAATATCAAATGACCCAACAAGTTTAAATGACCCAACCAGTTCAAATGGCCCAACCATATCAAATGACTCAACCGGTTCAAATGGCCCAACCATATCAAATGACCCAAGCGGTTCAACTGACCCAACCAGTTCAAATGGCCCAACCATATCAAATGACCCAACAGTTTGAAATGACGCAACCATATCAAATGACCGAACGGGTTCCAATGGCCGAACCATGTCAAATGACTGAACCGGTTCATATGGCCCAGTCATACCAAATGAGCCAACCAGCTCAAATAATCCAATCATATCAAATAAGCCAACCAGATCAAATGACCCATAAATATCTTTATGGGATCAAGTTTAAATGACCCAACCAGTTCAAATGGCCCGACCATATCAAATGACTCAACCGGTTCAAATGGCTCAACCATATCAAATCAGCCAACCTGCTCAAATGACCCAACCATGTCAAAATGACTCAGCTGGTTCAAATGGCCCAGCCATATCAAATGACCCAACGGGTTTAAATGGCCCAGGCATATTAAATGAGCCAACCGAATCATATGACCCAGCCATATCAAATTAGCCAACCGGTTCCAATGACCAAACCATATCAAATGAGCCAACCAGATCAACTGACTCATCTCGGTCATCTGGTTCAAATGGCTCAGCCGGATCCATTGACACAACTGGTTCATGATCATGGTCTACGGGTTGACCCATGCAACCGGCTCATTTGACCTTATGGGATCAAATACCCAACCGGATCAAATGGCACAACCGGATCAAATGAGCCAACCATATCAATTGAGCCAACCGGCTGAAATGAGCCATAGGATCAAATGACCCAACCAGCTCAAGTGACCCAACCGGCCCAAGTGGCCCAACCATATCAAATGAGCGAAGCGGATCACATTAGCCAACTGGAGCGAATGAGCCAACTGGCTCAAATGGCCAAACCATATCAAATGACCCAACCATATCAACTGACCCAACCAGCTCAAGTGGCCCAATCATATTAAATGACTCAAACGGTTTAAATGGCCCAACCATGTCAAATGAGCCAACCAGATCAATTGACTCATCTCGGTCATCTGGTTGAAATGGCTGAACCGGATCCATTGACCCAACTGGTTCATGATCATGGTCCCCTAGTTGACCCATGCAACCGGCTCAACTGACCTAATGAGATCAAATACCCAACCGGATCAAATGGCCCAACCGCATCAAATGAGCCAACCATATTAAATAAGCCAACCGGCTGAAATGAGCCAACTGGATCAAATGACCCATCCGGCTCAAGTGACCCAACCATATCAAATGAGCCAACTGGATCGAATGAGCCAACCAGCTCAAATAAGCCAATCATATCAAATAAACCAACAAGATCAAATGAGCCAACCGGTTTAAATAGCCCAACCATAACAAATCAAATCAGCCAATCGGTTTAAATGGCTCAACCATATCAAATCAGCCAACCTGCTCAAATGACCCAACCATGTCAAATGACTCAGCTGGTTCAAATGGCCCAACCATATCAAATGACCCAACGGGTTTAAATGGCCCAGGCGTATTAAATGAGCCAACCGCTTCAAATGAACCAACCATTTCAACTGAGCCAACCAGGTCAATTGACTCATCTCGGTCATCTGGTTCAAATGGCTCAACCGGATCCATTGATCCAACTGGTTCATGATCATGGTCCATGGGTTGACCCATGCAACCGGCTCAATTGCCTAATAAGATCAAATACCCAACCGGATGAAATGGCCCAGCCGGATCAAATGAGCCAACCATATTAAATAAGCCACCCGGCTGAAATGAGCCAACTGGATCAAATGACCCATCCGGCTCAAGTGACCCAACCATATCAAATGAGCCAAGCGGATCACATGACCCAACCGGATCAAATGAGCAAACTGGATCAAATGACACAAACCATATCAAAGCAGCCATCGGATCATATAGCCAAACCATATTAAATGAGCCAATGGGTTTAATTGACCCAACCATATCAAATGAGCCAACCAGTTCAAATGACCTAACCGGTTCAAATGATAACCATATCAAATGAGCCAACCGGATAAAATGACTCATCTCGGTCATTTGGGTTTAATAGCACAACCAGATCAAATGTGCCAACCAGTTCAAATGGTCTGGATCAATTGACCCAACCGCATCAAATTGGCCATCCGAATCAAATGAGCCAACCATATCAAATGAGCCAACCGGTTCAAATGGCTCAACCGGATCCATTGACACAACTGGTCTATGATCAGTTGATCCATGCAACCGGCTCAATTGACCTAACCAGATCAAATAAACAACCGGATCAAATGACCCAACCGATTTTTTCAACATGATGTTCCTTATTATAACTTTAAAAGCGTAACGTTGCCTTACATTTAACTAAACTTTTCCGGAAAGATGCGTAAATTTGTGCCACATGCACCTTTATGCTGTTGGTAATACGAATGCTTAAAGACGCGTTAAAAGTTCAACTTTACTTTTCTGTTGATAAAAGTTACGCAAAGTTCAGTTTTACGCTTTTCGTTAAGATGCGTATAGGCATGTAAAGTTCAGCTCTATGCTTTTGCTAAGACACATTAAATTAGCTATTTACGACCATGTGTAAAAACGCGTGCGCGCTAAATTGTACAAAATTCAAGTTTCCTTTTTTGTTAAGACGCCTTTAACTGCGTAACGTTCAACTTTACGCTTTCCGTAAAAATCCGTAAAGGTGTATAAACACGTGTAAAGGTGTATAAACATTGATTTTTGCTTAGCCGTAAAAGTGCTAAAGTTCGCGTCAAGTTCAACTTTGTCCAAGACGAGTTTAATTGGATGAAGTTATTTGTCTTTATGTAAAGACAGGTACGCATTAAATTGCGTAAAGTTGAATTTCATTTAATCTAGCTCTGAGAGGCCATGTAATGACAGTGAATTGGTCCCAACGCAAGACAATTTGTCTTTTATCACCGTATAAATCAAATTTGAGGTAGTTCGCTTTAATAGATCAATGGTTTCTCAAGGGAATCATTCACTTTCGTATTCTACAGAGACGAAATTTACCGCAGTATCCTATTAAGAAAATCCCAGAATGATTCTGAACAGAGGGTATTCGGACGTGCACGTTCTGAATACTCTAGAATTCGTCGGCGTCAGGAACACGTATTCAATGCTAGAATATTCTTGAATATTCGAGTTTTCACGCAGTGCTAGTGCGAAAATGACAAAACGTGCTGATCGCGGGCTGAAAACGCTGTTTTGTACAAACTCGTGAACTTTGCTGAAAATCGCTAATGAACCCGCCAATGAGTAAGTTGCCAATTAAATCCAAATAACCGCATAACCGCCAGTGTTAGTTATCTCCTGCGTAAATATGTGCCTCTCAGGTGTGTTTAAAAGTACTTATCACACATGAGTAAAAACGCTGATATCGGGATGAAAATGCTGTCTTGTAGAGACTCGTGCACCTTGCTGAAAATCGCTAAAAAGTGGTGCGCCCCAGAGCAGCACGTTTTGTCATTTTTGCATTGGGTGCACCCCTTGTTAGCGATTTTCAGCAAAGTGCACGACATTGTACAATACAGCGATTTCAGCCCGAGATGACTACGTTTTGTCATTTCCGCACTGAGCGTACCACTTTTTAGCGACTATCAGCAAAGCGAACGAGTTTGTACAAATCAGCGTTTTCAGCCCGATATCAGCATGTTTTGTCATTTTCGCACTAGGCGCACCACTTTATAGCGATTTTCAGCAAAGTGCACGGGTTTGTACAAAACAGCGATTTCTCCCCAAGATCAATGTTTTGCCATTTTCACACTGGGAGTACCAGTCCACTATGCGCTGCATAGCGCTCTTTGTTCTTTGTGAGTCACAGCAAAAGTCAAATTTTCAAGAGTTGCTGGAGACACCTAAAACCATATTCTGTACGTTTTAGCCTTGTTCGATGCGTAGCATAATTGGTTCAAAGTGGGTCACAGGAAAACTAGCGTTTTTAAGAATTTCTCGGAACACTTTTCATCGTCGGTTTTATAACCCTCTGTATCTGTAGCATATTCTGCAAGTTTGAAGTGTGTACAATGCATGGTGATGTCGATGCTCAACAGTTGCTCGAGACAGCTCAAACCATAGGTTTTATAATATTTTCGGTGTCTATAGCATATTTTGCACGTTTTGGGCTTGTTCGATGCATAGCAAAATTTGACCACAGTGGGACTCAAGAAAACTGGATTTTTTAGACCTTTAGGAACTCCTCAAATCATCAGCTTTCCTGTGGGGTATTCTTAAATTTGAGGGGAGTTTGTTGCACAGTGAGTTTTTTTCACTGTGGGTCGGAGGAAAACTGCATTTCTCAAGAGTAGCGTGGAACTTCTCAAAGCATCGGCTTTCTAATACTTTTGGTGTCTGTGAAATATTCTGCTCTTAAGATGCCTGTGCGATGCGTGGCCAAATTTCTGCACTGTGGCTCATTAAAAAAGTGGATTCTTTAAAAGTTGCTCGAGACAACTAGAGCAATAGGTTTTATAATGCTCTCGGTGTATGAAGCATATTCCGCTAGTTTGAGGTGTGTACAATGCATTCTGACCTTGCTCTTTGTGAGTCCCAGTGAAAGGCCATTTTGAATAGTTTTTCAAGACAGGGCAAACCGTAGATAAACCGTAGCAAAACCGTAGGCTCGAGAAACCTCAAACCGTAATACTTATGATGTCAGTAGCAAATTCTGCGCGTTTTAGGCTTGTTCGAAGCGTAGCATAAGTGGTGCAAAGTGGGTCACAGGAAAATTCGCGTTTTTAAGAAATTCTCGGAGCACCCTTCATCGTCGGTTCCTGTAGCATATGCTGAAAGTTTCAAATGCATAATGATTTTGCTCATTGTTGCTCCCTGGAAAAGTCGATTTTAAACAGTTGCTCGAGACAGCTCAAATTAGAGGTTTTATAATGCTTTCGGTGTCGGTAGCTTTCTCTGCACGTTTTGGGCTTGTTTGATGTGGAGCAAAACTTCATCCTTAGTGGTTCTCGCTATGTAATGCTTTTAGTGTTTGTGAGATATTCTGCTCTTGAGAAGCCTGTGCGATGCGTAGCCCAATTTCTGCATTGTGGGTCTTTAGAAAAGTGGATTTTTTAAATGTTGCTTGAGAGAGCTTACGTGATAGAATTTATAATGCTCTCGGTGTCAGTAGCATATTCTGCCCGGCAGTTTGAGGGGTGTGCGATGAGTAGCGTAATTGGTCCACAGTGGGTCACAGGAAAACTGGCGTTTTTTACAATTGCTTGGAACACCCTTGATCGTCGGTTTTATAACGATCTCCGTGTCTGTAGCATATTCTGCAAGTTTAAATTGGGTACATTGTATGGTGACTTTGCTCTTTGTAGGTCCCTGCAAAAGTCGGTTTTCAACAGTTTCGTGAGAAAGCTCAAACTGCAGGTTTTATAACGCTTTCGGTGTCCTTAGGATACTCTGTACGTTATGGGGTTGTTTAATGCCTAGGAAAATTAATCCATATTAGGGCCCACTGAAAACTCTAAAAAGTGGTGTGCCCAGTACAAAAATGACATAACCAGCTGATCTCGGCCTGAAAACTTTGCTGAAAAGCGCTAAAAAGTGGTGCACCTAGTGCAAGAATGACAAAACGTGCTGATCTTGGGCTCAAAAGGCTGTTTTCTACAAACTAGTGCACTTTGCTGAAAATCACTTTAAAGTAGGTACTCAGTGCGAAAATGACAAAACGTGCTGAACTCGTACTGAAAACTTCAGTTTTGTACAAACTCGTGCACTTTACTGAAAACTCTAAGAAGTAGTGTCCTCAGTGCAAAAACGAGAAAACGTGCTGATATCGGGCTGAAAACGTCTGTTTTGTACAAACCGTGCACTTAACTGAAAATTCTAAGAAGTGGTGTCGCCAGTGCAAAAACGAGAAAACGTGCTTATATCGGGCTGAAAACGCTGCTGAAAAGCGCTAAAAAGTGGTGCACCTAGTGCAAAAATGACAAAACGTGCTGATCTTGGGCTCAAAAGGCTGTTTTCTACAAACTAGTGCACTTTGCTGAAAATCACTTAAAAGTAGTGCACCCAGTGCGGAAATGACAAAACGTGCATATCTCGGAATGAAAACATTAATTTGCACAAACTCGTGCACTTTGCGAAAAATCGCTAAAGAGTGGTGTGCAAAGTGCAAAAATCGCAGACCTTCTGATGTCGGGATGAAAAACTGTGTTTTGAACAAACCCGTTCATTTTGCTGGAAATCGCTAAAAGGTTGTGCGCGCAGTGCAAAAATGAGAAAACGTGCTGATCTCAGGCTGAAAACTCTGTCTGGCAGACACTCGTGCACTTTGCTGAAAATCGCTTAAAAGTAGTGCACCCAGTGCGAAAATGAGAAAACGTGCATATCTCGGACTGAAAACATTAATTTGCACAAACTCGTGCAATTTGCGAAAAATCGCTAAGGAGTGGTGTGCAAAGTGCAAAAATCGCAAACCTTCTGATGTCGGGCTGAAAACTGTGTTTTGAACAAACCCGTTCACTTCGCTGGAAATTGCTAAAAAGTGGTTCGCTCAGTGCAAAAATGACAAAACGTGCCGATATCAGGCTGAAAAGGCTGTTTTGTACAAACGTGTGCACTTTGCTGAAAATCGCTAAAAAGTGGTGTGCCCAGTGCGAAAATGACAAAATGTGCCGATCTCGGGCTGAAAAGGCTTTTTTGTACAAACTCCTGCACTTTGCTGAAAACCGCTAAAAAGTTGTGCGCCCACTACGAAAATGACAAAGCGTGCTGATCTCGGGCTGAAACGGCTCTTTTGTACAAACTCCTGCACTTTGCTGAAAATCGCTAAAAGGTAGTGCCCCCAGTGCGAAAAAGACAAAACGTGCTACTCTCGGGCTGAAAACGCTGTTTTGTGCAAACTCGTCCACTTTGCTGAAAATTGCTAAGAAGTGGTGTACCGAGTGCCAAAAGGACAAAAGGTGCTGAGGTCGGGCTGAAAGCACTGTTTTGAAGAAACTCCTGCACTTTGCTAAATATCACTAGAAAGTAGTGCGCCCAGTGCGAAAATGACAAAACGTTCTGATCTCGGGCTGAAAACTTCTGTTTTGTACAAACTCGTGCACTTTACTGAAAACTCTAAAAAGTGGTGTGCCCAGTGCAAAAATGACAAAACGTGCTGATATCGGGCTGAAAACGCTGATTTGTACAAACCGTGCACTTTACTGAAAATTCTAAGAAGTGGTGTCCCCAGTGCAAAAACGAGAAAACGTGCTGATATCGGGCTGAAAACGCTGTTGTGTACAAACCGTGCACTTTGCTGAAAATCATTTGCTGAAAATCACTTGCTGAAAATCGCTTAAAAGTACTGCACCCAGTGCGAAAATGAGAAAACGTGCATATCTCGGGCTGAAAACATTAATTTGCACAAACTCGTGCACTTTGCGGAAAATCGCTAAAAAGTGTTTCGCTCAGTGCAAAAATGACAAAACGTGCTGATATCAGGCTGAAAATGCTGTTATGTACAAACTCCTGCACTTTGCTGAAAATCGCTAAAAAGTGGTGTGCCCAGTGCGAAAATGACAAAATGTGCCGATCTCGGGCTGAAAAGGCTGTTTTGTACAAACTTGTGCACTTTGCTGAAATCGCTAAAAGGTTGTGCGCCCAGTGCAAAAATGAGAAAACGTGCTAATCTCAGGCTGAAAACTCTGTCTGGCAGACACTCGTGCACTTTGCTGAAAATCGCTAAAAGGTAGTGCGCCCAGTGTGAAAAAGACAAAACGTGCTACTCTCGGGCTGAAAACGCTGTTTTGTGCAAACTCGTCCACTTTGCTGAAAATTGCTAAAAAGTGGTGTACCCAGTGCAAAAAGGACAAAAAGTGGTGTGCCCTTTGCAAAAATGACAAAACGTGCTGATCTCAGCCTGAAAACTTTGCTGAAAAGCGCTAAAAAGTGGTGCACCTAATGCAAAAATGACAAAACGTGCTGATCTTGGGCTCAAAAGGCTGTTTTCTACAAACTAGTGCACTTTGCTGAAAATCACTTAAAAGTAGTGCACTCAGTGCAAAATGACAAAACGTGCTGAACTCATGCTAAAAACTTCTGCTTTGTACAAACTCGTGCACTTTATTGAAAACTCTAAGAAGTGGTGTCCCCAGTGCAAAAATGAGAAAACGTGCTGATATCGGGCTGAAAACGGTGTTTTGTACAAACCGTGCACTTTACTGAAAACTCTAAAAAGTGGTGTGCCCAGTGCAAAAATGACAAAACGTGCTGATCTCGGCCTGAAAACTTTGCTGAAAAGCGCTAAAAAGTGGTGCACTTAGTGCAAAAATGACAAAACGTGCTGATCTTGGGCTCAAAAGGCTGTTTTCTACAAACTAGTGCACTTTGCTGAAAATCACTTAAAAGTAGTGCACTCAGTGCAAAATGACAAAACGTGCTGAACTCGTGCAGAAAACTTCTGTTTTGTACAAACTCGTGCACTTTACTGAAAACTCTAAAAAATGGTGTGCCCAGTGCAAAAATGACAAAACGTGCTGATCTCGGCCTGAAAACTTTGCTGAAAAGCGCTAAAAAGTGGTGCACCTAGTGCAAAAATGACAAAACGTGCTAATATCGGGCTGAAAACGCTGTTTTGTACAAACTGTGCTGAAAATCACTAAAAAGTAGTACGCCCACTGTGAAAATGGCAAAACATTGATCTTGGGGAGAAATCGCTGTTTTGTAGAAACCCCTGCACTTTGCTGAAAATCGCTATAAAGTGGTGCGCCCAGTGCGAAAATGACAAAACCTGCTGATATCGGGCTGAAAACGCTGATTTGTACAAACTCGTTCGCTTTGCTGAAAGTCGCTAAAAAGCGGTACGTTCAGTGCGGAAATAGCAAAACATTCTGATCTTGGGATGAAACAGCTGTTTTACACAAATTCGTGCGCTTTGCTGAAAATCGCTAAAAAGTGGTACGCCCAGTGTGAAAATGGCAAAACATTAATCTTGGAGAGAAATCGCTGTTTTGTACAAACCCGTGCACTTTGCTGAAAATCGCTATAAAGTGGTGCGCCTAGTGCGAAAATGACAAAACATGCTGATATCGGGCTGAAAACGCTGATTTGTACAAACTCGTTCGCTTTGCTGAAAGTCGCTAAAAACCGGTACGCTCAGTACGGAAATGGCAAAACATTCTGATCTTGGGATGAAACAGCTGTTTTGCACAAATTCGTGCGCTTTGCTGAAAATCGCTAAAAAGTGGTACGCCCAATGTGAAAATGGCAAAACATTGATCTTGGGGAGAAATCGCTGTTTTGTACAAACCCGTGCACTTTGCTGAAAATCGCTATAAAGTGGTGCGCCTAGTGCGAAAATGACAGAACATGTTGATCTTGGGTTGAAACGCTGATTTGCACAAATTCGTGGGCATTGCTGAAAATAGCTAAAAAGTGGTGTGCCCTGTGCAAAAATGACAAAACGTGCTCATCTCGGAGAGAAATCGTATTTTTGCTCAAACTTGCCCACTTTGCTGAAAATCGCATAAGAGTGGTGTGCCCAGTACAAAAATGACAAAACGTGCTGATCTCGGGCTGAAAACTCAGATTTGCAGAAACAACTGCACTTTGCTGAAAACGCTAAAAAGTGGTGCACCCAGCGCGGAGATAACAAAACGTGCTCATGTCGGGCTGAATCGCTGTATTCAACAAACCCGTGCACTTTGCTTAAAATGGCTAAAAAGTGGTGCGTCCACTGCAAAAATGACAAAACGTGCTCATCATGGGCTGAAAATACTGTTTTGCACAAACTCGTGCACTTTGCTGAAAATAACTTAAGAGTAGTGCGCCCTGTGCGGAAATGACAAAACGTAGTCATCTCGGGCTGAAATCGCTGTATTGTACAATGTCGTGCACTTTGCTGAAAATCGCTAACAAATGGTGCACCCAATGCAAAAATGACAAAACGTGCTGCTCTGGGGCGCACCACTTTTTAGCGATTTTCAGCAAGGTGCACGAGTCTCTACAAGACAGCATTTTCATCCCGATATCAGCGTTTTTACTCATGTGTGATAAGTACTTTTAAACACACCTGAGAAACACATATTTACGCAGGAGATAACTAACACTGGCGATTATGCGGTTATTTGGATTTAATTGGCAACTTACTCATTGGCGGGTTCATTAGCGATTTTCAGCAAAGTTCACGAGTTTGTACAAAACAGCGTTTTCAGCCCGAGATCAGCACGTTTTGTCATTTTCGCACTGGCACTGCGCGAAAACTCGAATATTCAACAATATTCTAGCATTAAACACGTGTTCCTGACGCCGACGAATTCTAGAGTATTCAGAACGTGCACGTCCGAATACCCTCTGTTCAGAATCATTCTGGGATTTTCTTAATAGGATACTGCGGTAAATTTCGTCTCTGTAGAATACGAAAGTGAATGATTCCCTTGAGAAACCATTGATTTATTAAAGCGAACTACCTCAAATTTGATTTATACGGTGATAAAAGACAAATTGTCTTGCGTTGGGACCAATTCACTGTCATTACATGGCCTCTCAGAGCTAGAGTAAATGAAATTCAACTTTACGCAATTTAATGCGTACCTGTCTTTACATAAAGACAAATAACTTCATCCAATTAAACTCGTCTTGGACAAAGTTGAACTTGACGCGAACTTTAGCACTTTTACGGCTAAGCAAAAATCAATGTTTATACACCTTTACACGTCTTTATACACCTTTACGCATTTTTACGGAAAGCGTAAAGTTGAACGTTACGCAGTTAAAGGCGTCTTAACAAAAAAGGAAACTTGAATTTTGTACAATTTAGCGCGCACGCGTTTTTACACATGGTCGTTAATAGCTAATTTAATGTGTCTTAGCAAAAGCATAGAGCTGAACTTTACATGCCTATACGCGTCTTAACGAAAAGCGTAAAATTGAACTTTACGTAACTTTTATCATCAGAAAAGGAAAATTGAACTTTTAACGCGTCTTTAAGCATTCGTATTACCAACAGCATAAAGGTGCATGTGGCACAAATTTACGCATCTTTCCGGAAAAGTTTAGTTAAATGTAAGGCAACGTTACGCTTTTAAAGTTATAATAAGGAACATCATGTTGAAAAAATCGGTTGGGTCATTTGATCCGGTTGTTTATTTGATCTGGTTAGGTCAATTGAGCCGGTTGCATGGATCAACTGATCATAGACCAGTTGTGTCAATGGATCCGGTTAAGCCATTTGAACCGGTTGGCTCATTTGATATGGTTGGCTCATTTGATTCGGATGGCCAATTTCATGCGGTTGGGTCAATTGATCCAGGAAATTTGAACTGGTTGTGCTATTAAACCCAAATGACCGAGATGAGTCATTTTATCCGGTTGGCTCATTTGATATGGTTATCATTTGAACCGGTAGGTCATTTGAACTGGTTGGTTCATTTGATATGGTTGGGTCAATTAAACCCATTGGCTCATTTGATATGGTTTGGCTATATGATCCGATGGCTGATTAAATATGGTTTGTGTCATTTGATCCAGTTTGCTCATTTGATCCGGTTGGGTCATTTGATATGGTTAGGCTATTTGAGCCGGTTGGCTCATTCGATCCAGTTGGCTCATGGGATCCGCTTGGCTCATTTGATATGGCTGGGTCATTTGAGCCGGATGGGTCATTTGATCCAGTTGGCTCATTTCAGCCGGGTGGCTTATTTAATATGGTTGGCTCATTTGATCTGGTTGTGCCATTTGATCCGGTTGGGTATTTGATCTCATTAGGCAATTGAGCCGGTTGCATGGGTCAACCTATGGACCATGATCATGAACCAGTTGGGTCAATGGATCCGGTTGAGCCATTTGAACCAGATGACCGAGATGAGTCAATTGACCTGGTTGGCTCATTTGAAATGGTTGGATCATTTGAAGCGGTTGGCTCATTTAATATACCTGGGCCATTTAAACCCGTTGGGTCATTTGATATGGTTGGGCCATTTGAACCAGCTGAGTCATTTGACATGGTTGGGTCATTTGAGCAGGTTGGCTGATTTGATATGGTTGAGCCATTTAAACCGATTGGCTCATTTGATCTTGTTGGTTTATTTGATATGATTGGCTTATTTGAGCTGGTTGGCTCATTCGATCCAGTGGGCTCATTTGATATGGTTGGGTCACTTGAGCCGGATGGGTCATTTGATCCAGTTGGCTCATTTCAGCCGGTTGGCTTATTTAATATGGTTGGCTCATTTGATGCGGTTGGGCCATTTGATCCGGTTGGGTATTTGATCTCATTAGGTCAGTTGAGCCGGTTGCATGGGTCAACCCGTGGACCATGATCATGAACCAGTTGGGTCAATGGATCCGGTTGAGCCATTTCAACCAGATGACCGAGATGAGTCAATTGATCTGGTTGGCTCATTTGATATGGTTGGGCCATTTAAACCGTTTGAGTCATTTAATATGATTGGGCCATTTGAACTGGTTGGGTCAGTTGATATAGTTGGGTCATTTGATATGGTTTGGCCATTTGAGCCAAGTGGCTAATGTGATCCACTTCGCTCATTTGATATGGTTGGGCCACTTGGGCCGGTTGGGTCACTTGAGCTGGTTGGGGCATTTGATCCTGTTGGCTCATTTCAGCCGGTTGGCTCAATGGATATGGTTGGCTCATTTGATCCGGTTGGGCCATTTGATCCGGCTGGGTATTTGATCCCATAAGGTCAATTGAGCCGGTTGCATGGGTCAACCCGTAGACCATGATCATGAAGCAGTTGTGTCAATGGATCCGGTTGAGCCATTTGAACCAGATGACCGAGATGAGTTAGTTGATCTGGTTGGGTCATTGGAACCGGTTGGCTAATTTGATATGGCTGGGTCATATGATTCGGTTGGCTCATTTAATATGCCTGGGCCATTTACACCCGTTGGGTCATTTGATATGGCTGGGCCATTTAAACCAGCTGAGTCATTTTGACATAGCTGGGTCATTTGAGCAGGTTAGCTGTTTTGATATGGTTGAGCCATTTAAACCGGTTGGCTCATTTGATATCCTTGGGTAATTTGATCTTCTTGGTTTATTTGATATGATTGGCTTATTTGAGCTCGTTGGCTCATTTGATATGGTTGGGCCATTTGAACCGGTTGAGTCATTTAATATGGTTGGGCCATTTGAACTGGTTGGGTCAGGTTATATGGTTGGGTCATTTGATATGGTTTGGCCATTTGAGCAAGTTGGCTCATTCGATCCAGCTGGCTAATGTGATCCTCTTGGCTCATTTCATATGGTTGGGCCACTTGGGCCGGTTGGGTCATTTAAGCTGGTTGGGCCATTTGATCCTGTTGGATCAATTCAGCCGGCTGGCTCAATTGATATGGTTGGCTCATTTGATCCGGTTGGGCCATTTGATCCGGTTGGGTATTTTATCTGATTAAGTCAATTGACCCGGTTGCATGGGTCAACCCATGGACCATGATCATGAACCAGTTGGATCAATGCATCCGGTTGAGCCATTTGAACCAGATGACCGAGATGATTCATTTGATTTGGTTGGCTCATTTGATATGGTTCGGCCCTTTCAACTGGTTTGCTCATTTGATATGGCTGGGTCATTTGATTCGGTTGACTCATTTAATATCCCTGGACCATTTGAACCGGTTGGGTCATTTGATATGGTTGGGCCATTTGAACCGTCTGAGTCATTTGATATGGTTGGGTCATTTGAGCCGGTTGGCTCATTTGATATGATTGGGCCATTTGAACCGGTTGGCTCATTTGATTTGATATGGTTGGGCCATTTAAAACAATTGGCTCATCTGATATGGTTGTGTCATTTGATCTGGTTGGCTTATTTGAGCTGGTTGGCTCATTTGATATGGCTGGGCCATTTGAACCGGTTCAGTCATTTGACATGGTTCGCCCATTGGAACCCGTTCGGTCATTTGATATGGTTGCGTCCTTTCAAACTGTTGGGTTATTTGATATGGTTGGGCCATTCGAACTGGTTGGGTCAGTTGAACCGCTTGGGTCATTTGATATGGTTGGGCCATTTGAACCGGTTGAGTTATTTGACATGATTGGGCCATTTGAACTGGTTGGGTCATTTGTACCGGTTGGGTCATTTGATATTTATGGGTCATTCGATATGGTTGGGCCATTTGAACTGGTTGGGTCATTTAAAACTGTTGGGTCATTTGATATTTATGGGTCATTTGATTTGGTTAGCTTATTTGATATGATTGGCTTATTTGAGCCGGTTGGCTCATTTGATATGGTTGGGCCATTTGAACCGGTTGAGTCATTTGATATGGTTGGGCCCTTTGAACTGGTTGGGTCATTTAAACTTATTGGGTCATTTGATATTTATGGATCATTTGATCTGGTTGGCTTATTTGATCTGATTGGCTTATTTGATCTATTGGCTTATTTGAGCCGGTTGTCTCGTTTGATATGATAAGATTTTGAGCGTTCTCTAAAAGTTTGAGCTTTCGATTGCCAGTCTGCTATCTTTGACAAGATTGCAGACTGGCAATCTGATCATCACTTGTCAAAGTGATGATCACCTTGTCAAGGTGATCATCACTTGTCAAAGATTGCAGACTGGCAATCGAAAGCCCAAACTTTTAAATTTTTAACCGGAGAACGCTCAAAATCTTATGATGTCTTACCCTGGTTACTCGTCCATTTTTAAACATATCATTTGCTATGGTTGGGTGATTATAAATGGTTGGGTCATTTGATCTGGTTAGCTTATTTGATATGATTGGCTTATTTCAGCCGGTTGGCTCATTTGATATGGTTGGGCTATTTGAACAGGTTGAGTCATTTGATATAGTTGAGCCATTTGAAAAAGTTGGGTCATTTGATCTGGTTGGGTCATTTGATATGGTTTGGCCATTTGAACCAGGTGGCGCACTTGATATGATTGGTCCATTTGAACCGGTTGGGTTATTTGATCTGGCTGGGCCATTTGAACTGGCTGGGTAATTTAAACTGGTTGGGTCATTTGATATGATTGCGCCATTTGAACCAGTTGGCTCATTTGATATGGTTGGGCTATTTGAACAGGTTGAGTCATTTGATATAGTTGAGCCATTTGAAAAAGTTGGGTCATTTGATCTGGTTGGGCCATTTGATATGGTCTGGCCATTTGAACCAGATGGCTCACTTGATATGATTGGTCCATTTGAACCGGTTGGGTCATTTGATCTCGCTGGGCCATTTGAACTGGTTGGGTAATTTGAACCGGTTGGGTCATTTGATATGGTTGGGCCATTTAAACCGGTTTTTCATTTGATATGGTTGGACCATTTGAAAAAGTTGGGTAATTTGATCTGGTTGGGTCATTTGATATGGTTTGGCCATTTGAACAAGTTGGGTCATTTGATATTGTTGGACAATTTGAACCAGTTGGCTCATTTGATATGGTTGGGTCATTCGATTTGGTTGGCCTATTGATATGATTGGCTTATTTGAGCCGGTTGGTTCATTGATATGGTTGGGCCATTTGAACTGGTTGGGTCATTTGAAATGTTTCAGTTCATTTGAACTGTTTGGCTTATTTGACCTGATTGGCTTATTTGAACCGGTTGGCTCATTTGATATGGTTGGGCCGTTCGAACGGGTTGAGTCATTTGATATGGTTGGGCCATTTGAACCAGCTGGCTCATTTAATATGGTTCTGTCATTTGAAATGGTTGGGTCATCTGATCTGGTTAGCTTATTGATATGATTGGGTTATTTGAGCCAGTTGGCTCATATGTTATGGTTGAGCCATTTGAACATGTTGAGTCATTTGATAAGGTTGGGCCATTTGAACTGGTTGTGTCACAACCATCTCACGTCAAGAGGAATTTTCCCCAACGCTTCTCAATGTTACCAATGCTGACAGAGTACCTCTAGTACTTACTTACCATCCTTTCAACACTGTAACGAGAAAGATCCTTTTAGAGAACTACAACATCTTATCAACTGATCCTGAGACACGTGGGATATTCCCTGAGCCACCCCTCGCCTCATATCGACGCGACAAGAATCTCCGGGATTTCCTAGTACACTCCACTAGCGGCTCTCAGAGGCCCCTTGATGCTGGCTCTTTTCCCTGCCGTCGTCCCCGCTGTCAGGCATGCCAGTACATTACTTCTCATACTGTTCTGCATGGGCCCAAGAGCTCACATACCATCCAAAATCGCTTCACCTGTCAGTCTGAGAATGTGGTGTACTGCATCACTTGCCGCCGTTGCACTAGCATTTGAGGCCTGACAACACAAAAAGGGTCTTAGGCCATTCCACATGAGTGGTGAAAAAATGAAAATTTTTCAATCCAGTGACTAGAGAATAAAATTTAAGCCATTGAACAGTATAAACATCCTTCTGTTCAAACTTGTATGTTTGGTTAAAACTGTTGCCATGGTGACTCCACAGGGGGCTCTTGCATTTTGACATTTAAGAAAGTAGATGAGACTGGTGACAAAAGCTGAAACTTCATGTTGAATGTATCAAGAGACCAGGAAAAAATCCAGATTATGAGTGCTAATATTCTAGCAGCCTTTAGTCCCAGTTTTCACTGGAGAATGAAAATTCCAGCTTTGGATTACTGCTACCAGATTTCTAACTTGTTAAAAATTGCAATGGCATCTGTTGATAATGGTAATCTGTCAGTTCTTCTGCTGCTCTAATAGTTTGTTGAGAGCTTCAGTTTAGTCTTTCTTATTTTACTTTAATTAACTTCTTTGTTTAGAAAAACAGGATGTAAGGTGTGCAAAAGAAATAATGATTAGTTTCTGTTCTGGAGGGGAAATTTGGTTGCTAAGAGGAATGCTGCTACAGGGAGGAAAAGTGTCTGAGGAATATTAATTTTAACTTAGATGGCTGGCAAAAGAGAGATCATTTTCTATCACAATTTTACAGCCTTTTCTTATCTCACATCTGCATGTGCACCGTGATGGTACATTTGCACTCATGCAATGCCTTCGCAATACTGTGGAAAGACCCTTGTCTAGCTTAGATTAGGGACTCACCATGCAGTTTTAGATAAGACTTAATGTCTAAATTTTTTGGCAGGTTGACACGGCCTGCATGAGGAACATTGGCTGGCACCCATTCTGAGCTGTTTCCCATTGGTCTTTCAGGTGAGAATGACAGAGAACTTGCTGCTCAATGAAAATCCTTGTATAAGCTTAGATTTCTTGTCAGACTGAAGGCAACTAAACATGTTCTTGCTGTTGTTAAATGTCACCATTCTCACAAGTGAAACACTTTCAGGTGTTTTTAACCTTAAAAGGGTATCACCCTCCTATAATTATGGACAGAAATTGTTACATTTGATTTTGTTTCATGGGATTGGGTTGCAGGTTGGCAGCCTTGGGAAGGGCAGGGGTAGGCATATTTACTGGGCAGAGAGATATATCACAATGATGAACCTACTCATGGCTCCTATTGATTGAGATATGGTTTAAATTCTGGGAGTCACTCAAAGGAAAAGTGACAATTCATTATCTGGTCAATCTTAGGGACTTGTCAGAAATTAGCAGGGGGGAGGGGAGTGTAAATAGGTCCCTGAAAAGGGAGAGCCATGAAAAAATAGGCAGTGAAAGAGCTAGGAGGGTCATAACAGGCATTGTGATGTAATGTTATATTATGACAGGAATAGCAAATTAATATACAAAAGATCATCATCATCATCATCATGATAATTCTCACTCGTGGTAAAGGGCCGATTTTGCTTGATAGTGTCCTGTACTGCCTTGGTAAACAGTCATTTGTCAGTGGCAAGACAGATGCATGGCAATTGTTTCTTTGTTATACCACTTCTTCCTTCATATTGGAGTTGTGAGTTTGCCAATGGACTCTATACCATCTTAGCATAACCCACTGGCCATCTATTAGTTGATCGCACAATCAGATTATCTACACAGGTGCCGTCTACTGATCAATAGACGGCTCTCAGAGCGGTTGCTCAGATTTTCACTGAATTTTATCAACCAAAAGCTTCAATAAATCAATTCTAGCGATATTCTGTGTTTAGTAGACCGGTCAGTAGGTTATGCTAAAACAATTAGACAGCTCACACTCGGTTTCTATCTACTTTGATAGTTGGCTCGGGGCTTGGCCCCTTGCCAACTATCAGCCGATAGAAACCTCGAGCTCGCCGTCTAATTGTTAATTAGTGTGTAGTGGCTGAAGGTTGTCTACAGAATGGTGACATTTTCTTGTTTCCCTGAAGTTTCAGAGGAAGTTTAGAAATATGGTTGGATAATTCAATTCCCAAGAAGACAAAAACACATGAATATTCACCATCGCACGAGTTTAAAACGTCAAGATTACTGAATGAACTGAAGTTTTAAATGACAATTTAGTGGAAGCACGCGATTTGGCTAAGGCGGAAAGTTTAATCTAGTTCACATTGTAGAAAAAAGGTTAAAAATTATTGTTTCAAGGAAAATGAGTTAGAGTTCTACTAAAACAATTACATTATTCACTATCGATTTCTATGAAGTGATTGTAGTTGATTCCGCCAAAATCTTAAGCTCATAATCTTATTGTTAAATATGACTTATGTTGGGGTGCAGTGGTTTCAATTAGTAACTTACAGTTTGTCGGCATTCTTGTTTTTTTAGTCATCTTGTTTTGTTTCTGTTTCTTTTTTTCTTTTACTTGGCTTAGAACTCAGATTTTTTTTATTTGTTTGGCCTTCTCCAATATTACCATCGGGAATCAGGGTATAATTGCTGACAAGAACAGCTCCTGCTATGGCATTATGGGAGGTATAATCTGTGCACATGCAGGGGGGGGGGTCGTGATGTTTGAGGCCAAGCCCAAGGGGTCAGCAAATTTCATCCCCATCAACAAAGAGGGTACTTCATTTCATTGCTCAATTTTAAATCTCAACCCCTCCTCCCCCTGCTAATTTCGAACAAGTCCCTTAAATATTTTTGTTTTTCTCTCTATAGGTCTCCAAGAAGAGGTTTTCATTGTTTTGTTTTGGTCTTCTGTGTTCATTGTCCTTGTGGAATAGCCTACCACCCGACATCAGTTAAATGAAAATAATAATAATAATAATAATCACTAATTCAGGTAGTTAAACATAAGACACATTTTTGGGTTCAATAGCGAAGCGCGCGAGTGATGTCATGACTGAGACAAGACTCAGACAAACAAACCGGAATGGCGGACGATTTTCCTAAAATACTTTCTTAAACAGCTGCTGTCCGTAAAACATTTCTTTAAAACGAAAACTTCACCTAGATTTTCTCCATTTCTTTTAGAACACGCTCATGTTGTCTGAACCTGGGGGGAGTAATCATTTGCATTTTATTTTTAAACCCTGCGCGCTTTGCTATTAAAAAATGAATTTTACGAGACAACTCTTGTACAGCACGACTCGCTTAAAGGGAAAATTCTTGATTTTTGTTTAAATGGTTGGTTAAAGACTGCAATTCCTTAATGTCTACCAAAAATATTAGTCTGCGAGCCCGAGTTCTCCGTTAACAATAGTCAACTGGGCTGTGCCTCGTTGACTACTCACTCATGGAAAATGCGGTCTCCAACTTTTTTTATCTATTATTAATATTTTTTTTTGAGAAAGAAAGCAACATCCAGGATTTTTTGAGCAACTTTTTGACAAATTTCGAGCGACCTGTTCGTGCAATTCCGAGCAACTTCTCAAACAGCCATATGCTTAAGCCCATACTTTTTTTAGTGCATAGCCTTTCTTAGTCCTTTATCACTTGGGACAAAAGTTCATCTGCACCAGAATTTTTTTTATTCCATTATCTGATTTTAAAAGCAACATTCAGCACAAAGCTGAGTTTTACATAACAATCGCATAAACGCATGTCCGATCTCTGACGCTTTAGTAAATAGTTGCTGCTTCAATGGGGCACGACTGTTCGTGTCTCCACGTTGGGGGCAGTTTCCAATCAAGGCCGTCTCTGTTTTTAACTTGCATTAGGACGTTGAAATCAAAGTAGTTCTCATCGTAGTGTTTTTGAACGTCTTGTTAATGCATTTCTTGAAGAGTCCTTGTTTCGGCGACTTCTTCTGCGCTGGTAGAATGGTTTATTACCATTTGTATGCTGTCGCATTTTCCACAAGTATCTTTTCTGGGTTTTCGGAAGCTTAGATTATAACTGAAGAAAATCTTTCTAAAAGAACTTATACTGAGGGGAGGCTTGGCAGCTGTCCCTAAAACATGAACTTTTAGTTTTAAAAAATCGTTGTAGATCTTGGTCAAATTCAGGGATGGCTCCAGATATCTCTTCTCTGGTGCTTTATGTCGCGTGTAATGTGATTGTTCCGGCTCATATGACCAGATGTGTTCTACAACCTGTGTGAGGAAAGGAAATGGGTACAACAATAAGCTCAATCGATCAAAACACAACAAGAAACGTGCTGTCCCTTTACTGTGTGTGTATTGTGTTTTCCTCATTCTTTTGTTGGTGCTGTAACTAAATTTGAATATGTTTTGTAAACTAAATTTAATTTAAATTATGTTTTACGGCGATCGTGCGTTTTCTGTAGCTGGCCCGAATTTATGGAATAATTTACCTCTAGAGATTATGAAGTCAGGAAATATATTAAATAGTTTTAACTAGGCTTTGAAAACGCACCTTTTCAAGCAGGCGTATAACTTGTAGAATATTTATATTTTTAGTTGAGACCTGCATGTAATTTTTCTTTTCAATTAGTTTATCCTTCTGTAATGTAATAGTTTTATAAATCTTGTAATTTAGTAGTTTTATACCTATTGTAATTTAATTAGTTATGTAAAGCGCCTAGGACAAATAGTGCTTTGGCGCTATATAAAATATTTGAATTAAATTAAATTAAATTTTGTTATTGTGAGTCATGTGTTTGACCAATAGAAAAATAATAATAATAATAATAATAAGCTCAATCAAGCCGGCCTCATAAAGAGCAATTTCAATGCGTCCCCCTCATCTGATTCACAGCCATCCTAAAAGTCCAACAAATAACCCCCTCACCGCCCTCCCTCATATTCTCCGTATTCAACTGGAACTAGCGTGCAATGGACGCTACTGTGGAGGAATATCATTAAAAGAGCTTCATGTGCATTGGCTTCAGTTGCAAGCTAGTTACAGTTCTACAACGAGAATACGAATATGGTCTATCGAGAAGCCGAAAAGGGTGGCCGCTTTTGATTCGCATTCTTTCCTGCAGTCACGGTCCAATCAAAAGTCACCTTCTAATTGGATTATACGAAAGAATGAAAAATTTGTTAATAGTGGTCACATTTTGGGCTCCTTGTTTACAATTGACTCAGAACAATCTTCCTGCATGGAGCCCTTACCATTACAGTTTTTACAATAACTGACAGCATTCTCGAGCGCTCATTGGTAGCAAGTTTTAGGGGATGAAAGTGCAGACCGTGAAAATTTACAGCGCTATTTCTATCGCTATTCAATAGCGCCTTGCAAAATTGACAACAAGAAAAGTTTCTCTTAAAAATATCATAGTTAAAAAGATCTGTCGGGAGAAGTTAACATACCTCTGCTTTCAGTTGAGGGCGCAATCGTTTTTGATTACTCTGTAAGACTCGTCTATCTTTTTCTACAGCTCCACTGAATGGCCTCCGCTTTTTAAGCAACACTCTAAGTCGTTTCTTTCCGACTCCGTAAATCTTCATAAATGCTCTTTTGCATATTTGTAGTTTCTGATTCGCGTTTCCAGTGGTGTAATATCGGATCACAGTTCTAGGATTATCCACTCGGTTCTGCCTTCTCGCATTCGTGGTTTCTATACGCGCGACCAAATGTTCGTTCTGTGCTTGATAAGCCATGCGGTCGAAATCGTTTCTTATCTGCATTACAACGTCTATTCCAATATTCAACAGACAGGTGGTACTGCAACATTCCAACCGCATTTCACGAACAAATCGAAATGGTCTGTTTTTCCTTGGTCTTATTTTCTTTTGATTACTTTAAGAATAGGCTCTCAGCGCCGGCGCGTTGCAAGTTCGTCTGCTCGTTTTCTCTCCCGGTGGGAAACCACTTTTTGTTGTGTAGTGAAAACCTTGATCCATAACGACGACGAAAAAAGATTCGACGGACGTACGTAGCAGAAAGAAGATGACGTTTCAAAACCGCACACGTTGTAATTTCTGTTGCCGTGCGCGCACTATAGTTACAAATGGTTTGTTCACTCGCGCGAGACGCCTATTGGTACGCGTGCGACTTAGAAATTAAAGCTTGAACGTTAACAACGTTAACCCGGGGAAGAAAAAATGTCACGGGCGTCAAATGAACCAACTCATGGGGTGTCAGTGTTTCACATGGATTTCCACAAGAATGTAATGATTCCTAAGCTGACTGCCCAACAAACGTACTACTTGCGAAAGATTAAATTGTATGCTTTTGGGATCCACAGTGCAGAAACGAACAAAGGGACGACATATGCTTGGAGCGAATGCACGGCTGAGAAAAATCCAGAAACTCTTGTATCCTGCCTCGATTTACATCTACGTCAGACAGAATCCAACAATCGCAAGTGGAACATATTTTGGGCTGATAACACAAGGTCCCAGAACAAGAATCACACGGTCGTTTTTTATTTTGACTATCTCGTGGCGAGTGGATTCCGTGAGAGAATCGATTACAAGTTCCTCGAAGCAGGCCATTCCTTTGGCGCCGTAGATCGCGATGGTGGCTTAGCGGAAGGCTTGTTCAGAAATGCAGAACATCTAGAAACACCTGTGGACTACGCAGAGACAATAAACAACAGTTCTTTGTTTCCAAAACTAACCTGGATTCTCCCACCGCAATCAGCGTTCAAAAGTTACGCCACGTGGCTTCGTAAAACTTACAGAGTAAGGAGGAAAGACATTTTCAATCAGGCCTACCGATTTAGCGACACCATGTAGTTTAATTTCGGGATAGGCGAGCGTGTTGATCCTACGGACGGGATCGTCAACACTTTCAGGCACCCCAACTGCGTTTGGCTAAGAAAGATGCTAGATGATCGAGAACAACCTATCGAAGTGGACTTTAGAAGACGAACTTTAGAACGAACTCGCTTCCGCGAAGAAGACCTCTCCGCCTTAAGTACCGTTTCCATCAAACCAAATGAGAAAACCTGTCAGGACTTAGAAAAAATGTTACCATATCTTAGACCCGCTGGAAAGGCTTACTACAATAGTATTTTTGTCTTCAGACTAACCGGTGATCAGTGACATCAAAAGGTCAGCGCGAATTCTTTTAGTGCAAAGGCGCGTGACGATAATCAACATTCATTTGTTAAGTTCAGTAGTTAATGACAACATTACAGTAGAATCCCGATCACGGGGTCGAACCCTCGTTTCCCTCTGTAATTTTACCCCCGATTTCTCGAAGAAATTTCCATTTCCCGTGGAGGTTCGAAAAATCGGGATTCTACTGTATTTGCGACAACTTCCTTGTGGTTCCATACTGCAAGTTAAGACTGAGTCCCATTTGTCTGACTACGGTGATTTTATTTAATCCGTGAATCGACATCCAACAGATTAATGAGTAATAGTCCAAACTAAACAAAAGAAATCAATGGAATTAGTGTGTAATAGTATTTGAAAGTTTAGTTACTATTTCACGGGTTAAGTAAAACCAGTCTATTTTCATGAAATGGAACGGTTACATTAATTGTGTTTGCTTTAACCGACGGACAGAGATCGTGGACTGCGGCTCAGGTGACACCTGTCACATCTTTTCTTCCTAGTTATCCAACGTTGCGAATTTCTTTTTTTTTTCGCCTAATAGGTTTTTTTATTGCAAGACACGTACACGTTACATTACTTACATAACGGTATGAAACAAAACACTAAATACATGACATTACATTACAAATCCTACACAAGAGCGCTAGTTATAGTATAACACTTGCATTACTCCACTTACAATACTCTATTCTAATTGCACTTAATAGATACGATAATAATACTTTTTTTGTTTGCCCTACACAGTGACACATACAAACCATGCAGATGCCCAATTAATTCCCTTACAAGATTAAATAGCAATTTCCTAGCACAAAAAAATATTAAAAACTTAATTTACCCGGCGGACTTCCATTTTTTTCCTTGTAGTAGACTAATATAAGATTACAACAGAAGCTCCCATCTTGTATAAAAATTGCGAAGCTTTCGGTTCTTAATAGCAATTAACTTTTCAACTTCTTGTTTAGCTTCAACCTTGTGCAGAAACAATCTAAATTTTGGAAGGTACTTATTTTTTCTACTCTCCCAGATACTTATCTTACCAAGAATTATCAAATAATTTAATAAATCGTTCCTCTAAAGAAAGGCAATTATGATGTCTTTTAAGGACGAAGATAAATTTTCACCACTTATACCAGACCACCAGACTGTAAAACTATTCCAGAATACCTGCACAAAGGAGCAGTTAAAGAAGAGGTGATACAAATCTTCCGTATAGGTTCCACAAAATGAGCACTTATCTGAATCGCTTAAACCTATTTTGAATAATTTATCATTTGTAAACAAAATGAAATTCAACAATCTATATTGAAAAGACCAAACATACGTTTCGCTTGCAGCTAGATACGGAAAAAAAAAGCATCTTGTGGATTTGAGAGTTTAAAATCAGCTATCAACCTTTCAAAGCTATTCGGAGTTTTCGCTTTAGTTGATATCATCATTGAATAGAATTGTTTGCACTTTGCCGTATATACATTAAAATCTTTAGCATTATACTCCAAATTCATAGGATCGAATTTTCCCACTGTTAGGAGATTGGAAGAATTTTTTGAATTCCTATTTATGATAGCAGACCTCAATGCTGTCCATGTAAGGAAATTAGTATTAAGACCTTTTTGTTTAAAGGACTCAAAAGAACGTACATTATCAATATCAAACTGTAATTCATTCAAATAAATTATGCCCTTATCAAAGGACATTTTATAAAACACTGGTCTGTTATTTATCCTTATGTCCTTTTTTTTCCAGATAACATTTTGGGAATAATTAACATCGGAAAAGGAACTTCTAAATTCCACCCACCTGTCCACCTAAGGAGCTCTAAGTAAAAGTTACTAACGCTTAAATCAAGGTCATTGACATCATAATTGCATCTAAGAACCCCTCACCCTCTTTTTTTTCCATTCCTGTAACTTTTCTTTCATCTTAATTTGGACAAAAATTTTATCGGTCAATATCGAAGTATTCATTTTCCAAAACCCTGGGCCTCGCTTGCATTCCTCAAGTTCCTGCAGGTGTAGAAGAATTGCCGAGTGATCAGTTCTAATTGCAGCAATAATATCAGCGTCTTTAATTAAGTCCTGAAGTGAGTTTGAGATAAGCCAATAGTCTAATCTACAGAAAACAAAAGGAGACTTTTGTGACCAAGTAAAGCTTTTCGTTTGAGGGTTTTTTTACACGCCAAACATCATGTAAATTAAATATTGTTTGTAATTGTTCAATGCGATCAGTAATTTTTTTCCTTGCTACCAGTATACCGCCTTGTTTGTTAAGAAGTGGATAAAGGGCAATAAAATTATTACCCTTCTTAGCTGTCCGATCAGCCTTGCAATTGGTTTTTTGTTTTATTCAACATTGCTGATCCTGATCTACACCAAGATCCGGCTTCACCTCGCTTCTGTTTGTCCAAGTGGTCCTTGCATTGAGTTACCTGATTTGGCGTTATAACATACCATTGAATAGCTAATTGCATCGCACTACACAACGATACGCAAACACAAACACAAAAACACATACACAAAGTACATATTTTACGCTGGAAAACAATTTTAAATTTCAACTTTTTCTCCTCTTTCCTGAAGGAGTGCAGCATTCTTTCTCTCTCCCTCAGCCGTGCCCGCTCCTAGCCGATACACATTAACTTAAATACGTTGAAATTGAAATATATATGGCTTCTTATAAGTCTATCTTTGCCAATCTACCTACCAACAAGGTATTTAAGAGCAGCACTCGACTTAAAAAATGAAAGCTAAGTATTTAACAATAAATAAATAAATAACGTGTGCAAACCATTATATGGAGTGAAGGTTAAGTTTACGGCAATAATAAACACGTTGCGAATTTCTGATACCCCGTCTTTATAGGGTAGCGTAGGGTTTGTGGGGGGGGGGAGGGAGGGGGGAAGGCGAGTACGGAGTCGTGACCCAACCAAGTCCAGGGACAAATGTTTATAAAATCCGCGTGCCAAGCATAGAGTGATTTCATTTAATCCGTGAAACAATATCTCACAGTGTGTAATAGTCCAAACTAAAGAAAAGAATACAATGTAATTGGTGTCTAACAGATCTAAAAGTGTAGTAACTATTTCACAGGTTTAGTAAAATCACTCTGCTTTAACATATTTAGTTTAACTCAAGAAACACGTTTCTCTTCTAGCTTATATCTCCACGCGTCACGGTCTATTTTTCTCTGGGAACTTTTGAGGAGGGAGGGGGTGGGGCTTGCCGGAGCGAGGGACAGGTTTATTTAAAATCGTGTACAGCATACAGTCATATCGAGTATCAGAGTTTTGGCCATCAATCACGTGACTTCTATATTTAGAAACCAACATTTGCGAAAAACATCGGGTTGTTCCGAAAAATTAGTATCAGACAAAAGAAACTATAATAAGTAAATGTGGTGGATGATTGCCTTTAAGCAATTATATTAAGTTGGAGGTGAGCGTGGCCTAGTGGTTAGGGTGCTGGACTTGTAATCTGGAGGTCCCGAGTTCAAATCCTCCTCCCTGCCACTGGATGAATTTGTCAGTCGGTGGTCCCGAATTTAACTCCTCCACGCTTTGTAGCGGAATGTTGATGTTCACCAGGGAGCTATTAGCCACGTGCACATGGTCTGAAATTGATAAAGGCGATAATCTGTCAGTGATGACTGTGC
The DNA here is from genome assembly GCA_964017195.1 of Siderastrea radians. Lineage (NCBI taxonomy): Eukaryota > Metazoa > Cnidaria > Anthozoa > Scleractinia > Rhizangiidae > Siderastrea > Siderastrea radians. The sequence goes on from OZ024896.1 coordinate 24,375,212, forward strand.
AATCTCGACAAAATTTTAGAATCTTGCCATTTTCTAGTCTCCTACGCAGCCGTTTTTAGATGTTTTGGGAGCGTTGCGTGACGCCACTAAAAACGGCTGCGTACAGGAGACTGGCCATTTTCTTGTATTTTTAGAATCTTGTCAGTTGAATTTCTGTAGGAGAATGAAAATTTGAACAATATTTCATTTATTCTTTCTTATCCTTGATATATCTAAGCTGCAGGTCTTGTTGGAAAGTCGTTGTAAGTATAAAATAATATGTTTACTTTTCAGACAACAGTCCCTCACACAAGCCCCAAGCGCAGTCGAAAATATTAAATTACAAGACTACAAGCTTATATGTATTCTAGGTATACAACTGAAAAGTTAACCGCGTTCACAAACATGTATATAAAGAGGATTTTGAAAATATTCAGCAAAAACAACGGCCGTTTCCATTTATCTAAGGTTTTCTTTGTCCGCTTCGCGAAATGTAAGTTCTCCAGGGTCATAGGTCGCGCACCAAGGACCCATATGCGAAAATTGTTGATATTTTTCGACAGTCGTTAAAACAAAAGTTTTAAACTCTGCAGCAAATTTCTTCACAACCACAAAAATTGGTTTATCTGTAAACTTCTTTTTCAAAACAACACGTCCTCCCGTTGCGTTTTATCTATGCACAAGCTAAGTAAACATGACCATGTAATTTACGGAGACGCAAAAGTAGAAAGACAAATTGGCCTACTGAAGTGTTCGATAAACCTTCAAGGACAGTTTCGTCTAAATACATGGTACGACAAACCCAGCAATGGTTGTTGGTTGTTTGTTCTTGCACTGACTGCAAAAATATATAAGCTTACTGGACATGACAGAACAATTAATTCGGCCGGGTGAGCAATACAAACCAGAAAGTGCGCCAATCAACGTGCTTGGTCTAACTCGTATGGGAAATGGACGATGCATTTGCGCTTAGAGAAATGAAACGGAAGGGAATTGAGCGGCGTTTCAAACTCCACGTTTGCTGAAGCCACCGGTTGCAGAGGCCTGGAAAATTGCCCCAAACGGGGCAGAAACCCAGGCTCTCGCTGCCAGAGCTTAAAATAGCGATGATAAGGCCCGGGACTATTCAGAGCTAAAAATACCACAAAGTGGAACTTTCCATGACGCATGGTTTAGCTCGCAACAAAATCCAGCTGCGAGCGTTGAAAACCATCATCAAGACCAAATTCCTTTTCACTCTGTGATTGGCTTAAACGATGCAGTTACTAAATTGGATTTTCTAAAATTTTAATTATCTCAATGTACGTTAGCGTCCATAGCAACTTTGGCTTCCAACGGCGAGCCAAAAAATACTCTATGAGGGTTCTCATGTTGCCAACAAACTTGAATTCCCCGCCTTCACCAACAGCAGGAAAGTCGAAACATCGTCATATGGAAGAAGACTAATCAATAAATCATCGGATACATTCGTTTTTTGTCGTATTTTTATTAACGAGCAAATATGACATCGGTTCGGAAAGGTCGCAGAACAAGGACCTCGCCGACCAAGGACCGCATACTGTACCTTAAGTTGCAGTGAGCTTGCACATAAACAAGCTTGTCCCCAATTCTCAAATGCAACTAATTCATGTGAGGATAGGGTACTTGCTGCCAATCCCATACTCCTTAGCACTGCGGGCATGGAAGTAACTTACCTACCCCAGGAACTTTTAAAACCTTAATTTCACCAACTTAAAACCACGCACAGCGCCAAATTTGTCTCCAATACATATATTCCCACAGTTTTTCAAACGGCCACAATAAAACCCCTCTGAGATATAACGATTCAAAGTTGTCAAACTCTCTCGTTCCCAATCCCCGTACACCCTACGCGAGCACTGGAGCCCAGGCGCTACACCGCCAAACATATGAAGACTGTCATTTTGGAAACACTTCAAATATGGCCATCTTTACGCCATGATTATCTCCAAACTACATGTCCATTTCCGCTTCAAACACCAGTTTCGCTACGAAGAAACATTACCCATAGTTTTTCGCCGATCCGGAAGACCTCCAAGGAAAATGACAGCTGTCCAAAGATTACCGCGACGGTGTGACGGTATGAACTGGGTTTGTTTGTTTTCCATCTCTTGATGCCATTACACAGTTCCATTTCTCCTCAACAAGCTTCCAGCTGCAAGTAGCTACGTGCTTACATCAGAACAAGCAGGTTTAGGTAAGAAATGGGTCTGGAAGAATGACAACGATGGAACCTGACAACACAAAAGGGGTCCAACAGAATAAGACCCTTTTTGAAAAATGGCGCCTCATTTACATCGGTGAGACTGGAAGGCGCCTACGGGAACGCTTCGGTGAACACCTGCGTAGCATCCACAACCGGTCTCTTGGGCTTCCTGTAGCTGATTACTTCAACTCCACCAACTACACTATAGATGACATCAGGGTCCGCCGGGTCAAGCAATGCAGCGGCAGCAACACCAGTCGAAAGCGGCGGGAGATGCAATTAATCTTTGAGCTCGGCACGCTCAAGCCGGGCGGACTCAATATTAATTTCAGTTTTATTTAAGTACTTTCATTTCACGTGCACGCGCTTTGGTTGCTCTTTTCTTGTGCGCGCGCTTTACGTGCACATTTTTCAGTTAGGCTTTTGTATGGCACAACGCGCATATTCCTGCACACTGAAGAAGGGCTACGCCCGAAACGTTTGTGCTTTTAAAAACTATGACACTTTAACGTGTTTAACTCGCGTTTTAACTTTTTCTTATTATCACTGGTGACACGCATCAACTGAGCTTTGTCTCTTCTTTTGTTATTTATGTTTTTGATGCGATTTTACATCTTCACAAATGAATAACATCAAGAAAACCGTTGCAGCTATACGCCGAAACCTTACACGTAGTCTCCGCTGTTTTCTAGAGCGGGACTCAGTATCCATAGCTATGGAATTAGCTGATCTAACCTTAAAGAAGAACAAAATTATCAGCCACATCAACTTCATTGGCCGCTGTCTACGAAAACGATTAATTCCGAAGGGATTTAGAGTCCGCTTTCATCCAGCTGATGGCAATCGTCATAACAGACGCTTATCGCGGGTAACAGATTCATGTTCAAGACGCTTGATGCAAATCACCATCCAGAATTTGAAAGGTCAACTACACAACACTTCCATTCTCAAGTATGGTGCCTCCGATCGCCTCAAAGCTGTCTGCACACCTGCGGAATATCACCAAGCCGTAACCTTAATATCAGAAATGAAATCTCAATTATGTCACGAGATTAAATCTATCAAGAACGCCAAATTTAATTCTCTGGGTAGTGAAGTACAATTGAATCACAGTACCACTGATCCAGCTCCTGTCCTCAAAAGAACAGTTGTTACCATCCCTGATAACCTTCCTCTTACCGACGCAGAATCCTCGGTGCTCAGCAAGGGTCTTACCTTTGTTCCTGTGAACAATAAACCTGATGAGTACGAAGTCAAAGCCGACTGTGAGCGATATTTCCGCCGTCTGCGACTCACACCACATTTTCATGACCGGGAGGGTGCTAACCAGGAGACTGACGATAACGATCCCTTCATCAAGTTCAGTAAGAAAACGTCAACGTGGAACCTCTTGAGTGGCAAATTTTCCGCCCTTGATCACTACATAGATCGTTGTCGCCGCATCGTAGCTTCTCGCAACTACAGGAGGTGCACTACCATCACAAATCTGAAAAAGATGAACAGCAAGCTCTTCGTGAGTTAAGACGACGCAGTGACATAGTAGTGAAACCTCCTGATAAAGGTGGTGCAGTGGTTGTCTGGTCACGTGACCTATACAATCAGGAAGCCAATCGCCAACTGTCCGACAACCGTTTTTATCAACGTCTCGACAGGGATCCTACACAAGATTATCAAAAAATCGTCAAGGACACCGTTAATGACATGATCGCTACATGGCGTTACCGCCTACAGCGCAACATCTTGTGGTCACAACCCCGCGTACTTCGCCATTCTACATGTTACCCAAGATACACAAACCGGACAACCCGGGGCGTAAAATTGTCTCCGCTTGCAGTTGCCCTACAGAGAACATCTCAGCTTATCTCGACGAGGTAATGGCTCCTTTTGTTAAAAACCTCCCCACTTACGTCAAGGATACCAACCACGCTCTTCGGATTTTTGATTCGTTCAATTTTGATGAATCCGACGCTCGTCCTCGTTTCCTGTTTACCATGGACATTAAGTCTTTGTACACAGTCATCCCTAACAATGGTGGACTAGAAGGTCTTACATATTACCTAGACCAACGGACGATCAAGAAACACCTACCCACACCCTGACCCGCTTGGCTGAACTTGTGCTGACACTTAACGCCTTTTCTTTTAATGACCAGCACTATCGCCAGATTGGCGGTGTCGCCATGGGCACAAAGATGGGCCCTAATTATGCGTGCTTGTTCGTCGGATTCATCGAAGAACGAATCCGTGCCCAATACAATTGCTTCGTCCCACAGTTACACAAGCGCTACATCGATGACGTAGTTGGAGCCGCACAGTGCACTCGCCCCGAGTTGAAGCAGTTCATTGATTACGTCTGCAATTTCCATCCAGCTCTCCAGTTCACTTTTAACATCAGTGTACTTGAACTGCCTTTCCTCGACATTAAGCTGACAATCACCAACAACAAAATACAGACGTCCATACACTACAATGAGACTGACACACACAACTATCTGTTACTACACTTCGTTCCACCCACGTCATTGCAAACAAGCAATACCATACAGCCAGTTTCTGCGTCTCCGACGGGGATGTTCTAATGATGTCGACTTTTCTGAAAAAGCTGAGGAGATGTTGACCTTTTTCAAACAACGGGGCTATCCTGAACCGCAACTGCATAATGATCTTCAGATGGTCACAACCATCTCACGTGACGAGGCATTGTCCCCAACGCGTCTCAATGTTACCAATGTTGACAGAGTACCTCTAGTACTTACTTACCATCCTTTCAACACTGTAACGAGAAAGATCCTTTTAGAGAATTTCAACATCTTATCAACTGATCCTGAGACACGTGGGATATTCCCTGAGCCGCCCCTCGTCTGATATCGACGCGACAAGAATCTCCGGGATTTCCTAGTACACTTCACTAGCGGCTCTCAGAGGCCCTTTGATGCTGGCTCTTTTCCCTGCCGTCGTCCCCGCTGTCAGACATGCCAGTACATTACTTCTCATACTGTTCTACATGGGCCCAAAAGCTCACATGCCATCCAAAATCGCTTCACCTGTCAGTCTCAGAACGTGGTGTACCGCATCACTTGCCGCCGTTGCACTAGCATGTACATCCGTGAGACCGGATCAACCGGTCTCTTGGGCTTCCTGTAGCTGAGCACTTCAACTCCACCAACCACACTATAGATGACATCAGGGTCTGCGGGGTCAAGCAATGCAGCGGCAGCAACACCAGTCGAAAGCGCCGGGAGATGCAATTAATCTTTGAGCTCGGCATGCTCAAGGCGGGCGGACTCAATATTGATTTCAGTTTTATTTAAGTACTTTCATTTCATGTGCACGCGCTTTGGTTGTTCGTTTCTTGTGCGCGCGCTTTACGTGCACATTTTTCCGTTAGGCTTTTGTATGGCGCAACGCGCATATTCCTGCACACTGAAGAGGGGCTATGCCCGAAATGATTGTGCTTTTACAAACTATGACACCTTAACGTGTTTACCTCGCGTATTAACTTTTTCTTATTATCACTGGTGTCACGCATCAACTGAGCTTTGTCTCTTCTTTTGTCATTTAAACCGGTCGGGTCATTTAAACCGGTTCGCTAATTTGATATGGTTGGGTCAATTGATATGGTTAGGCAATTTGATCCGGTTGAGACATTTGATATCGTTTGGCCATTTGAACCAGTTGGCTCATTTGATATGGTTGGGCCATTTTAGCCGGTTGGGCCATTTAAACTGGTTGGGTCATTTGAATCGGTTGGGTGATTTAAAGCGGTTCGCTAATTTGATATGGTTGGGCCAATTCAACCGGTTGAGCCATTTGATATGGTTGGGCGATTTGAACTGGTTGGGTCTTTTGAACCTGTTGGGTCATTTGATATGGTTGGGTCATTTGATCTGGTTGGCTTATTTGAGTCGGTTGGTTCATTTGATATGGTTGGCCCATTTGGGCCGGTTGAGTCATTTGATATGGTTGGGCGATTTGAACTGGTTGGATCATTTGAACCTGTTGGGGCATTTGATATCGGTGGGCCATTTGAACTGGTTGGGTCATTTGATATTGTTGGGCCATTTGCCCCGGTTGGCTCGTTTGATCTGTTTGTATCATTTGATCTGGTTATCGTATTTGCTATGATGGGCTTATTTGAGCCGGTTGGCTCATTTGATATGGTTGGGCCATTTGAACTGGTTAAGTCATTGATATGGTTGGGCCATTTGAACAGCTTGGGTAATTTAAACCTGTTGGGTCATTTGATATGGTTGGCTTATTTGATCTGATTGGCTTATTTGAGCCGGTTGGCTCATTTGATATGGTTGGGCCATTTGAACTGGTTGGGTAATTTGATATGGTTGGGCCATTTGAACCAGTTGGCTCATTTGATATGGTTAGGTCATTTGAACCTGTTGGTTCATTTGAACTGGTTGGGTCATTTGATCTGGTTGGGTCATTTGATATGGTTGGGCCATTTGAACCAGTTGCCTCATTTGATATGGTTGGGTCATTTGAAATGGTTGGGTCATTTGATCTGGTGAGCTTATTTGATATGATTGGCTTATTTGAACTGGTTGGCTCATTTGATATAGTTGGGCCAGTTGAACCGGTTGAGTCATTTGATATGGATGGGGATTTGAACTGATTGGGTCATTTGAACCTGTTGGGTCAGTTGATATTGTTGTTCCATTTGAACTGGTTGGGTCATTTGATATGGTTGGGCCATTTAAACTGGTTGTTAAATTTGAACTGGTTGGGTCATTTAAACCGGTTTTGTCATTTAAAGCGGTTCGCTCATTTGATATGGTAGGGTCAATTAAACAGGTTTGCTCATTTGATATGGTTGGGGCATTTGAAGCGGTTGGGTGATTTGATATTGTTGGGTCATTTGATATGGTTGGGCCATTTGAACCAGTTGAGTCATTTGATATGGTTTTGCCAGTTGAACAGGTTTGGTCATTTGATATGGTTGGGCCATTTGAAGTGGTTGGGTAATTTGAACCGGTTGGGCCATTTGATATCGTTTGGCCATTTAAACCGGTGTGCTCATTTGATATGGTTGGTCCATTTGAACCAGTTGGGTCATTTGATCTGGTTGGGTCATTTGATATGGTTTGGCCATTTAAAAAAGTTGGTTCATTTGATATGGTTCGGCCATTTAAACCGGTTGGGCCATTTGAAGTTGTTGGGTGATTTGATTTGGTTGGGCCATTTGAACCGGTTGGCTCTTTTAATATTGCTTGAGTCCTTTGACCTGGTTTGGCCTATTAGATATGATCGGCTTATTTGAGCCGGTTGTCTCATTTGATACGATTGGGCCATGTGAACCGGTTGAGTCATTTGATATGGTTGGGCCATTTGAACTGGCTGGGTCATTTGAACCTGCTGGGTCATTTGATATTGTTGGGCCATTTGAACTGGTTGGGTCATTTGAATCGGTTGGGTCATTTAAACTGGTTCGCTCATTTGATACGGTTGGGTCAATTAAACCGGTTTGCTCATTTGATATGGTTGGGCCATTTGAACCGGTTCGGTTATTTGATATGGTTGGGGCATTTCATATGGTTGGGCCATTTGAACCGGTTGAGACATTTGATATGGTTGGGCCATTTTAACTGGTTGGGTCATTTGATATGGTTGGGCCATTTGAACAGGTTGGCTCATTTGAGTAATTTTATATTACATCCTTCAACAACATGGAAACCCTGAAGTTAAACTCAAGCAGTTGTTGCATTTTCACCGCTGTCAAACCATCTCAAACAAAAACGTTCAGTTAAACAGGCCTGTACAATCATGAATGCAACTTTTGAACAGGTTTGAGTATGTTGGTATCAGTGAAAATCACAATCAGTGGCTGGGTTTTGAAGTTCAGAGTTTGGACAGCAAGCCCATACAGTGGTTTGATCCAGTTGTTGCTATATTTTGAACCTCACAAGTTTACATGATCATCTTAATAGAAAATGTATTCAGTACCTAAAACATGATTCACTGTACTTCACGAACAAAATTGTCCAATTAATGGAATTGTCACATACACCTTTTCCTTTCCATATCTAAATTTAACTTTGTATTGCACTGTTAAACATTGACTGTGAATTCTTTGCACTGGAATGAATGACACTTGTGAAAAATCCGAACACCATACCTCCAGAGGCTCAGGATACCAGTGCTTCTCAGGGTGGCTCCTGAACCAACCAACCTCAGCACGAACAAATGTTAGCTTCCGTCTTTTGCCCTGGCCTTGTTTAATGACCACATCGTTAGTTAGGAATCTCTGGACTCTTCCTGTTCTGTGCTCTCCAGTGAGCCACTTGGCCGAAACACCGCAGTTGCTGGAACATCTATATATGTTGCCATTGATCTGAATGCGGGAGAAACTGCCACAGAGTCTTTGAGCACTAACTACCTCACAATCTGGGTGCAAAGTCTTGTGCATCTCAATCAGCTCAGACGTATCATCTTCATCTAATGCAATTCTCTTGATAGGTGGCAAAAGAACAACCATTTCACTTTGTTTGTCACTTAAAGTTAAGTCCTCTGTTGATGGATCTCCAGACACGAGATTTGACCTGTCAAATAATTGTTCTGTACACAGCATCTCGCCTACAGTGCCACGCTGTGTACCCAAAAGCAGACTCTGAAATGTATTGTGCTCATCTGGGAAATCCATGATGCACAGGTCCTTGTCTCGAAGAAATCTTCGCATAAGCTGGACACCTGAAAGAAATAACCCATATTATTTTATAAAACAAGACTACTGCAATGCGCCCTCCAATATTCAAGTCCCTCTGAATAACACAGAACAGAACATAAAGTTGATTTGGAAAGATGGTAATCATATTCTTGACATCAGGGCTGTTATTAAGTTTTGAGTGACATGCTGCATTGGATGTTTCTGAAAAGGTAAAGTCTTCACAAGCCTAGAGGCTCCCAACTGCCAGAGCTTTACCTGGTTTCCGTAGCGTGAAGTGACTGAGAGTATTACTACTCCCCCTGGATGGGATGCTAGTCCATTGTAAGGTTACCCCCCAGCATTATGTCACCGGTACCCATTTATACACCTAGGTGGAGAGAGACAACATGTAGCAAAGTTTCTTGTCTAAGGGCCTCTTCATATGAGCCCGGTTGACTGGGCTGGCTCGGTTACCGAGATCTCACCTCACTCCGATTTCCTTTGTAAAATTTTTCCGGCGTTCATATGAGAAGGCGGGCGGGCCCGGTTACTGAGATCTCCGTAACCGGGCTGGAAATTTTCCCATAAGAACAGGCCAGCCCGGTTACCAGGATGAAGATGTTTCAAGTACGCAAGTTACTGTCGAAGGAGGATGACATTAGCATCATTCTGACCTATCTTTTACACTTTTTGATCAAAAATGATTTCTGGAATCTGAATGAGTGAAGAAATAATAATTTTCACAATTGCAGGAAAGAAAATCCTGAGTTAATATTTTTGTGCTTGCTATCAAGTAAACAATTTCATCTCGGTAACCAGGATGAAATTTCCCATATGAACAGACGACAAAATCTATCCCGCCAACCAGGCCAGCCCAGGTACTGGGCTTATATGAAGAGGCGCTAAGGAAACAGCACGACGGCAGAGACCAGCCTTGAACCACTGACCTTCAGGTTGAAAGTCCGACATGATGGCCACTAGACCACTGTGCCTCCGCTGTTAAATTGATGTAAACACATGACTATGGGACTAATATTTTCAGGTTGAACTAGTGAGAAGCACATCTGGGAACTTCTTGAGTTATAAAACTGTTTTTTTCCTCCTAGGTGTTTCAATTTGTGTGACTAATGCACACTTCATCAGGGAGTTTTACAATACAACTTTCATATACCTAAAAACGGACTAAATTTTACATTGCACAAAAGACACACATACAGATCTGCGTATAGGAACTACAAACCCCGCAGATTTGTGTCTAGGAAACAGGTGGAACATTTTGCAAGGTGTGACATTTTTTTTAGGAGAAAATAAAACAGTTTTCCAACTCAAGACTAGTTCAACCTTAAAAAAAGGAGTAGGAAAGTGATCACAAAAAAATTCAACTTGATAGATGCCTGCTATGCTAGGGCTGCATTACATTCTATCTCGGTATACAGAATCGATGAAATTAAAAAATCACAAAATTTTTGTTCATCGATTGGTCATAAATTTCCAATATCAATCCATTAATTAATATCGTAATTGATTGTTGATTTCATAGATTGTGTACGCCAGGACTCAACACACTGCCACACATGTATGACAGCCACTTACCAATGCTGTGATTGTTCTTGTGATATGATCCAAGGATACCATTATACCTCTCAAAGGAGAAACACCAGAATGAGTAGACTGGTCCATAGTCTCTGATGCAATCCACAAGATGACAACTTAAGTGCATATTTGGAGTGCACGTTTCAGTACCATATAGTCTCTCAAAATGTTTACAAAACTCTATGATCTTTGATTCTGCCTCTGAACACTGTGCCATCGTTAGGGACTGACAGCCTATCAAGCGACACGCAGTTACAAAACACATCCATGCATCATAATGTTCCCGAGGTAAAATTCCCTTTAATGCAAATGCTGTAGCAAACGTAGTTCTTCCACTGGTCTGCTGTAAATCAACTGAATCCTGTGGAAAGCTTTGAAGGGATCCTACCAATTTCTGGCGGTGGAATAACAGCATCAACTCTCCTCTGGAAGAAGTCAATATGTTTATCGTTGATCAATTCCTTCTCCTTCCAAACCTTCAAGGTTGTTTTGGCCAAACCAAGGAAAAGAAGGTGCACTGGATCAATAATAACAAATCGCACAGCATCATAATATGGCAACTGAAATAGGACTGAGTACTTTGTTCCAGTGAGGCGAACAACAGCGTTAACGTCTGTTTGGCACCGAGCAAAACGCTCAGAGTCTGCATGCGTTCTGTCGAGCTTATTTGTTCTTTTTTCCCAGGTGTCTGGCAAAACGAGAGAAATCGGGTTTTGACCCAAAAGAGGGCCGTGGAAACGTCTTGAAGCACTTGTTACAACCTGAGAATTTAAACAATAATACTTATTCAGTCACGTGTAAAAGTAAATTACATGTACCTTAATAGCGACTGTCAGTTGCATTCAAATACTGTCAGTTTTGCTACCCAAGAATTTATTCAACCACTCCCACTATAACGGACTCTCGATATTATGGACTTACGGGCACTTGATTCGGTCCCAACGTCACATTTCTATTGTTTTAACTCTCTATATAGCAGACACCAAATGTCATCTTTGAACAATTAAAGACATTTAAAAATAATTTTTCTGTCTTTTGTCTACACCCATGTTTTTCTGGCTGAATTTGCGCTTTTCTTTTGGCCATCAACTGAAATTTCTTCTTTCTTTTCTCTCACGTCCCTGTTAACCATTCAAGGACATTTGGGACAGTCACTCTGCAACTAAAATATTTTATGTACAATTGACAATTAAGCTTACATGTAGTTTTTCTTGAAATGATAAAACATATTTCAAAATTTCACCTTTTTCTTTTACTAAATATTACACTGTGAAATAATGATATTAACATTATAGGTACCTTTTGCTGCTGAATGACCTGCAAATCCTCCACATTTGCTAACAGCTGGCACATCACAGCATAATGCCAAGAGTGCGACCCCAACCTTGAACATGCCTCCTGGAAGAAGAGTGTCCGCAATGATAACACCATCCCAGAAGTCTATCAGCTCATCAACGAAAGGTTTCAAAAAGGAATTGTTATCACCCTTTGGCTCGTTTGGACCTGGTATAATCCCCACTATAATGACATTTTGCGGTTTAAACCTCTTCTCCCTTGGAAGATTCATCAGTACTAAATAAATTACTCCACAACTGTGATTAGTGTGTTTGTATCGCTGAAACGAGTCGACATTGAGCATAACTCCAAGGTTTCCTGCTGTTGAGAAGAATGCATTTCCATCAGAATCTAAGAACTCTTTCCAAACTTTTCCGTCAAAAACATCAGCCATAGAATCTGCCGTTAGCCTTCTCTTTCTCCAAGATTCACAGTTTTCAAGAAATCCTGGTCTCGTTAGCAGTGACCTCAGTGAATCTGACAACTTCTTGAAACAATATGAATTCTTAGGATGGAGGAATAAGGATCCATTCTTTCATCGCATGTTCTTTATTAAGAATGCTCCACACTGCTTCCTTCTGCTTCTCTGAGAATGATTTGGGAATGGAACGTGGTCACATTTCTTTGAAATAATCCGTCCGTTGCTCTTTCCTTATCACACAGTCCTCAGTTCTGTATAATGTACAGCACTTCAGACAAGCAACAAATTTCTCAAACTCATCTTGTCCAAGTCCAGTGTAAGATTTGGCCAAATAAAGTGTCTGTGGTAAACTTTGTGCAAACTTAACTAGGACATCAACCTTGGCCACATTTGCAATCATTGTTAGAAAAAGCCGAAAAAACTGCAATAACACAAGAATTCCATGATCAGAAACTTTATACAGTGTTTGCCAGAGGAACAGGAACAAAACAAGGACTCTTGACTCTGATGAGACTCCGTCTTTCTGATGACATGAGAATGAGTCTCGTTGCAAGCGAAAGTGAAAGTGATTAGGCCTTATGCATGATTGCTCAAAATTCACCCCCAAGAATTGCATACACCAAACAAGAACCCTGTGGCTACAAAGATGGGCCTGCATACACCACAGGAAACTTAATTATTGTCAATCTCTGGAACGTTTCCATTTTTGCCATATATTATTATGTATTCTCGACACGTACTTCTTTTGAAAAGATATCTTTAACTTATTACCCATTTTATTGAATTTTTATTTGTAAATAGACTATTTTATTAAATTAAATAAAGTTTTGTTGAATGATATACACAATGTCTTTCTTTATTCAAGGCGTAGCGGATACCCATAACTTTCCCCATGTGCAAGAGTGTACCTGTTGGAAAACGAGATTGACAAAAAGAATGAAACGTATGCAGGACCGAATACTACAGTACCCAAGCGTACAAATATGCGTGATACACATCGACATCTCGAGTGTTCTAACGGAATATGATACGCGAAAAGCATAAAAAAGTCGTATACTTTGGAATACGGGAAGAGTTCTACAATGTTCGAGTTTTAATACCCCGCAACCACCAATAGAATACGCAAAAACCGGAAGTACATTTGGTGTCGTGGTGATGCGTATCGAATAACTCACATATTCGTCAGGATTCGGGCAGGTACAGGTCAAAAGTGCCGTTCGCGAGGGTCGTATACGGACTTGAATACGTGGGAGTATGCAAAAGTATTCGAATCACTAGGGAACGCCAGCGTTCACAGGTGGTCAAAACAAACCTTTAGAGACCATCAATTGGCCGTATGCATTTCGAACATTTCGACGTATTCAAAAAGATGAAAATTGAATACGGAAAAACGGGCCAGCTTCTAATAGAATAGGCGCGGTGTACGTCGCGTCATGCGCCACCAACCATGTCAAATGACTGAACCGGTTCATATGGCCCAGCCATATCAAATGAGCCAACCAGCTCAAATAATCCAATCATATCAAATAAGCCAACCAGATAAAATGACCCATAAATATCAAATGACCCAACAGGTTCAAATGGCCCAACCATATCAAATGACTCAACCGGTTCAAATGGCTCAACCATATCAAATCAGCCAACCTGCTCAAATGACCCAACCATGTCAAAATGACTCAGCTGGTTCAAATGGCCCAGCCATATTAAATGACCCAACGGGTTTAAATGGCCCAGGCATATTAAATGAGCCAACCGAATCATATGACCCAGCCATATCAAATTAGCCAACCGGTTCCAATGACCCAACCATATTAAATGAGCCAACCAGATCAACTGACTCATCTCGGTCATCTGGTTCAAATGGCTCAGCCGGATCTATTGACACAACTGGTTCATGATCATGGTCTACGGGTTGACCCATGCAACCGGCTCATTTGACCTTAGGGGATCAAATACCCAACCGGATCAAATGGCACAACCGGATCAAATGAGCCAACCATATCAATTGAGCCAACCGGCTGAAATGAGCCAACAGGATCAAATGACCCAACCAGCTCAAGTGACCCAGCCGGCCCAAGTGGCCCAACCATATCAAATGAGCGAAGCGGATCACATTAGCCAACTGGATCGACTGAGCCAACTGGCTCAAATGGCCAAACCATATCAAATGACCCAACCATATCAACTGACCCAACCAGCTCAAATGGCCCAATCATATTAAATGACTCAAACGGATTAAATGGCCCAACCATGTCAAATGAGCCAACCAGATCAATTGACTCATCTCGGTCATCTGGTTGAAATGGCTCAACCGGATCCATTGACCCAACTGGTTCATGATCATGGTCCCCTAGTTGACCCATGCAACCGGCTCAACTGACCTAATGAGATCAAATACCCAACCGGATCAAATGGCCCAACCGCATCAAATGAGCCAACCATATTAAATAAGCCAACCGGCTGAAATGAGCCAACTGGATCAAATGACCCATCCGGCTCAAGTGACCCAACCATATCAAATGAGCCCACTGGATCGAATGAGCCAACCAGCTCAAATAAGCCAATCATATCAAATAAACCAACAAGATCAAATGAGCCAACCGGTTTAAATAGCCCAACCATGACAAATCAAATCAGCCAATCGGTTTAAATGGCTCAACCATATCAAATCAGCCAACCTGCTCAAATGACCCAACCATGTCAAATGACTCAGCTGGTTCAAATGGCCCAACCATATCAAATGACCCAACGAGTTTAAATGGCCCAGGCGTATTAAATGAGCCAACCGCTTCAAATGAACCAACCATTTCAAATGAGCCAACCAGGTCAATTGACTCATCTCGGTCATCTGGTTCAAATGGCTCAACCGGATCCATTGATCAAACTGGTTCATGATCATGGTCCATGGGTTGACCCATGCAACCGGCTCAATTGCCTAATGAGATCAAATACCCAACCGGATGAAATGGCCCAACCGGATCAAATGAGCCAACCATATTAAATAAGCCACCCGGCTGAAATGAGCCAACTGGATCAAATGACCCATCCGGCTCAAGTGACCCAACCATATCAAATGAGCCAAGCGGATCACATGACCCAACCGGATCAAATGAGCAAACTGGATCAAATGACACAAACCATATCAAATCAGCCATCGGATCATATAGCCAAACCATATTAAATGAGCCAATGGGTTTAATTGACCCAACCTTATCAAATGACCTAACCGGTTCAAATGATAACCATATCAAATGAGCCAACCGGATAAAATGACTCATCTCGGTCATTTGGGTTTAATAGCACAACCAGATCAAATGTGCCAACCAGTTCAAATGGCCTGGATCAATTGACCCAACCGCATCAAATTGGCCATCCGAATCAAATGAGCCAATCATATCAAATGAGCCAACCGGTTCAAATGGCTCAACCGGATCCATTGACACAACTGGTCTATGATCAGTTGATCCATGCAACCGGCTCAATTCACCTAACCAGATCAAATAAACAACCGGATCAAATGACCCAACCGATTTTTTCAACATGATGTTCCTTATTATAACTTTAAAAGCGTAACGTTGCCTTACATTTAACTAAACTTTTCCGGAAAGATGCGTAAATTTGTGCCACATGCACCTTTATGCTGTTGGTTATACGAATGCTTAAAGACGCGTTAAAAGTTCAACTTTACTTTTCTGTTGATAAAAGTTACGTAAAGTTCAGTTTTACGCTTTTCGTTAAGATGCGTATAGGCATGTAAAGTTCAGCTCTATGCTTTTGCTGAGACACATTAAATTAGCTATTTACGACCATGTGTAAAAACGCGTGCGCGCTAAATTGTACAAAATTCAAGTTTCGTTTTTTGTTAAGACGCCTTTAACTGCGTAACGTTCAACTTTACGCTTTCCGTAAAAATGCGTAAAGGTGTATAAAGACGTGTAAAGGTGTATAAACATTGATTTTTGCTTAGCCGTAAAAGTGCTAAAGTTCGCGTCAAGTTCAACTTTGTCCAAGACGAGTTTAATTGGATGAAGTTATTTGTCTTTATGTAAAGACAGGTACGCATTAAATTGCGTAAAGTTGAATTTAATTTACTCTAGCTCTGAGAAGCCATGTAATGACAGTGAATTGGTCCCAACGCAAGACAGTTTGTCTTTTATCACCGTATAAATCAAATTTGAGGTAGTTCGCTTTAATAGATCAATGGTTTCTCAAGGGAATCATTCACTTTCGTATTCTACAGAGACGAAATTTACCGCAGTATCCTATTAAGAAAATTCCAGAATGATTCTGAACAGAGGGTATTCGGACGTGCACGTTCTGAATACTCTAGAATTCGTCGGCGTCAGGAACACGTATTCAATGCTAGAATATTGTTGAATATTCGAGTTTTCACGCAGTGCCAGTGCGAAAATGACAAAACGTGCTGATCTCGGGCTGAAAACGCTGTTTTGTACAAACTCGTGAACTTTGCTGAAAATCGCTAATGAACCCGCCAATGAGTAAGTTGCCAATTAAATCCAAATAACCGCATAATCGCCAGTGTTAGTTATCTCCTGCGTAAATATGTGCCTCTCAGGTGTGTTTAAAAGTACTTATCACACATGAGTAAAAACGATGATATCGGGATGAAAATGCTGTCTTGTAGAGACTCGTGCACCTTGCTGAAAATCGCTAAAACGTGGTGCGCCCCAGAGCAGCACGTTTTGTCATTTTTGCATTGGGTGCACCACTTGTTAGCGATTTTCAGCAAAGTGCACGACATTGTACAATACAGCGATTTCAGCCCGAGATGACTACGTTTTGTCATTTCCGCACTGAGCGTTCCACTTTTTAGCGACTTTCAGCAAAGCGAACGAGTTTGTACAAATCAGCGTTTTCAGCCCGATATCAGCATGTTTTGTCATTTTCGCACTAGGCGCACCACTTTATAGCGATTTTCAGCAAAGTGCACGGGTTTTTACAAAACAGCGATTTCTCCCCAAGATCAATGTTTTGCCATTTTCACACTGGGAGTACCAGTCCACTATGCGCTGCATAGCGCTCTTTGTTCTTTGTGAGTCACAGCAAAAGTCAAATTTTCCAAAGTTGCTGGAGACACCTAAAACCATATTCTGTACGTTTTAGCCTTGTTCGATGCGTAGCATAATTGGTTCAAAGTGGGTCACAGGAAAACTAGCGTTTTTAAGAATTTCTCGGAACACTTTTCATCGTCGGTTTTATAACCCTCTGTATCTGTAGCATATTCTGCAAGTTTGAAGTGTGTACAATGCATGGTGATGTCGATGCTCAACAGTTGCTCGAGACAGCTCAAACCATAGGTTTTATAATATTTTCGGTGTCTATAGCATATTTTGCACGTTTTGGGCTTGTTCGATGCGTAGCAAAATTTGACCACAGTGGGACTCAAGAAAACTGGATTTTTTAGACCTTTAGGAACTCCTCAAATCATCAGCTTTCCCTGTGGGGTATTCTTAAATTTGAGGGGAGTTTGTTGCACAGTGAGTTTTTTTCACTGTGGGTCGGAGGAAAACTGCATTTCTCAAGAGTAGCGTGGAACTTCTCAAAGCATCGGCTTTCTAATACTTTTGGTGTCTGTGAAATATTCTGCTCTTAAGATGCCTGTGCGATGCGTGGCCAAATTTCTGCACTGTGGCTCATTAAAAAAGTGGATTCTTTAAAAGTTGCTCGAGACAACTAGAGCAATAGGTTTTATAATGCTCTCGGTGTATGAAGCATATTCCGCTAGTTTGAGGTGTGTACAATGCATTCTGACCTTGCTCTTTGTGAGTCCCAGTGAAAGGCCATTTTGAACAGTTTTTCAAGACAGGGCAAACCGTAGATAAACCGTAGCAAAACCGTAGGCTCGAGAAACCTCAAACCGTAATACTTATGATGTCAGTAGCAAATTCTGCGCGTTTTAGGCTTGTTCGAAGCGTAGCATAAGTGGTGCAAAGTGGGTCACAGGGAAATTCGCGTTTTTAAGAAATTCTCGGAGCACCCTTCATCGTCGGTTCCTGTAGCATATGCTGCAAGTTTCAAATGCATAATGATTTTGCTCATTGTTGCTCCCTGGAAAAGTCGATTTTAAACAGTTGCTCGAGACAGCTCAAATTAGAGGTTTTATAATGCTTTCGGTGTCGGTAGCTTTCTCTGCACGTTTTGGGCTTGTTTGATGTGGAGCAAAACTTCATCCTTAGTGGTTCTCGCTATGTAATGCTTTTAGTGTTTGTGAGATATTCTGCTCTTGAGAAGCCTGTGCGATGCGTGGCCCAATTTCTGCATTGTGGGTCTTTAGAAAAGTGGATTTTTTAAATGTTGCTTGAGAGAGCTTACGTGATAGAATTTATAATGCTCTCGGTGTCAGTAGCATATTCTGCCCGGCAGTTTGAGGGGTGTGCGATGAGTAGCGTAATTGGTCCACAGTGGGTCACAGGAAAACTGGCGTTTTTTACAATTGCCTGAAACACCTTTGATCGTCGGTTTTATAACGATCTCCGTGTCTGTAGCATATTCTGCAAGTTTAAATTGGGTACATTGTATGGTGACTTTGCTCTTTGTAGGTTTGTAGGTTTGTAGGTTTGTAGGTTTGCTCTTTGTAGGTTTTCAACAGTTTCGTGAGAAAGCTCAAACTGTAGGTCTTATAACGCTTTCGGTGTCTTTAGGATACTCTGTACGTTATGGGGTTGTTTAATGCCTAGGAAAATTAGTCCATATTAGGGCCCACTGAAAACTCTAAAAAGTGGTGTGCCCAGTACCAAAATGACATAACCTGCTGATCTCGGCCTGAAAACTTTGCTGAAAAGCGCTAAAAAGTGGTGCACCTAGTGCAAGAATGACAAAACGTGCTGATCTTGGGCTCAAAAGGCTGTTTTCTACAAACTAGTGCACTTTTCTGAAAATCACTTAAAAGTAGTGCACTCAGTGCGAAAATGACAAAACGTGCTGAACTCGTACTGAAAACGTCAGTTTTCTACAAACTCGTGCACTTTACTGAAAACTCTAAGAAGTAGTGTCCTCAGTGCAAAACCGAGAAAACGTGCTGATATCGGGCTGAAAACGTCTGTTTTGTACAAACCGTGCACTTAACTAAAAATTCTAAGAAGTGGTGTCCCCAGTGCAAAAACGAGAAAACGTGCTGATATCGGGCTGAAAACGCTGCTGAAAAGCGCTAAAACGTGGTGCACCTAGTGCAAAAATGACAAAACGTGCTGATCTTGGGATCAAAAGGTTGTTTTCTACAAACTAGTGCACTTTGCTGAAAATCACTTAAAAGTAGTGCACCCAGTGCGGAAATGACAAAACGTGCATATCTCGGACTGAAAACATTAATTTGCACAAACTCGTGCACTTTGCGGAACATCGCTAAAGAGTGGTGTGCAAAGTGCAAAAATCGCAGACCTTCTGATGTCGGGCTGAAAACTGTGTTTTGAATAAACCCGTTCATTTTGCTGGAAATCGCTAAAAGGTTGTGCGCGCAGTGCAAAAATGAGAAAACGTGTTGATCTCAGGCTGAAAACTCTGTCTGGCAGACACTCGTGCACTTTCTGAAAATCGCTAAAAGGTAGTGCCCCCAGTGCGAAAAAGACAAAACGTGCTACTCTCGGGCTGAAAACGCTGTTTTGTGCAAACTCGTCCACTTTGCTGAAAATTGCTAAAATGTGGTGTACCCAGTGCCAAAAGGACAAAAGGTGCTGATGTCGGGCTGAAAGCGCTCTTTTTGGAGAAACTCCTGCACTTTGCTAAATATCACTAGAAAGTAGTGCGCCCAGTGCGAAAATGACAAAACGTTCTGATGTCGGGCTGAAAACGCTTATTTTGTACAAACCATGCACTTTACTGAAAATTCTATGAAGTGGTGTCCCCAGTGCAAAAACCAAAAAACGTGCTGATATCGGGCTGAAAACGCTGTTGTGTACAAACCGTGCACTTTGCTGAAAATCATTTGCTGAAAATCACTTGCTGAAAATCGCTTAAAAGTAGTGCACCCAGTGCAAGAATGACAAAACGTGCTGATCTTGGGCTCAAAAGGCTGTTTTCTACAAACTAGTGCACTTTGCTGAAAATCACTTAAAAGTAGTGCACTCAGTGCGAAAATGACAAAACGTGCTGAACTCGTACTGAAAACGTCAGTTTTCTACAAACTCGTGCACTTTACTGAAAACTCTAAGAAGTAGTGTCCTCAGTGCAAAACCGAGAAAACGTGCTGATATCGGGCTGAAAACGTCTGTTTTGTACAAACCGTGCACTTAACTAAAAATTCTAAGAAGTGGTGTCCCCAGTGCAAAAACGAGAAAACGTGCTGATATCGGGCTGAAAACGCTGCTGAAAAGCGCTAAAACGTGGTGCACCTAGTGCAAAAATGACAAAACGTGCTGATCTTGGGATCAAAAGGTTGTTTTCTACAAACTAGTGCACTTTGCTGAAAATCACTTAAAAGTAGTGCACCCAGTGCGGAAATGACAAAACGTGCATATCTCGGACTGAAAACATTAATTTGCACAAACTCGTGCACTTTGCGGAACATCGCTAAAGAGTGGTGTGCAAAGTGCAAAAATCGCAGACCTTCTGATGTCGGGCTGAAAACTGTGTTTTGAATAAACCCGTTCATTTTGCTGGAAATCGCTAAAAGGTTGTGCGCGCAGTGCAAAAATGAGAAAACGTGTTGATCTCAGGCTGAAAACTCTGTCTGGCAGACACTCGTGCACTTTCTGAAAATCGCTAAAAGGTAGTGCCCCCAGTGCGAAAAAGACAAAACGTGCTACTCTCGGGCTGAAAACGCTGTTTTGTGCAAACTCGTCCACTTTGCTGAAAATTGCTAAAATGTGGTGTACCCAGTGCCAAAAGGACAAAAGGTGCTGATGTCGGGCTGAAAGCGCTCTTTTTGGAGAAACTCCTGCACTTTGCTAAATATCACTAGAAAGTAGTGCGCCCAGTGCGAAAATGACAAAACGTTCTGATGTCGGGCTGAAAACGCTTATTTTGTACAAACCATGCACTTTACTGAAAATTCTATGAAGTGGTGTCCCCAGTGCAAAAACCAAAAAACGTGCTGATATCGGGCTGAAAACGCTGTTGTGTACAAACCGTGCACTTTGCTGAAAATCATTTGCTGAAAATCACTTGCTGAAAATCGCTTAAAAGTAGTGCACCCAGTGCGAAAATGAGAAAACGTGCATATCTCGGACTGAAAACATTAATTTGCACAAACTCGTGGAATTTGCGAAAAATCGCTAAGGAGTGGTGTGCAAAGTGCAAAAATCGCAAACCTTCTGATGTCGGGCTGAAAACTGTGTTTTGAACAAACCCGTTCACTTCGCTGGAAATTGCTAAAAAGTGGTGTGCCCAGTACGAAAATGACAAAATGTGCCAATCTCGGGCTGAAAAGGCTGTTTTGTACAAACGTGTGCACTTTGCTGAAAACCGCTAAAAAGTTGTGCGCCCAGTACGAAAATGACAAAACGTGCTGATCTCGGGCTGAAACGGCTCTTTTGTACAAACTCCTGCACTTTGCTGAAAACTGCTAAAAAGTTGTGCGCCCAGTACGAAAATGACAAAATGTGCCGATCTCGGGCTGAAAAGGCTGTTTTGTACAAAGTCGTGCACTTTGCTGAAAATCGCTAAGAAGTGGTTCGCTCAGTGCAGAAATGACAAAACTTGCTGATATCAGGCTGAAAAGGCTGTTTTGTACAAACTCGTGCACTTTGCTGAAATCACTAAAAGGTTGTGCGCCCTGTGCGAAAAAGACAAAACGTGCTACTCTCGGGCTGAAAACGCTGTTTTGTCCAAACTTGTCCACTTTGCTGAAAATCGCTAAGAAGTGGTGTGCACAGTGCGAAAATCACAAAATGTGCCGATCTCGGGCTGAAAAGGCTGTTTTGTACAAACTCGTGCACTTTGCTGAAATCGCTAAAAGGTTGTGCGCCCAGTGCAAAAATGAGAAAACGTGTTGATCTCAGGCTGAAAACTCTGTCTGGCAGACACTCGTGCACTTTGCTGAAAATCGCTAAAAGGTAGTGCCCCCAGTGCGAAAAAGACAAAACGTGCTACTCTCGGGCCGAAAACGCTGTTTTGTGCAAACTCGTCCACTTTGCTGAAAATTGCTAAAAAGTGGTGTACCCAGTGCCAAAAGGACAAAAGGTGCTGATGTCGGGCTGAAAGCGCTGTTTTGAAGAAACTCCTGCACTTTGCTAAATATCACTACAAAGTAGTGCGCCCAGTGCGAAAATGACAAAACGTTCTGATCTCGGGCTGAAAACTTCTGTTTTGTACAAACTCGTGCACTTTACTGAAAACTCTAAAAAGTGGTGTGCCCAGTGCAAAAATGACAAAACGTGCTGATATCGGGCTGAAAACGCTGATTTGTACAAACCGTGCACTTTACTGAAAATTCTAAGAAGTGGTGTCCCCAGTGCAAAAACGAGAAAACGTGCTGATATCGGGCTGAAAACGCTGTTGTGTACAAACCGTGCACTTTGCTGAAAATCATTTGCTGAAAATCACTTCCTGAAAATCGCTTAAAAGTAGTGCACCCAGTGCGAAAATGAGAAAACGTGCATATCTCGGGCTCAAAACATTAATTTGCACAAACTCGTGCACTTTGCGGAAAATCGCTAAAAAGTGTTTCGCTCAGTGCAAAAATGACAAAACGTGCTGATATCAGGCTGAAAATGCTGTTATGTACAAACTCCTGCACTTTGCTGAAAATCGCTAAAAAGTGGTGTGCCCAGTGCGAAAATGACAAAATGTGCCGATCTCGGGCTGAAAAGGCTGTTTTGTACAAACTTGTGCACTTTGCTGAAATCGCTAAAAGGTTGTGCGCCCAGTGCAAAAATGAGAAAACGTGCTGATCTCAGGCTGAAAACTCTGTCTGGCAGACACTCGTGCACTTTGCTGAAATCGCTAAAAGGTAGTGCGCCCAGTGCGAAAAAGACAAAACGTGCTACTCTCGGGCGGAAACCGCTGTTTCGTGCAAACTCGTCCACTTTGCTGAAAATTGCTAAAAAGTGGTGTACCCAGTGCAAAAAGGACAAAAAGTGGTGTGCCCAGTGCAAAAATGACAAAACGTGCTGATCTCGGCCTGAAAACTTTGCTGAAAAGCGCTAAAAAGTGGTGCACCTAGTGCAAAAATGACAAAACGTGCTGATCTTGGGCTCAAAAGGCTGTTTTCTACAAACTAGTGCACTTTGCTGAAAATCACTTAAAAGTAGTGCACTCAGTGCGAAATGACAAAACGTGCTGAACTCATGCTAAAAACTTCTGCTTTGTACAAACTCGTGCACTTTATTGAAAACTCTAAGAAGTGGTGTCCCCAGTGCAAAAATGAGAAAACGTGCTGAACTCGTGCAGAAAACTTGTTTTGTACAAACTCGTGCACTTTACTGAAAACTCTAAAAAATGGTGTGCCCAGTGCAAAAATGACAAAACGTGCTGATCTCGGCCTGAAAACTTTGCTGAAAAGCGCTAAAAAGTTGTGCACCTAGTGCAAAAACGACAAAACGTGCTGATATCGGGCTGAAAACGCTGTTTTGTACAAACCGTACACTTTACTGAAAATTCTAAGAAGTGGTGTCCCAAGTACAAAAATGAGAAAACGTGCTGATATCGGGCTGAAAACGCTGTTTTGTACAAACCGTGCTGAAAATCGCTAAAAAGTAGTACGCCCACTGTGAAAATGGCAAAACATTGATCTTGGGGAGAAATCGCTGTTTTGTACAAACCCCTGCACTTTGCTGAAAATCGCTATAAAGTGGTGCGCCTAGTGCGAAAATGACAAAACATGCTGATATCGGGCTGAAAACGCTGATTTGTACAAACTCGTTCGCTTTGCTGAAAGTCGCTAAAAAGCGGTATGCTCAGTGCGGAAATGGCAAAACATTCTGATCTTGGGATGAAACAGCTGTTTTTCACAAATTCGTGCGCTTTGCTGAAAATCGCTAAAAAGTGGTACGCCCAATGTGAAAATGGCAAAACATTGATCTTGGGGAGAAATCGCTGTTTTGTACAAACCCGTGCACTTTGCTGAAAATCGCTATAAAGTGGTGCGCCTAGTGCGAAAATGACAGAACATGTTGATCTCGGGTTGAAAAGGCTGATTTGCACAAATTCGTGCGCATTGCTGAAAATAGCTAAAAAGTGGTGTGCCCTGTGCGAAAATGACAAAACGTGCTCATCTCGGAAAGAAGTCGTATTTTTGCTCAAACTTGCCCACTTTGCTGAAAATCGCATAAGAGTGGTGTGCCCAGTACAGCGCGGAGATAACAAAACGTGCTCACGTCGGGCTGAATCGCTGTATTCAACAAACCCGTGCACTTTGCTGAAAATCGCTAAAAAGTGGTGCGTCCACTGCAAAAATGACAAAACGTGCTCATCTCGGGCTGAAAATGCTGTTTTGCACAAACTCGTGCACTTTGCTGAAAATAACTTAAGAGTAGTGCGCCCTCTGCGGAAATGACAAAACGTAGTCATCTCGGGCTGAAATCGCTGTATTGTACAATGTCGTGCACTTTGCTGAAAATCGCTAACAAGTGGTGCACCCAATGCAAAAATGACAAAACGTGCTGCTCTGGGGCGCACCACTTTTTAGCGATTTTCAGCAAGGTGCACGAGTCTCTACAAGACAGCATTTTCATCCCGATATCAGCGTTTTTACTCATGTGTGATAAGTACTTTTAAACACACCTGAGAGGCACATATTTACGCAGGAGATAACTAACACTGGCGATTATGCGGTTATTTGGATTTAATTGGCAACTTACTCATTGGCGGGTTCATTAGCGATTTTCAGCAAAGTTCACGAGTTTGTACAAAACAGCGTTTTCAGCCCGATCAGCACGTTTTGTCATTTTCGCACTGGCACTGCGTGAAAACTCGAATATTCAAGAATATTCTAGCATTGAATACGTGTTCCTGATGCCGACGAATTCTAGAGTATTCAGAACGTGCACGTCCGAATACCCTTTGTTCAGAATCATTCTGGGATTTTCTTAATAGGATACTGCGGTAAATTTCGTCTCTGTAGAATACGAAAGTGAATGATTCCCTTGAGAAACCATTGATTTATTAAAGCGAACTACCTCAAATTTGATTTATACGGTGATAAAAGACAAATTGTCTTGCGTTGGGACCAATTCACTGTCATTACATGGCCTGTCAGAGCTAGAGTAAATTAAATTCAACTTTACGCAATTTAATGCGTACCTGTCTTTACATAAAGACAAATAACTTCATCCAATTAAACTCGTCCTGGACAAAGTTGAACTTGACGCGAACTTTAGCACTTTTACGGCTAAGCAAAAATCAATGTTTATACACCTTTACACGTCTTTATACACCTTTACGCATTTTTACGGAAAGCGTAAAGTTGAACGTTACGCAGTTAAAGGCGTCTTAACAAAAAAGGAAACTTGAATTTTGTACAATTTAGCGCGCACGCGTTTTTACACATGGTCGTAAATAGCTAATTTAATGTGTCTTAGCAAAAGCATAGAGCTGAACTTTACATGCCTATACGCGTCTTAACGAAAAGCGTAAAACTGAACTTTACGTAACCTTTATCAACAGAAAAGTAAAATTGAACTTTTAACGCGTCTTTAAGCATTCGTATTACCAACAGCATAAAGGTGCATGTGGCACAAATTTACGCATCTTTCCGGAAAAGTTTAGTTAAATGTAAGGCAACGTTACGCTTTTAAAGTTATAATAAGGAACACCATGTTGAAAAAATCGGTTGGGTCATTTGATCCGGTTGTTTATTTGATCTGGTTAGGTGAATTGAGCCGGTTGCATGGATCAACTGATCATAGACCAGTTGTGTCAATGGATCCGGTTGAGCCATTTGAACCGGTTGGCTCATTTGATATGGTTGGCTCATTTGATTCGGATGGCCAATTTGATGCGGTTGGGTCAATTGATCCAGGCCATTTGAACTGGTTGTGCTATTAAACCCAAATGACCGAGATGAGTCATTTTATCCGGTTGGCTCATTTGATATGGTTATCATTTGAACCAGTAGGTCATTTGAACTGGTTGGCTCATTTGATATGGTTGGGTCAATTAAACCCATTGGCTCATTTGATATGGTTTGGCTATATGATCCGATGGCTGATTAAATATGGTTTGTGTCATTTGATCCAGTTTGCTCATTTGATCCGGTTGGGTCATTTGATATGGTTAGGCTATTTGAGCCGGTTGGCTCATTCGATCCAGTTGGCTCATGTGATCCGCTTGGCTCATTTGATATGGCTGGGTCATTTGAGCCGGATGGGTCATTTGATCCAGTTGGCTCATTTCAGCCGGTTGGCTTATTTAATATGGTTGGCTCATTTGATGCGGTTGGGCCATTTGATCCGGTTGGGTATTTGATCTCATTAGGCAATTAAGCCGGTTGCATGGGTCAACCCGTGGACCATGATCATGAACCAGTTGGGTCAATGGATCCGGTTGAGCCATTTGAACCAGATGACCGAGATGAGTCAATTGACCTGGTTGGCTCATTTGAAATGGTTGGATCATTTGAAGCGGTTGGCTCATTTAATATGCCTGGGCCATTTAAACCCGTTGGGTCATTTGATATGGTTGGGCCATTTGAACCAGCTGAGTCATTTGACATGGTTGGGTCATTTGAGCAGGTTGGCTGATTTGATATGGTTGAGCCATTTAAACCGATTGGCTGATTTGATTTGTTATGGTTGGGCCATTTAAACCGGTTGGCTCATTTGATCTTGTTGGTTTATTTGATATGATTGGCTTATTTGAGCTGGTTGGCTCATTCGATCCAGTGGGCTCATTTGATATGGTTGGGTCACTTGAGCCGGATGGGTCATTTGATCCAGTTGGCTCATTTCAGCCGGTTGGCTTATTTAATATGGTTGGCTCATTTGATGCGGTTGGGCCGTTTGATCCGGTTGGGTATTTGATCTCATTAGGTCAGTTGAGCCGGTTGCATGGGTCAACCCGTGGACCATGATCATGAACCAGTTGGGTCAATGGATCCGGTTGAGCCATTTCAACCAGATGAACGAGATGAGTCAATTGATCTGGTTGGCTCATTTGATATGGTTAGGCCATTTAAACCGTTTGAGTCATTTAATATGATTGGGCCATTTGAACTGGTTGAGTCAGTTGATATGGTTGGGTCATTTGATATGGGTTGGCCATTTGAGCCAGTTGGCTCATTCGATCCAGTTGGCTAATGTGATCCGCTTCGCTCATTTGATATGGTTGGGCCACTTGGGCCGGTTGGGTCACTTGAGCTGGTTGGGGCATTTGATCCTGTTGGCTCATTTCAGCCGGTTGGCTCAATGGATATGGTTGGCTCATTTGATCCGGTTGGGCCATTTGATCCGGCTGGGTATTTGATCCCATAAGGTCAATTGAGCCGGTTGCATGGGTCAACCCGTAGACCATGATCATGAAGCAGTTGTGTCAATGGATCCGGTTGAGCCATTTGAACCAGATGACCGAGATGAGTTAGTTGATCTGGTTGGGTCATTGGAACCGGTTGGCTAATTTGATATGGCTGGGTCATATGATTCGGTTGGCTCATTTAATATGCCTGGGCCATTTACACCCGTTGGGTCATTTGATATGGCTGGGCCATTTAAACCAGCTGTCATTTTGACATAGCTGGGTCATTTGAGCAGGTTGGCTGTTTTGATATGGTTGAGCCATTTAAACCGGTTGGCTCATTTGATATCCTTGGGTAATTTGATCTTCTTGGTTTATTTGATATGATTGGCTTATTTGAGCTCGTTGGCTCATTTGATATGGTTGGGCCATTTGAACCGGTTGAGTCATTTAATATGGTTGGGCCATTTGAACTGGTTGGGTCAGGTTATATGGTTGGGTCATTTGATATGGTTTGGAGATTTGAGTAAGTTGGCTCATTCGATCCACCTGGCTAATGTGATCCTCTTGGCTCATTTCATATGGTTGGGCCACTTGGGCCGGTTGGGTCATTTAAGCTGGTTGGGCCATTTGATCCTGTTGGATCAATTCAGCCGGCTGGCTCAATTGATATGGTTGGCTCATTTGATCCGGTTGAGCCATTTGATCCGGTTGGGTATTTTATCTGATTAAGTCAATTGACCGGGTTGCATGGGTCAACCCATGGACCATGATCATGAACCAGTTGGGTCAATGCATCCGGTTGAGCCATTTGAACCAGATGACCGAGATGATTCATTTGATTTGGTTGGCTCATTTGATATGGCTCGGCCCTTTCTACTGGTTTGCTCATTTGATATGGCTGGGTCATTTGATTCGGTTGACTCATTTAATATCCCTGGACCATTTGAACCGGTTGGGTCATTTGATATGGTTGGGCCATTTGAACCGGCTGAGTCATTTGATATGGTTGGGTCATTTGATATGATTGGGCCATTTGAACCGGTTGGCTCATTTGATTTGATATGGTTGGGCCATTTAAAACAATTGGCTCATCTGATATGGTTGTGTCATTTGATCTGGTTGGCTTATTTGAGCTGGTTGGCTCATTTGATATGGCTGGGCCATTTGAACCGGTTCAGTCATTTGACATGGTTCGCCCATTGGAACCCGTTCGGTCATTTGATATGGTTGCGTCCTTTCAAACTGTTGGGTTATTTGATATGGTTGGGCCATTTGAACTGGTTGGGTCAGTTGAACCGCTTGGGTCATTTGATATGGTTGGGCCATTTGAACCGGTTGAGTTATTTGACATGATTGGGCCATTTGAACTGGTGGGTCATTTGAGCCTGCTGCGTCATTTGATATGGTTGGGTCATTTGAACTGGGTTGGGTCATTTGTACCGGTTGGGTCATTTGATATTTATGGGTCATTCGATATGGTTGGGCCATTTGAACTGGTTGGGTCATTTAAAACTGTTGGGTCATTTGATATTTATGGGTCATTTGATTTGGTTAGCTTATTTGATATGATTGGCTTATTTGAGCCGGTTGGCTCATTTGATATGGTTGGGCCATTTGAACCGGTTGAGTCATTTGATATGGTTGGGCCCTTTGAACTGGTTGGGTCATTTAAACTTATTGGGTCATTTGATATTTATGGATCATTTGATCTGGTTGGCTTATTTGATCTGATTGGCTTATTTGATCTATTGGCTTATTTGAGCTGGTTGGCTCGTTTGATATGATAAGATTTTCAGCGTTCTCTGGTTAAAAATTTAAAAGTTTGAGCTTTCGATTGCCAGTCTGCTATCTTTGACAAGATTGCAGACTGGCAATCTGATCATCACTTGTCAAAGTGATGATCACCTTGTCAATGTTATCATCACTTGTCAAAGATTGCAGACTGGCAATCGAAAGCCCAAACTTTTAAATTTTTAACCGGAGAACGCTCAAAATCTTATGATGTCTTACCCTGGTTACTCGTCCATTTTTAAACATATCATTTGCTATGGTTGGGTGATTAGAAATGGTTGGGTCATTTGATCTGGTTAGCTTATTTGATATGATTGGCTTATTTCAGCCGGTTGGCTCATTTGATATGGTTGGGCTATTTGAACAGGTTGAGTCATTTGATATAGTTGAGCCATTTGAAAAAGTTGGGTCATTTGATCTGGTTGGGTCATTGATATGGTTTGGCCATTTGAACCAGGTGGCGCACTTGATATGATTGGTCCATTTGAACCGGTTGGGTTATTTGATCTGGCTGGGCCATTTGAACTGGCTGGGTAATTTAAACTGGTTGGGTCATTTGATATGATTGCGCCATTTGAACCAGTTGGCTCATTTGACATGGTTGGGTGATTAGAAATGGTCGGGTCATTTGATCTGGTTAGCTTATTTGATATGATTGGCTTATTTGAGCCTGTTGGCTCATTTGATATGATTGTGTTATTTGAACAGGTTGAGTCATTTGATATGGTTGGGCCATTTAATCTGGTTGGGTCATTTGATATGGTCTGGCCATTTGAACCAGATGGCTCACTTGATATGATTGGTCCATTTGAACCGGTTGGGTCATTTGATCTGGCTGGGCCATTTGAACTGGTTGGGTAATTTGAACCGATTGGGTCATTTGATATGGTTGGGCCATTTAAACCGGTTTTTTCATTTGATATGGTTGGACCATTTGAAAAAATTGGGTAATTTGATCTGGTTGGGTCATTTGATATGGTTTGGCCATTTGAACAAGTTGGGTCATTTGATATTGTTGGACAATTTGAACCAGTTGGCTCATTTGATATGGTTGGGTCATTCGATCTGGTTGGCCTATTGATATGATTGGCTTATTTGAGCCGGTTGGCTCATTGATATGGTTGGGCCATTTGAACTGGTTGGGTCATTTAAATCTGTTGGGTCATTTGAAATGTTTCAGTTCATTTGAACTGTTTGGCTTATTTGACCTGATTGGCTTATTTGAACCGGTTGGCTCATTTGATATGGTTGGGCCGTTTGAACGGGTTGAGTCATTTGATATGGTTGGGCCATTTGAACCAGCTGGCTCATTTAATATGGTTCTGTCATTTGAAATGGTTGGGTCATCTGATCTGGTTAGCTTATTTGATATGATTGGGTTATTTGAGCCAGTTGGCTCATATGTTATGGTTGAGCCATTTGAACATGTTGAGTCATTTGATAAGGTTGGGCCATTTGAACTGGTTGTGTCACAACCATCTCACGTCACGAGGCATTTTCCCCAACGCTTATCAATGTTACCAATGTTGACAGAGTACCTCTAGTACTTACTTACCATCCTTTCAACACTGTAACGAGAAAGATCCTTTTAGAGAATTTCAACATCTTATCAACTGATCCTGAGACACGTGGGATATTCCCTGAGCCGCCCCTCGCCTCATATCGACGCGACAAGAATCTCCGGGATTTCCTAGTACACTCCACTAGCGGCTCTCAGAGGCCCCTTGATGCTGGCTCTTTTCCCTGCCGTCGTCCCCGCTGTCAGACATGCCAGTACATTACTTCTCATACTGTTCTGCATGGACCCAAGAGCTCACATACCATCCAAAATCGCTTCACTTGTCAGTCTGAGAATGTGGTGTACTGCATCACTTGCCGCCGTTGCACTAGCATTTGAGGCCTGACAACACAAAAAGGGTCTTAGGCCATTCCACATGAGTGGTGAAAAAATGAAAATTTTTCAATCCAGTGACTAGAGAATAAAATTTAAGCCATTCAACAGTATAAACATCCTTCTGTTCAAACTTGTATGTTTGGTTAAAACTGTTGCCATGGTGACTCCACAGGGGGCTCTTGCATTTTGATATTTAAGAAAGTAGATGAGACTGGTGACAAAAGCTGAAACTTCATGTTGAATGTATCAAGAGACCAGGAAAAAATCCAGATTATGAGTGCTAATATTCTAGCAGCCTTTAGTCCCAGTTTTCACTGGAGAATGAAAATTCCAGCTTTGGATTACTGCTACCAGATTTCTAACTTGTTAAAAATTGCAATGGCATCTGTTGATAATGGTAATCTGTCAGTTATATTACTTCTGCTGCTCTAATAGTTTGTTGACAGCTTCAGTTTAGTCTTTCTTATTTTACTTTAATTAACTTCTTTGTTTAGAAAAACAGGATGTAAGGTGTGCAAAAGAAATAATGATTAGTTTCTGTTCTGGAGGGGAAATTTGGTTGCTAAGGGGAATGCTGCTACAGGGAGGAAAAGTGTCTGAGGAATATTAATTTTAACTTAGATGGCTGGCAAAAGAGAGATCATTTTCTATCACAATTTTACAGCCTTTTCTTATCTCACATCTGCATGTGCACCGTGATGGTACATTTGCACTCATGCAATGCCTTCGCAATACTGTGGAAAGACCCTTGTCTAGCTTAGATTAGGGACTCACCATGCAGTTTTAGATAAGACTTAACGTCTAAATTTTTTGGCAGGTTGACACGGCCTGCATGAGGAACATTGGCTGGCACCCATTCTGAGCTGTTTCCCATTGGTCTTTCAGGTGAGAATGACAGAGAACTTGCTGCTCAATGAAAATCCTTGTATAAGCTTAGATTTCTTGTCAGACTGAAGGCAACTAAACATGTTCTTGCTGTTGTTAAATGTCACCATTCTCACAAGTGAAACACTTTCAGGTGTTTTTAACCTTAAAAGGGTATCACCCTCCTATAATTATGGACAGAAATTGTTACATTTGATTTTGTTTCATGGGATTGGGTTGCAGGTTGGCAGCCTTGGGAAGGGCAGGGGTAGGCATATTTACTGGGCAGAGAGATATATCACAATGATGAACCTACTCATGGCTCCTATTGATTGAGATATGGTTTAAATTCTGGGAGTCACTCAAAGGAAAAGTGACAATTCATTATCTGGTCAATCTTAGGGACTTGTCAGAAATTAGCAGGGGGGAGGGGAGTGTAAATAGGTCCCTGAAAAGGGAGAGCCATGAAAAAATAGGCAGTGAAAGAGCTAGGAGGGTCATAACAGGCATTGTGATGTAATGTTATATTATGACAGGAATAGCAAATTAATATACAAAAGATCATCATCATCATCATCATGATAATTCTCACTCGTGGTAAAGGGCCGATTTTGCTTGATAGTGTCCTGTGCTGCCTTGGTAAACAGTCATTTGTCAGTGGCAAGACAGATGCATGGCAATTGTTTCTTTGTTATACCACTTCTTCCTTCATATTGGAGTTGTGAGTTTGCCAATGGACTCTATACCATCTTAGCATAACCCACTGGCCATCTATTAGTTGATCGCACAATCAGATTATCTACACAGGTGCCGTCTACTGATCAATAGACGGCTCTCAGAGCGGTTGCTCAGATTTTCACTGAATTTTATCAACCAAAAGCTTCAATAAATCAATTCTAGCGATATTCTGTATTTAGTAGACCGGTCAGTAGGTTATGCTAAAAAAATTAGACAGCTCACGCTCGGTTTCTATCTACTTTGATAGTTGGCTCGGGGCTTGGCCCCCTGCCAACTATCAGCCGATAGAAACCTCAAGCTCGCCGTCTAATTGTTAATTAGTGTGTAGTGGCTGAAGGTTGTCTACAGAATGGTGACATTTTCTTGTTTCCCTGAAGTTTCAGAGGAAGTTTAGAAATATGGTTGGATAATTCAATTCCCAAGAAGACAAAAACACATGAATCGCACGAGTTTAAAACGTCAAGATTACTGAATGAACTGAAGTTTTAAATGACAATTTAGTGGAAGCACGCGATTTGGCTAAGGCGGAAAGTTTAATCTAGTTCACATTGTAGAAAAAAGGTTAAAAATTATTGTTTCAAGGAAAATGAGTTAGAGTTCTACTAAAACAATTACATTATTCACTATCGATTTCTATGAAGTGATTGTAGTTGATTCGGCCAAAATCTTAAGCTCATAATCTTATTGTTAAATATGACTTATGTTGGGGTGCAGTGGTTTCAATTAGTAACTTACAGTTTGTCGGCATTCTTGTTTTTTTAGTCATCTTGTTTTGTTTCTGTTTCTTTTTTTCTTTTACTTGGCTTAGAACTCAGATTTTTTTTATTTGTTTGGCCTTCTCCAATATTACCATCGGGAATCAGGGTATAATTGCTGACAAGAACAGCTCCTGCTATGGCATTATGGGAGGTATAATCTGTGCACATGCAGGGGGGCGGGGGTCGTGATGTTTGAGGCCAAGCCCAAGGGGTCAGCAAATTTCATCCCCATCAACAAAGAGGGTACTTCATTTCATTGCTCAATTTTAAATCTCAACCCCCTCCTCCCCCTGCTAATTTCGAACAAGTCCCTTAAATATTTTTGTTTTTCTCTCTATAGGTCTCCAAGAAGAGGTTTTCATTGTTTTGTTTTGGTCTTCTGTGTTCATTGTCCTTGTGGAATAGCCTACCACCCGACATCAGTTAAATGAAAATAATAATAATAATAATAATCACTAATTCAGGTAGTTAAACATAAGACACATTTTTGGGTTCAATAGCGAAGCGCACGAGTGACGTCATGACTGAGACAAGACTCAGACAAACAAACCGGAATGGCGGACGATTTTCCTAAAATACTTTCTTAAACAGCTGCTGTCCGTAAAACATTTCTTTAAAACGAAAACTTCACCTAGATTTTCTCCATTTCTTTTAGAACACGCTCATGTTGTCTGAACCTGGGGGGAGTAATCATTTGCATTTTATTTTTAAACCCTGCGCGCTTTGCTATTAAAAAATGAATTTTACGAGACAACTCTTGTACAGCACGACTCGCTTAAAGGGAAAATTCTTGATTTTTGTTTAAATGGTTGGTTAAAGACTGCAATTCCTTAATGTCTACCAAAAATATTAGTCTGCGAGCCCGAGTTCTCCGTTAACAATAGTCAACTGGGCTGTGCCTCGTTGACTACTCACTCATGGAAAATGCGGTCTCCAACTTTTTTTATCTATTATTAATATTTTTTTTTTGAGAAAGAAAGCAACATCCAGGATTTTTTGAGCAACTTTTTGACAAATTTCGAGCGACCTGTTCGTGCAATTCCGAGCAACTTCTCAAACAGCCATATGCTTAAGCCCATACTTTTTTTAGTGCATAGCCTTTCTTAGTCCTTTATCACTTGGGACAAAAGTTCATCTGCACCAGAATTTTTTTTATTCCATTATCTGATTTTAAAAGCAACATTCAGCACAAAGCTGAGTTTTACATAACAATCGGATAAACGCATGTCCGATCTCTGACGCTTTAGTAAATAGTTGCTGCTTCAATGGGTCACGACTGTTCGTGTCTCCACGTTGGGGGCAGTTTCCAATCAAGGCCGTCTCTGTTTTTAACTTGCATTAGGACGTTGAAATCAAAGTAGTTCTCATCGTAGTGTTTTTGAACGTCTTGTTAATGCATTTCTTGAAGAGTCCTTGTTTCGGCGACTTCTTCTGCGCTGGTAGAATGGTTTATTACCATTTGTATGCTGTCGCATTTTCCACAAGTATCTTTTCTGGGTTTTCGGAAGCTTAGATTATAACTGAAGAAAATCTTTCTAAAAGAACTTATACTGAGGGGAGGCTTGGCAGCTGTCCCTAAAACATGACCTTTTAGTTTTAAAAAATCGTTGTAGATCTTGGTCAAATTCAGGGATGGCTCCAGATATCTCTTCTCTGGTGCTTTATGTCGCGTGTAATGTGATTGTTCCGGCTCATATGACCAGATGTGTTCTACAACCTGTGTGAGGAAAGGAAATGGGTACAACAATAAGCTCAATCGATCAAAACACAACAAGAAACGTGCTGTCCCTTTACTGTGTGTGTATTGTGTTTTCCTCATTCTTTTGTTGGTGCTGTAACTAAATTTGAATATGTTTTGTAAACTAAATTTAATTTAAATTATGTTTTACGGCGATCGTGCGTTTTCTGTAGCTGGCCCGAATTTATGGAATAATTTACCTCTAGAGATTATGAAGTCAGGAAATATATTAAATAGTTTTAACTAGGCTTTGAAAACGCACCTTTTCAAGCAGGCGTATAACTTGTAGAATATTTATATTTTTAGTTGAGACCTGCATGTAATTTTTCTTTTCAATTAGTTTTTCCTTCTGTAATGTAATAGTTTTATAAATCTTGTAATTTAGTAGTTTTATACCTATTGTAATTTAATTAGTTATGTAAAGCGCCTAGGACAAATAGTGCTTTGGCGCTATATAAAATATTTGAATTAAATTAAATTAAATTTTGTTATTGTGAGTCATGTGTTTGACCAATAGAAAAATAATAATAATAATAATAATAATAATAATAATAATAATAATAATAATAATAATAAGCTCAATCAAGCCGGCCTCATAAAGAGCAATTTCAATGCTTCCCCCTCATCTGATTCACAGCCATCCTAAAAGTCCAACAAATAACCCCCTCACCGCCCTCCCTCATATTCTCCGTATTCAACTGGAGCTAGCGTGCAATGGACGCTACTGCGGAGGAATATCATTAAAAGAGCTTCATGTGCATTGGCTTCAGTTGCAAGCTAGTTACAGTTCTACAACGAGAATACGAATATGGTCTATCGAGAAGCCGAAAAGGGTGGCCGCTTTTGATTCGCATTCTTTCCTGCAGTCACGGTTCAATCAAAAGTCACCTTCTAATTGGATTATACAAAAGAATGAAAAATTTGTTAATAGTGGTCACATTTTGGGCTCCTTGTTTACAATTGACTCAGAACAATCTTCCTGCATGGAGCCCTTACCATTACAGTTTTTACAATAACTGACAGCATTCTCGAGCGCTCATTGGTAGCAAGTTTTAGGGGATGAAAGTGCAGACCGTGAAAATTTATAGCGCTATTTCTATCGCTATTCAATAGCGCCTTGCAAAATTGACAACAAGAAAAGTTTCTCTTAAAAATATCATAGTTAAAAAGATCTGTCGGGAGAAGTTAACATACCTCTGCTTTCAGTTGAGGGCGCAAGCGTTTTTGATTACTCTGTAAGACTCGTCTATCTTTTTCTACAGCTCCACTGAATGGCCTCCGCTTTTTAAGCAACACTCTAAGTCGTTTCTTTCCGACTCCGTAAATCTTCATAAATGCTCTTTTGCATATTTGTAGTTTCTGATTCGCGTTTCCAGTGGTGTAATATCGGATCACAGTTCTAGGATTATCCACTCGGTTCTGCCTTCTCGCATTCGTGGTTTCTATACGCGCGACCAAATGTTCGTTCTGTGCTTGATAAGCCATGCGGTCGAAATCGTTTCTTATCTGCATTACAACGTCTATTCCAATATTCAACAGACAGGTGGTACTGCAACATTCCAACCGCATTTCACGAACAAATCGAAATGGTCTGTTTTTCCTTGGTCTTATTTTCTTTTGATTACTTTAAGAATAGGCTCTCAGCGCCGGCGCGTTGCAAGTTCGTCTGCTCGTTTTCTCTCCCGGTGGGAAACCACTTTTTGTTGTGTAGTGAAAACCTTGATCCATAACGACGACGAAAAAAGATTCGACGGACGTACGTAGCAGAAAAAAGATGACGTTTCAAAACCGCACACATTGTAATTGCTGTTGCCGTGCGCGCACTATAGTTACAAATGGTTTGTTCACTCGCGCGAGACGCCTATTGGTACGCGTGCGACTTAGAAATTAAAGCTTGAACGTTAACAACGTTAACCCGGGGAAGAAAAAATGTCACGGGCGTCAAATGAACCAACTCATGGGGTGTCAGTGTTTCACATGGATTTCCACAAGAATGTAATGATTCCTAAGCTGACTGCCCAACAAACGTACTACTTGCGAAAGATTAAATTGTATGCTTTTGGGATCCACAGTGCAGAAACGAACAAAGGGACGACATATGCTTGGAGCGAATGCACGGCTGAGAAAAATCCAGAAACTCTTGTATCCTGCCTCGATTTACATCTACGTCAGACAGAATCCAACAATCGCAAGTGGAACATATTTTGGGCTGATAACACAAGGTCCCAGAACAAGAATCACACGGTCGTTTTTTATTTTGACTATCTCGTGGCGAGTGGATTCCGTGAGAGAATCGATTACAAGTTCCTCGAAGCAGGCCATTCCTTTGGCGCCGTAGATCGCGATGGTGGCTTAGCGGAAGGCTTGTTCAGAAATGCAGAACATCTAGAAACACCTGTGGACTACGCAGAGACAATAAACAACAGTTCTTTGTTTCCAAAACTAACCTGGATTCTCCCACCGCAATCAGCGTTCAAAAGTTACGCCACGTGGCTTCGTAAAACTTACAGAGTAAGGAGGAAAGACATTTTCAATCAGGCCTACCGATTTAGCGACACCATGTAGTTTAATTTCGGGATAGGCGAGCGTGTTGATCCTACGGACGGGATCGTCAACACTTTCAGGCACCCCAACTGCGTTTGGCTAAGAAAGATGCTAGATGATCGAGAACAACCTATCGAAGTGGACTTTAGAAGACGAACTTTAGAACGAACTCGCTTCCGCGAAGAAGACCTCTCCGCCTTAAGTACCGTTTCCATCAAACCAAATGAGAAAACCTGTCAGGACTTAGAAAAAATGTTACCATATCTTAGACCCGCTGGAAAGGCTTACTACAATAGTATTTTGTCTTCAGACTAACCGGTGATCAGTGACATCAAAAGGTCAGCGCGAATTCTTTTAGTGCAAAGGCGCGTGACGATAATCAACATTCATTTGTTAAGTTCAGTAGTTAATGACAACATTACAGTAGAATCCCGATCACGGGTCGAACCCTCGTTTCCCTCTGTAATTTTACCCCCGATTTCTCGAAGAAATTTCCATTTCCCGTGGAGGTTCGAAAAATCGGGATTCTACTGTATTTGCGACAACTTCCTTGTGGTTCCATACTGCAAGTTAAGACTGAGTCCCATTTGTCTGACTACGGTGATTTTATTTAATCCGTGAATCGACATCCAACAGATTAATGAGTAATAGTCCAAACTAAACAAAAGAAATCAATGGAATTAGTGTGTAATAGTATTTGAAAGTTTAGTTACTATTTCACGGGTTAAGTAAAACCAGTCTATTTTCATGAAATGGAACGGTTACATTAATTGTGTTTGCTTTAACCGACGGACAGAGATCGTGGACTGCGGCTCAGGTGACACCTGTCACATCTTTTCTTCCTAGTTATCCAACGTTGCGAATTTCTTTTTTTTTTCGCCTAATAGGTTTTTTTATTGCAAGACACGTACACGTTACATTACTTACATAACGGTATGAAACAAAACACTAAATACATGACATTACATTACAAATCCTACACAAGAGCGCTAGTTATAGTATAACACTTGCATTACTCCACTTACAATACTCTATTCTAATTGCACTTAATAGATACGATAATAATACTTTTTTTGTTTGCCCTACACAGTGACACATACAAACCATGCAGATGCCCAATTAATTCCCTTACAAGATTAAATAGCAATTTCCTAGCACAAAAAAAATATTAAAAACTTAATTTACCCGGCGGACTTCCATTTTTTTCCTTGTAGTAGACTAATATAAGATTACAACAGAAGCTCCCATCTTGTATAAAAATTGCGAAGCTTTCGGTTCTTAATAGCAATTAACTTTTCAACTTCTTGTTTAGCTTCAACCTTGTGCAGAAACAATCTAAACTTTGGAAGGTACTTATTTTTTCTACTCTCCCAGATACTTATCTTACCAAGAATTATCAAATAATTTAATAAATCGTTCCTCTAAAGAAAGGCAATTATGATGTCTTTTAAAGACGAAGATAAATTTTCACCACTTATACCAGACCACCAGACTGTAAAACTATTCCAGAATACCTGCACAAAGGAGCAGTTAAAGAAGAGGTGATACAAATCTTCCGTATAGGTTCCACAAAATGAGCACTTATCTGAATCGCTTAAACCTATTTTGAATAATTTATCATTTGTAAACAAAATGAAATTCAACAATCTATATTGAAAAGACCAAACATACGTTTCGCTTGCAGCTAGATACGGAAAAAAAAAGCATCTTGTGGATTTGAGAGTTTAAAATCAGCTATCAACCTTTCAAAGCTATTCGGAGTTTTCGCTTTAGTTGATATCATCATTGAATAGAATTGTTTGCACTTTGCCGTATATACATTAAAATCTTTAGCATTATACTCCAAATTCATAGGATCGAATTTTCCCACTGTTAGGAGATTGGAAGAATTTTTTGAATTCATATTTATGATAGCAGACCTCAATGCTGTCCATGTAAGGAAATTAGTATTAAGACCTTTTTGTTTAAAGGACTCAAAAGAACGTACATTATCAATATCAAACTGTAATTCATTCAAATAAATTATGCCCTTATCAAAGGACATTTTATAAAACACTGGTCTGTTATTTATCCTTATGTCCTTTTTTTTTCCAGATAACATTTTGGGAATAATTAACATCGGAAAAGGAACTTCTAAATTCCACCCACCTGTCCACCTAAGGAGCTCTAAGTAAAAGTTACTAACGCTTAAATCAAGGTCATTGACATCATAATTGCATCTAAGAACCCCTCACCCTCTTTTTTTTCCATTCCTGTAACTTTTCTTTCATCTTAATTTGGACAAAAATTTTATCGGTCAATATCGAAGTATTCATTTTCCAAAACCCTGGGCCTCGCTTGCATTCCTCAAGTTCCTGCAGGTGTAGAAGAATTGCCGAGTGATCAGTTCTAATTGCAGCAATAATATCAGCGTCTTTAATTAAGTCCTGAAGTGAGTTTGAGATAAGCCAATAGTCTAATCTACAGAAAACAAAAGGAGACTTTTGTGACCAAGTAAAGCTTTTCGTTTGAGGGTTTTTTTACACGCCAAACATCATGTAAATTAAATATTGTTTGTAATTGTTCAATGCGATCAGTAATTTTTTTCCTTGCTACCAGTATACCGCCTTGTTTGTTAAGAAGTGGATAAAGGGCAATAAAATTATTACCCTTCTTAGCTGTCTGATCAGCCTTGCAATTGGTTTTTTGTTTTATTCAACATTGCTGATCCTGATCTACACCAAGATCCGGCTTCACCTCGCTTCTGTTTGTCCAAGTGGTCCTTGCATTGAGTTACCTGATTTGGCGTTATAACATACCATTGAATAGCTAATTGCATCGCACTACACAACGATACGCAAACACAAACACAAAAACACATACACAAAGTACATATTTTACGCTGGAAAACAATTTTAAATTTCAAATTTTTCTCCTCTTTCCTGAAGGAGTGCAGCATTCTTTCTCTCTCCCTCAGCCGTGCCCGCTCCTAGCCGATACACATTAACTTAAATACGTTGAAATTGAAATATATATGGCTTCTTATAAGTCTATCTTTGCCAATCTACCTACCAACAAGGTATTTAAGAGCAGCACTCGACTTAAAAAATGAAAGCTAAGTATTTAACAATAAATAAATAAATAACGTGTGCAAACCATTATATGGAGTGAAGGTTAAGTTTACGGCAATAATAAACACGTTGCGAATTTCTGATACCCCGTCTTTATAGGGTAGCGTAGGGTTTGTGGGGGGGGGGGGGGGAGGGAGGGGGGAAGGCGAGTACGGAGTCGTGACCCGACCAAGTCCAGGGACAAATGTTTATAAAATCCGCGTGCCAAGCATAGAGTGATTTCATTTAATCCGTGAAACAATATCTCACAGTGTGTAATAGTCCAAACTAAAGAAAAGAATACAATGTAATTGGTGTCTAACAGATCTAAAAGTGTAGTAACTATTTCACAGGTTTAGTAAAATCACTCTGCTTTAAGATATTTAGTTTAACTCAAGAAACACGTTTCTCTTCTAGCTTATATCTCCACGCGTCACGGTCTATTTTTCTCTGGGAACTTTTGAGGAGGGAGGGGGTGGGGCTTGCCGGAGCGAGGGACAGGTTTATTTAAAATCGTGTACAGCATACAGTCATATCGAGTATCAGAGTTTTGGCCATCAATCACGTGACTTCTATATTTAGAAACCAACATTTGCGAAAAACATCGGGTTGTTCCGAAGAATTAGTATCAGACAAAAGAAACTATAATAAGTAAATGTGGTGGATGATTGCCTTTAAGCAATTATATTAAGTTGGAGGTGAGCGTGGCCTAGTGCTTAGGGTGCTGGACTTGTAATCTGGAGGTCCCGAGTTCAAATCCTCCTCCCTGCCACTGGATGAATTTGTCAGTCGGTGGTCCCGAATTTAACTCCTCCACGCTTTGTAGCGGAATGTTGATGTTCGCCAGGGAGCTATTAGCCACGTGCACATGGTCTGAAATTGATAAAGGCGATAATCTGTCAGTGATGACTGTGCAATCTCGACAAAATTTTAGAATCTTGCCATTTTCTAGTCTCCTACGCAGCCGTTTTTAGATGTTTTGGGAGCGTTGCGTGACGCCACTAAAAACGGCTGCGTACAGGAGACTGGCCATTTTCTTGTATTTTTAGAATCTTGTCAGTTGAATTTCTGTAGGAGAATGAAAATTTGAACAATATTTCATTTATTCTTTCTTATCCTTGATATATCTAAGCTGCAGGTCTTGT
Source organism: Siderastrea radians (assembly GCA_964017195.1). Lineage (NCBI taxonomy): Eukaryota > Metazoa > Cnidaria > Anthozoa > Scleractinia > Rhizangiidae > Siderastrea > Siderastrea radians. The sequence goes on from OZ024896.1 coordinate 24,417,327, forward strand.
TGGAAAGTCGTTGTAAGTATAAAATAATATGTTTACTTTTCAGACAACAGTCCCTCACACAAGCCCCAAACGCAGTCGAAAATATTAAATTACAAGACTACAAGCTTATATGTATTCTAGGTATACAACTGAAAAGTTAACCGCGTTCACAAACATGTATATAAAGAGGATTTTGAAAATATTCAGCAAAAACAACGGCCGTTTCCATTTATCTAAGGTTTTCTTTGTCCGCTTCGCGAAATGTAAGTTCTCCAGGGTCATAGGTCGCGCACCAAGGACCCATATGCGAAAATTGTTGATATTTTTCGACAGTCGTTAAAACAAAAGTTTTAAACTCTGCAGCAAATTCCTTCACAACCACAAAAATTGGTTTATCTGTAAACTTCTTTTTCAAAACAACACGTCCTCCCGTTGCGTTTTATCTATGCACAAGCTAAGTAAACATGACCATGTAATTTACGGAGACGCAAAAGTAGAAAGACAAATTGGCCTACTGAAGTGTTCGATAAACCTTCAAGGACAGTTTCGTCTAAATACATGGTACGACAAACCCAGCAATGGTTGTTGGTTGTTTGTTCTTGCACTGACTGCAAAAATATATAAGCTCACTGGACATGACAGAACAATTAATTCGGCCAGGTGAGCAATACAAACCAGAAAGTGCGCCAATCAACGTGCTTGGTCTAACTCGTTTGGGAAATGGACGATGCATTTGCGCTTAGAGAAATGAAACGGAAGGGAATTGAGCGGCGTTTCAAACTCCACGTTTGCTGAAGCCACCGGTTGCAGAGGCCTGGAAAATTGCCCCAAACGGGGCAGAAACCCAGGCTCTCGCTGCCAGAGCTTAAAATAGCGATGATAAGGCCCGGGACTATTCAGAGCTAAAAATACCACAAAGTGGGACTTTCCATGACGCATGGTTTAGCTCGCAACAAAATCCAGCTGCGAGCGTTGAAAACCATCATCAAGACCAAATTCCTTTTCACTCTGTGATTGGCTTAAACGATGCAGTTACTAAATTGGATTTTCTAAAATTTTAATTATCTCAATGTACGTTAGCGTCCATAGCAACTTTGGCTTCCAACGGCGAGCCAAAAAATACTCTATGAGGGTTCTCATGTTGCCAACAAACTTGAATTCTCCGCCTTCACCAACAGCAGGAAAGTCGAAACATCGTCATATGGAAGAAGACTAATCAATAAATCATCGGATACATTCGTTTTTTGTCGTATTTTTATTAACGAGCAAATATGACATCGGTTCGGAAAGGTCGCAGAACAAGGACCTCGCCGACCAAGGACCGCATACTGTACCTTAAGTTGCAGTGAGCTTGCACATAAATAAGCTTGTCCCCAATTCTCAAATGCAACTAATTCATGTGAGGATAGGGTACTTTCTGCCAATCCCATACTCCTTAGCACTGCGGGCATGGAAGTAACTTACCTACCCCAGGAACTTTTAAAACCTTAATTTCACCAACTTAAAACCACGCGCAGCGCGAAATTTGTCTCCAATACATATATTCCCACAGTTTTTCAAACGGCCACAATAAAACCCCTCTGAGATATAACGGTTCAAAGTTGTCAAACTCTCTCGTTCCCAATCCCCCTACACCCTACGCGAGCACTGGAGCGCAGGCGCTACACCGCCAAACATATGAAGACTGTCATTTTGGAAACACTTCAAATATGGCCATCTTTACGCCATGATTATCTCCAAACTACACGACCATTTCCGCTTCAAACACCAGTTTCGCTACGAAGAAACATTACCCATAGTTTTTCGCCGATCCGGAAGACCTCCAAGGAAAATGACAGCTGTCCAAAGATTACCGCGACGGTGTGACGGTATGAACTGGGTTTGTTTGTTTTCCATCTCTTGATGCCATTACACAGTTCCATTTCTCCTCAACAAGCTTCCAGCTGCAAGTAGCTACGTGCTTACATCAGAACAAGCAGGTTTTCAGGTAAGAAATGGGTCTGGAAGAATGACAACGACGGAACCTGACAACACAAAAGGGGTCCAATAGAATAAGACCCTTTTTGAAAAATGGCGCCTCATTTACATCGGTGAGACTGGAAGGCGCCTACGGGAACGCTTCGGTGAACACCTGCGTAGCATCCACAACCGGTCTCTTGGGCTTCCTGTAGCTGATTACTTCAACTCCACCAACTACACTATAGATGACATCAGGGTCCGCCGGGTCAAGCAATGCAGCGGCAGCAACACCAGTCGAAAGCGGCGGGAGATGCAATTAATCTTTGAGCTCGGCACGCTCAAGCCGGGCGGACTCAATATTAATTTCAGTTTTATTTAAGTACTTTCATTTCACGTGCACGCGCTTTGGTTGCTCTTTTCTTGTGCGCGCGCTTTACGTGCACATTTTTCAGTTAGGCTTTTGTATGGCACAACGCGCATATTCCTGCACACTGAAGAAGGGCTACGCCCGAAACGTTTGTGCTTTTACAAACTATGACACTTTAACGTGTTTAACTCGCGTTTTAACTTTTTCTTATTATCACTGGTGACACGCATCAACTGAGCTTTGTCTCTTCTTTTGTTATTTATGTTTTTGATGCGATTTTACATCTTCACAAATGAATAACATCACGAAAACTGTTGCAGCTATACGCCGAAACCTTACACGTAGTCTCCGCTGTTTTCTAGAGCGGGACTCAGTATCCATAGCTATGGAATTAGCTGATCTAACCTTAAAGAAGAACAAAATTATCAGCCACATCAACTTCATTGGCCGCTGTCTACGAAAACGATTAATTCCGAAGGGATTTAGAGTCCGCTTTCATCCAGCTGATGGCAATCGTCATAACAGACGCTTATCGCGGGTAACAGATTCCTGTTCAAGACGCTTGATGCAAATCACCATCCAGAATTTGAAAGGTCAACTACACAACACTTCCATTCTCAAGTATGGTGCCTCCGATCGCCTCAAAGCTGTCTGCACACCTGCGGAATATCACCAAGCCGTAACCTTAATATCAGAAATGAAATCTCAATTATGTCACGAGATTAAATCTATCAAGAACGCCAAATTTAATTCTCTGCGTAGTGAAGTACAATTGAATCACAGTACCACTGATCCAGCTCCTGTCCTCAAAAAAACAGTTGTTACCATCCCTGATAACCTTCCTCTTACCGACGCAGAATCCTCGGTGCTCAGCAAGGGTCTTACCTTTGTTCCTGTGAACAATAAACCTGATGAGTACGAAGTCAAAGCCGACTGTGAGCGATAGTTCCGCCGTCTGCGACTCACAGCACATTTTCATGACCGGGAGGGTGCTAACCAGGAGACTGACGATAACGATCCCTTCATCAAGTTCAGTAAGAAAACGTCAACGTGGAACCTCTTGAGTGGCAAATTTTCCGCCCTTGATCACTACATAGATCGTTGTCGCCGCATCGTAGCTTCTCGCAACTACAGGAGGTGCACTAGCATCACAAATCTGAAAAAGATGAACAGCAAGCTCTTCGTGAGTTAAGACGACGCAGTGACATAGTAGTGAAACCTCCTGATAAAGGTGGTGCAGTGGTTGTCTGGTCACGTGACCTATACAATCAGGAAGCCAATCGCCAACTATCCGACAACCGTTTTTATCAACGTCTCGACAGGGATCCTACACAAGATTATCAAAAAATCGTCAAGGACACCGTTAATGACATGATCGCTACATGGCGTTACCGCCTACAGCGCAACATCTTGTGGTCACAATCCCGCGTACTTCGCCATTCTACATGTTACCCAAGATACACAAACCGGACAACCCGGGGCGTAAAATTGTCTCCGCTTGCAGTTGCCCTACAGAGAACATCTCAGCTTATCTCGACGAGGTAATGGCTCCTTTTGTTAAAAACCTCCCCACTTACGTCAAGGATACCAACCACGCTCTTCCGATTTTTGATTCGTTCAATTTTGATGAATCCGACGCTCGTCCTCGTTTCCTGTTTACCATGGACACAGTCATCCCTAAAAATGGTGGACTAGAAGGTCTTACATATTACTTAGACCAACGGACGATCAAGAAACACCTACCCACACCCTGACCCGCTTGGCTGAACTTGTGCTGACACTTAACGCCTTTTCTTTTAATGACCAGCACTATCGCCAGATTGGCGGTGTCGCCATGGGCACAAAGATGGGCCCTAATTATGCTTGCTTGTTCGTCGGATTCATCGAAGAACGAATCCGTGCCCAATACAATTGCTTCGTCCCACAGTTACACAAGCGCTACATCGATGACGTAGTTGGAGCCGCACAGTGCACTAGCCCCGAGTTGGAGCAGTTCATTGATTACGTCTGCAATTTCCATCCAGCTCTCCAGTTCACTTTTAACATCAGTGTACCTGAACTGCCTTTCCTCGACATTAAGCTGGCAATCACCAACAACAAAATACAGACGTCCATACACTACAAGGAGACTGACACACACAACTATCTGTTACTACACTTCGTTCCACCCACGTCATTGCAAACAAGCAATACCTACAGCCAGTTTCTGCGTCTCCGACGGAGATGTTCTAATGATGTCGACTTTTCTGAAAAAGCTGAGGAGATGTTGACCTTTTTCAAACAACGGGGCTATCCTGAACCGCAACTGCATAATGATCTTCAGATGGTCACAACCATCTCACGTGACGAGGCATTGTCCCCAACGCGTCTCAATGTTACCAATGTTGACAGAGTACCTCTAGTACTTACTTACCATCCTTTCAACACTGTAACGAGAAAGATCCTTTTAGAGAATTTCAACATCTTATCAACTGATCCTGAGACACGTGGGATATTCCCTGAGCCGACGCTCGTCTCATATCGACGCGACAAGAATCTCCGGGATTTCCTAGTACACTCCACTAGCGGCTCTCAGAGGCCCTTTGATGCTGGCTCTTTTCCCTGCCGTCGTCCCCGCTGTCAGACATGCCAGTACATTACTTCTCATACTGTTCTACATGGGCCCAAGAGCTCACATGCCATCCAAAATCGCTTCAGTCTGAGAACGTGGTGTACCGCATCACTTGCCGCCGTTGCACTAGCATGTACATCCGTGAGACCGGATCAACCGGTCTCTAGGGCTTCCTGTAGCTGAGCACTTCAACTCCACCAACCACACTATAGATGACATCAGGGTCTGCGGGGTCAAGCAATGCAGCGGCAGCAACACCAGCGGAAAGCGCCGGGAGATGCAATTAATCTTTGAGCTCGGCACGCTCAAGGCGGGCGGACTCATTATTGATTTCAGTTTTATTTAAGTACTTTCATTTCATGTGCACGCGCTTTGGTTGTTCGTTTCTTGTGCGCGCGCTTTACGTGCACATTTTTCAGTTAGGCTTTTGTATGGCGCAACGCGCATATTCCTGCACACTGAAGAGGGGCTATGCCCGAACTGTTTGTGCTTTTACAAATTATGACACCTTGACGTGTTTACCTCGCGTATTAACTTTTTCTTTTTATCACTGGTGTCACGCATCAACTGAGCTTTGTCTCTTCTTTTGTCATTTAAACCGGTCAGTCGATCGATATGGTTGGGTCAATTGATATGGTTAGGCAATTTGATCCGGTTGAGACATTTGATATCGTTTGGCCATTTGAACCAGTTGGCTCATTTGATATGGTTGGGCCATTTTAGCCGGTTGGGCCATTTAAACTGGTTGGGTCATTTGAATCGGTTGGGTGATTTAAAGCGGTTCGCTAATTTGATATGGTTGGGCCATTTTAGCCGGTTGGGCCATTTAAACTGGTTGGGTCATTTGAATCGGTTGGGTGATTTAAAGCGGTTCGCTAATTTGATATGATTGGGCCATTTCAACCGGTTGAGCCATTTGATATGGTTGGGCGATTTGAACTGGTTGGGTCTTTTGAACCTGTTGGGTCATTTGATATGGTTGGGTCATTTGATCTGGTTGGCTTATTTGATAAGATTGGCTTATTTGAGTCGGTTGGTTCATTTGATATGGTTGGCCCATTTGGGCCGGTTGAGTCATTTGATATGGTTGGGCGATTTGAACTGGTTGGATCATTTGAACCTGTTGGGACATTTGATATCGTTGGGCCATTTGAACTGGTTGGGTCATTTGATATTGTTGGGCCATTTGCGCCGGTTGGCTCGTTTGATCTGTTTGTATCATTTGATCTGGTTATCGTATTTGCTATGATGGGCTTATTTGAGCCGGTTGGCTCATTTGATATGGTTGGGCCATTTGAACAGCTTGGGTAATTTGAACCTGTTGGGTCATTTGATATGGTTGGCTTATTTGATCTGATTGGCTTATTTGAGCCGGTTGGCTCATTTGATATGGCTGGGCCATTTGAACTGGTTGGGTAATTTGATATGGTTGGGCCATTTGAACCAGTTGGCTCATTTGATGTGGTTGGGTCATTTGAACCTGTTGGTTCATTTGAACTGGTTGAGTCATTTGATATGGTTGGGCCATTTGAACCAGTTGCCTCATTTGATATGGTTGGGTCATTTGAAATGGTTGGGTCATTTGATCTGGTGAGCTTATTTGATATGATTGGCTTATTTGAACTGGTTGGCTCATTTGATATAGTTGGGCCAGTTGAACCGGTTGAGTCATTTGATATGGATGGGGATTTGAACTGATTGGGTCATTTGAACCTGTTGCGTCAGGTGATATGGTTGTGCCATTTGAACTGGTTGGGTCATTTAATATGGATGGGCCATTTAAACTGGTTGTTAAATTTGAACTGGTTGGGTCATTTAAACCGGTTTTGTCATTTAAAGCGGTTCGCTCATTTGATATGGTAGGGTCAATTAAACAGGTTTGCTCATTTGATATGGTTGGGGCATTTGAAGCGGTTGGGTGATTTGATATTGTTGGGTCATTTGATATGGTTTGGCCATTTAAACCAGTTGGCTCATTTGACATGGTTCGGCCATTTAAACCTGTTGGGCTATTTGAAGTTGTTGGGTGATTTGATTTGGTTGGGCCATGTGAACCGGTTGAGTCATTTGATATAGTTGGGCCATTTGAACTGGCTGGGTCATTTGAACCTGCTGGGTCATTTGATATTGTTGGGCCATTTGAACTGGTTGGGTCATTTGAATCGGTTGGGTCATTTAAACAGGTTCGCTCATTTGATATGGTTGGGTCAATTAAACCGGTTTGCTCATTTGATATGGTTGGGCCATTTGAACCGGTTCGGTTATTTGATATGGTTGGGGCATTTCATATGGTTGGGCCATTTGAACCGGTTCCGTTATTTGATATGGTTGGGGCATTTCATATGGTTGGGCCATTTGAACCGGTTGAGACATTTGATATGGTTGGGCCATTTTAACTGGTTGGGTCATTTGATATGGTTGGGCCATTTGAACAGGTTGGCTCATTTGATCTGGTTGGGTCATTTGAACAGGTTGGCTCATTTGATCTGGTTGGGCCATTTGAACAGGATGGCTTATTTGAGGAATTTTATATTACATCCTTCAACAACATGGAAACCCTGAAGTTAAACTCAAGCAGTTCTTGCATTTTTCACCGCTGTCAAACCATCTCAAACAAAAACGTTCAGTTAAACAGGCCTGTACAATCATGAATGCAACTTTTGAACTGGTTTGAGTATGTTGGTATCAGTGAAAATCACAATCAGTGGCTGGGTTTTGAAGTTCAGAGTTTGGACAGCAAGCCCATACAGTGGTTTGATCCAGTTGTTGCTATATTTTGAACCTCACAAGTTTACATGATCATCTTAATAGAAAATGTATTCAGTACCTAAAACATGATTCACTGTACTTCGCGAACAAAATTGTCCAATTAATGGAATTGTCACATACACCTTTTCCTTTCCATATCTAAATTTAACTTTGTATTGCACCGTTAAATATTGACTGTGAATTCTTTGCACTGGAATGAATGACACTTGTGAAAAATCCGAACACCATACCTCCAGAGGCTCAGGATACCAGTGCTTCTCAGGGTGTGGCTCCTGAACCAACCAACCTCAGCACGAACAAATGTTAGCTTCCGTCTTTTGCCCTGGCCTTGTTTAATGACCACATCGTTAGTTAGGAATCTCTGGACTCTTCCTGTTCTGTGCTCTCCAGTAAGCCACTTGGCCAAAACACCGCAGTTGCTGGAACATCTATATATGTTGCCATTGATTTGAACGCGGGAGAAACTGCCACAGAGTCTTTGAGCACTAACTACCTCACAATCTGGGTGCAAAGTCTTGTGCATCTCAATCAGCTCAGACGTATCATCTTCATCTAATGCAATTCTCTTGATAGGTGGCAAAAGAACAACCATTTCACTTTGTTTGTCACTTAAAGTTAAGTCCTCTGTTGATGGATCTCCGGACACGAGATTTGACCTGTCAAATAATTGTTCTGTACACAGCATCTCGCCTACAGTGCCACGCTGTGTACCCAAAAGCAGACTCTGAAATGTATTGTGCTCATCTGGGAAATCCATGATGCGCAGGTCCTTGTCTCGAAGAAATCTTCGCATAAGCTGGACACCTAAAAGAAATAACCCATATTATTTTATAAAACAAGACTACTGCAATGCGCCCTCCAATATTCAAGTCCCTCTGAATAACACAGAACAGAACATAAAGTTGATTTGGAAAGATGGTAATCATATTCTTGACATCAGGGCTGTTATTAAGTTTTGAGTGACATGTTGCATTGGTGTAGGTGAAAAGGTAAAGTCTTCACAAGCCTAGAGGCTCCCAACTGCCAGAGCTTTACCTGGTTTCCGTAGCGTGAAGCGACTGAGAGTATTACTACTCCCCCTGGATGGGATGCTAGTCCATTGTAAGGTTACCCCCCAGCATTATGTCACCGGTACCCATTTATACACCTAGGTGGAGAGAGACAACATGTAGCAAAGTTTCTTGTCTAAGGGCCTCTTCATATGAGCCCGGTTGACTGGGCTGGCTCGGTTACCGAGATCTCACCTCACTCCTATTTCCTTTGTAAAATTTTTCAGGCGTTCATATGAGAAGGCGGGCGGGCCCGGTTACTGAGATCTCCGTAACCGGGCTGGAAATTTTCCCATAAGAACAGGCCAGCCCGGTTACCAGGATGAAGATTTTTCAAGTACGCAAGTTACTGTCAAAGGAGGATGACATTAGCATCATTCTGACCTATCTTTTACACCTTTTGATCAAAAATGATTTCTGGAATCTGAATGAGTGAAGAAATAATAATTTTCACAATTGCAGGAAAGAAAATCCTGAGTTAATATTTTTGAGCTTGCTATCAAGTAAACAATTTCATCTCGGTAACCAGGATGAAATTTCCCATATGAACAGACGACAAAATCTATCCCGCCAACCAGGCCAGCCCAGGTACTGGGCTTATATCAAGAGGCGCTAAGGAAACAGCACGACGGCAGAGACCAGCCTTGAACCACTGACCTTTAGGTTGAAAGTCCGACATGATGGCCACTAGACCACTGTGTCTCCGCTGTTGCATTGATGTAAACACATGACTATGGGACTAATATTTTCAGGTTGAACTAGTGAGAAGCACATCTGGGAACTTCTTGAGTTATAAAATTGTTTTTTTTCCTCCTAGGTGTTTCAATTTGTGTGACTAATGCACACTTCATCAGGGAGTTTTACAATACAACTTTCATATACCTAAAAACGGACTAAATTTTACATTGCACAAAAGACACACATACAGATCTGCGTATAGGAACTACAAACCCCGCAGATTTGTGTCTAGGAAACAGGTGGAACATTTTGCAAGGTGTGACATTTTTTTTAGGAGAAAATAAAACAGTTTTCCAACTCAAGACTAGTTCAACCTTAAAAAAAGGAGTAGGAAAGTGATCACAAAAAAATTCAACTTGATAGATGCCTGCTATGCTAGGGCTGCATTACATTCTATCTCGGTATACAGAATCGATGAAATTAAAAAATCACAAAATTTTTGTTCATCGATTGGTCATAAATTTCCAATATCAATCCATTAATTAATATCGTAATTGATTGTTGATTTCATAGATTGTGTACGCCAGGACTCAACACACTGCAACACATGTATGACAGCCACTTACCAATGCTGTGATTGTTCTTGTGATATGATCCAAGGATACCATTATACCTCTCAAAGGAGAAACACCAGAATGAGTAGACTGGTCCATAGTCTCTGATGCAATCCACAAGATGACAACTTAAGTGCATATTTGGAGTGCACGTTTCAGTACCATATAGTCTCTCAAAATGTTTACAAAACTCTATGATCTTTGATTCTGCCTCTGAACACTGTGCCATCGTTAGGGACTGACAGCCTATCAAGCGACACGCAGTTACAAAACACATCCATGCATCATAATGTTCCCGAGGTAAAATTCCCTTTAATGCAAATGCTGTAGCAAACGTAGTTCTTCCACTGGTCTGCTGTAAATCAACTGAATCCTCTGGAAAACTTTGAAGGGATCCTACCAATTTCTGGCGGTGGAATAACAGCATCAACTCTCCTCCGGAAGAAGTCAATATGTTTATCGTTGATCAATTCCTTCTCCTCCCAAACCTTCAAGGTTGTTTTGGCCAAACCAAGGAAAAGAAGGTGCACTGGATCAATAATAACAAATCGCACAGCATCATAATATGGCAACTGAAACAGGACTGAGTACTTTGTTCCAGTGAGGCGAACAACAGCGTTAACGTCTGTTTGGCACCGAGCAAAACGCTCAGAGTCTGCATGCGTTCTGTCGAGCTTATTTGTTCTTTTTTCCCAGGTGTCTGGCAAAACGAGAGAAATCGGGTTTTGACCCAAAAGAGGGCAGTGGAAACGTCTTGAAGCACTTGTTACAACCTGAGAATTTAAACAATAATACTTATTCAGTCACGTGTAAAGGTAAATTACATGTACCTTAATAGCGACTGTCAGTTGCATTCAAATACTGTGAGTTTTGCTACCCAAGAATTTATTCAACCACTCCCACTATAACGGACTCTCGATATTATGGACTTACGGGCACTTGATTCGGTCCCAACGTCACATTTCTATTGTTTTAACTCTCTATATAGCAGACACCGAATGTCATCTTTGAACAATTAAAGACATTTAAAAATAATTTTTCTGTCTTTTGTCTACACCCATGTTTTTCTGGCTGAATTTGCGCTTTTCTTTTGGCCATCAACTGAAATTTCTTCTTTCTTTTCTCTCACGTCCCTGTTAACCATTCAAGCACATTTGGGACAGTCACTCTGCAACTAAAATATTTTATGTACAGTTGACAATTAAGCTTACATGTAGTTTTTCTTGAAATGATAAAACATATTTCAAAATTTCACCTTTTCCTTTTACTAAATATTACACTGTGAAATAATGATATTAACATTATAGGTACCTTTTGCTGCTGAATGATCTGCAAATCCTCCACATTTCCTAACAGCTGGCACATCACAGCATAATGCCAAGAGTGCGATCCGAACCTTGAACATGCCTCCTGGAAGAAGAGTGTCCGCAATGATAACACCATCCCAGAAGTCTATCAGCTCATCAACGAAAGGTTTCAAAAAGGAATTGTTATCACCCTTTGGCTCGTTTGGACCTGGTATAATCCCCACTATAATGACATTTTGCGGTTTAAACCTCTTCTCCCTTGGAAGATTCATCAGTACTAAATAAATTACTCCACAACTGTGATTAGTGTGTTTGTATCGCTGAAACGAGTCGACATTGAGCATAACTCCAAGGATTCCTGCTGTTGAGAAGAATGCATTTCCATCAGAATCTAAGAACTCTTTCCAAACTTTTCCGTCAAAAACATCAGCCATAGAATCTGCCGTTAGCCTTCTCTTTCTCCAAGATTCACAGTTTTCAAGAAATCCTGGTCTCGTTAGCAGTGACCTCAGTGAATCTGACAACTTCTTGAAACAATATGAATTCTTGGGATGGAGGAATAAGGATCCATTCTTTCATCGCATGTTCTTTATTAAGAATGCTCCACACTGCTTCCTTCTGCTTCTCTGAGAATGATTTGGGAATGGAACGTGGTCACATTTCTTTGAAATAATCCGTCCGTTGCTCTTTCCTTATCACACAGTCCTCAGTTCTGTATAATGTACAGCACTTTGGACAAGCAACAAATTTCTCAAACTCATCTTGTCCAAGTCCAGTGTAAGATTTGGCCAAATAAAGTGTCTGTAGTAAACTTTGTGCAAACTTAACTAGGACATCAACCTTGGCCACATTTGCAATCATTGTTAGAAAAAGCCGAAAAAACTGCAATAACACAAGAATTCCATGATCAGAAACTTTATACAGTGTTTGCCAGAGGAACAGGAACAAAACAAGGACTCTTGACTCTGATGAGACTCCGTCTTTCTGATGACATGAGAATGAGTCTCGTTGCAAGCGAAAGTGAAAGTGATTAGGCCTTATGCATGATTGCTCAAAATTCACCCCCAAGAATTGCATACACCAAACAAGAACCCTGTGGCTACAAAGATGGGCCTGCATACACCACAGGAAACTTAATTATTGTCAATCTCTGGAACGTTTCCATTTTTGCCATATATTATTATGTATTCTCGACACGTACTTCTTTTGAAAAGATATCTTTAACTTATTACCCATTTTATTGAATTTTTATTTGTAAATAGACTATTTTATTAAATTAAATAAAGTTTTGTTGAATGATATACACAATGTCTTTCTTTATTCAAGGCGTAGCGGATACCCATAACTTTCCCCATGTGCAAGAGTGTACCTGTTGGAAAACGAGATTGACAAAAAGAATGAAACGTATGCAGGACCGAATACTACAGTACCCAAGCGTACAAATATGCGTGATACACATCGACATCTCGAGTGTTCTAACGGAATATGATACGCGAAAAGCATAAAAAAGTCGAATACTTTGGAATACGGGAAGAGTTCTACAATGTTCGAGTTTTAATACCCCGCAACCACCAATAGAATACGCAAAAACCGGAAGTACATTTGGTGTCGTGGTGATGCGTATCGAATAACTCACATATTCGTCAGGATTCGGGCACGTACAGGTCAAAAGTGCCGTTCGGGAGGGTCGTATACGGACTTGAATACGTGGGAGTATGCAAAAGTATTCGAATCACTAGGGAACGCCAGCGTTCACAGGTGGTCAAAACAAACCTTTAGAGACCATCAATTGGCCGTATGCATTTCGAACATTTCGACGTATTCAAAAAGATGAAAATTGAATACGGAAAAACGGGCCAGATTCTAATAGAATACTCGCGGTGTACGTCGCGTCATGCGCCACCAACCACGTCAAATGACTGAACCGGTTCATATGGCCCAGCCATATGAAATGAGCCAACCAGCTCAAATAATCCAATCATATCAAATAAGCCAACCAGATAAAATGACCCATAAATATCAAATGACCCAACCAGTTCAAATGGCCCAACCATATCAAATGACTCAACCGGTTCAAATGGCCCAACCATATCAAATGAGCCAACCGGCTCAAGTAAGGCAATCATATCAAATAAGCTAACCAAATCAAATGACCCATAAATATCAAATGACCCAACCGGTACAAATGACCCAATCAGTTCAAATGACCCAACCATATAAAATGACGCAGCAGGTTCAAATGGCACAACCAGTTCAAATGGCCCAACCATATCAAATGACTCAACCGGTTCAAATGGCCCAACCATATCAAATGACATAAGCGGTTCAACTGACCCAACCAGTTCAAATGGCCCAACCATATCAAATGACTCAACCGGTTCAAATGGCCCAACCATATCAAATGAGCCAACCGGCTCAAGTAAGGCAATCATAGCAAATAAGCTAACCAAATCAAATGACCCATAAATATCAAATGACCCAACCGGTACAAATGACCCAATCAGTTCAAATGAGCCAACCATATGAAATGACGCAGCAGGCTCAAATGGCCCAACCAGTTCAAATGGCCCAACCATATCAAATGACTCAACCGGTTCAAATGGCCCAACCATATCAAATGACCCAAGCGGTTCAACTGACCCAACCAGTTCAAATGGCCCAACCATATCAAATGACCCAACAGTTTGAAATGACGCAACCATATCAAATGACCGAGCGGGTTCCAATGGCCGAACCATGTCAACTGACTGAACCGGTTCAAATGGCCCAGCCATATCAAACGAGCCAACCAGCTCAAATAAGTCAATCATATCAAATAACCCAACCAGATCAAATGACACAACCATATCAGATGAGCCAATTGTTTCAAATGGCCCAAGCATATCAAATCAAATGAGCCAACCGGTTCAAATGGCCCAGCCATATCAAATGAGCAAACCGGCTCAAATAAGCCAATCATATCAAATAGGCCAACTAGATCGAATGACCCAACCATATCAAATGAGCCAACTGGTTCAAATTGTCCAACAATATCAAATGACCCAACTTGTTCAAATGGCCAAACCATATCAAATGACCCAACCAGATCAAATTACCCAACTTTTTCAAATGGTCCAACCATATCAAATGAAAAAACCGATTTTAATGGCAAAACCATATCAAATGACCCAACCGGTTCAAATTACCCAACCAGTTCAAATGGCCCAGCCAGATCAAATGACCCAACCGGTTCAAATGGACCAATCATATCAAGTGAGCCATCTAGTTCAAATGGCCAGACCATATCAAATGATCCAACCAGATTAAATGACCCAACTTTATCAATTGGCCCAACGATATCAAATGACTCAACCTGTTCAAATAACCAAATCATATCAAATGAGCCAACAGGCTCAAATAAGCCAATCATATCAAATAAGCTAACCTTTTAGCGATTTTCAGCAAAGTGCACGAGTGTCTGCCAGACAGAGTTTTCAGCCTGAGATCAGCACGTTTTCTCATTTTCCGCACTGGGGGCACTACCTTTTAGCGATTTCAGCAAAGTGCACGAGTTTGTACAAAACAGCCTTTCAGCCCGAGATCGGCACATTTTGTTATTTTCGCACTGGGCACACCACTTTTTAGCGATTTTCAGCAAAGTGGACAAGTTTGTACAAAACAGAGTTTGCAGCCCGATATCAGCACGTTTTCTCATTTTTGCACTGGGGACACCACTTCTTAGAGTTTTCAGTAAACTGCACGAGTTTGTAAAAAACAGAAGTTTTCAGCACGAGATCAGCACGTTTTGACATTTTTGCACTGGGGACACCACTTCTTAGCGTTTTGAGTAAAGTGCACGGTTTGTACAAAACAGCAGTTTCAGCCCGATATCAGCACGTTTCTCATTTTAGCACTGGGGACACCACTTCTTAGCGTTTTCAGTAAAGTGCACGAGTTTGTACAAAACAGAGGTTTTCAGCCCGAGATCAGAACGTTTTGTCATTTTCGCACTGGGCGCACCACTTTCTAGCGATATTTAGCAAAGTGCAGGAGTTTCTCCAAAACAGCGTTTTCAGCCCGACATCAGCACCATTTGTTCTTTTCGCACTGGGTACACTACTTTTTAGCGATTTTCAGCAAAGTGGACGAGGTTGCACAAAACAGCGTTTGCAGCCCGAGAGTAGCACGTTTTGTCTTTTTCGCACTGGGCGCACTACCTTTTAGCGATTTTCAGCAAAGTGCACGAGTGTCTGCCAGACAGAGTTTTCAGCCTGAGATCAGCACGTTTTCTCATTTTCCGCACTGGGGGCACTACCTTTTAGCGATTTCAGCAAAGTGCACGAGTTTGTACAAAACAGCCTTTTCAGCCCGAGATCGGCACATTTTGTCATTTTCGCACTGGGCACACCACTTTTTAGCGATTACACACGTTTGTACAAAACAGCCTTTTCAGCCTGATATCAGCACGTTTTGTCATTTTTGCACTGAGCGAACCACTTTTTAGCAATTTCCAGCGAAGTGAACGGGTTTGTTCAAAACACAGTTTTCAGCCCGACATCAGAAGGTTTGCCATTTTTGCACTTTGCACACCACTCCTTAGCGATTTTCCGCAAATTGCACGAGTTTGTGCAAATTAATGTTTTCAGTCCGAGGTATGCACGTTTTGTCATTTTCGCACTGGGCACACCACTTTTTAGCGATTACACACGTTTGTACAAAACAGCCTTTTCAGCCTGATATCAGCACGTTTTGTCATTTTTGCACTGAGCGAACCACTTTTTAGCAATTTCCAGCGAAGTGAACGGGTTTGTTCAAAACACAGTTTTCAGCCCGACATCAGAAGGTTTGCCATTTTTGCACTTTGCACACCACTCCTTAGCGATTTTCCGCAAATTGCACGAGTTTGTGCAAATTAATGTTTTCAGTCCGAGGTATGCACGTTTTGTCATTTTCACACTGGGTGCACTACTTTTAAGCGATTTTCAGCAAGTGATTTTCAGCAAATGATTTTCAGCAAAGTGCACGGTTTGTACAAATCAGCGTTTTCAGCCCAATATCAGCAGGTTTTCTCATTTTTGCACTGGGCACACCAGTTTTTAGAGTTTTCAGTAAAGTGCGCGAGTTTTCAGCCCGAGATCAGAACGTTGTGTCATTTTCGCACTGGGCGCACTACTTTCTAGTGATATTTAGCAAAGTGCAGGAGTTTCTCCAAAACAGCGCTTTCAGCCCGACATCAGCACCTTTTGTCCTTTTGGCACTGGGTACATCACTTTTTAGCAATTTTCAGCAAAGTGGACGAGTTTGCACAAAACAGCGTTTGCAGCCCGAGAGTAGCACGTTTTGTCTTTTTCGCACTGGGCGCACTACCTTTTAGCGATTTTCAGCAAAGTGCACGAGTGTCTGCCAGACAGAGTTTTCAGCCTGAGATCAGCACGTTGTCTCATTTTCCGCACTGGGGGCACTACCTTTTAGCGATTTCAGCAAAGTGCACAAGTTTGTACAAAACAGCCTTTTCAGCCCGAGATCGGCACATTTTGTCATTTTCGCACTGGGCACACCACTTTTTAGCGATTTTCAGCAAAGTGGACAAGTTTGTACAAAACAGCCTTTTCAGCCTGATATCAGCACGTTTTGTCATTTTTGCACTGAGCGAACCACTTTTTAGCAATTTCCCAGCAAAGTGAACGGGTTTGTTCAAAACACAGTTTTCAGCAAATGATTTTCAGCAAAGTGCACGGTTTTTACACAACAACGTTTTCAGCCCGATATCAGCACGTTTTCTCGTTTTTGCACTGGGGACACCACTTCTTAGAGTTTTCAGTAAACTGCACGAGTTTGTAAAAAACAGAAGTTTTCAGCACGAGATCAGCACGTTTTGTCATTTTTGCACTGGGGACACCACTTCTTAGCGTTTTGAGTAAAGTGCACGGTTTGTACAAAACAGCGTTTTCAGCCCGATATCAGCACGTTTTCTCGTTTTTGCACTGGGGACACCACTTCTTAGAGTTTTCAGTAAACTGCACGAGTTTGTAAAAAACAGAAGTTTTCAGCACGAGATCAGCACGTTTTGTCATTTTTGCACTGGGGACACCACTTCTTAGCGTTTTGAGTAAAGTGCACGGTTTGTACAAAACAGCGGTTTCAGCCCGATATCAGCACGTTTCTCATTTTTGCACTGGGGACACCACTTCTTAGCGTTTTCAGTAAAGTGCACGAGTTTGTACAAAACAGAGGTTTTCAGCCCGAGATCAGAACGTTTTGTCATTTTCGCACTGGGCGCACCACTTTCTAGCGATATTTAGCAAAGTGCAGGAGTTTCTCCAAAACAGCGTTTTCAGCCCGACATCAGCACCTTTTGTTCTTTTCGCACTGGGTACACTACTTTTTAGCGATTTTCAGCAAAGTGGACGAGGTTGCACAAAACAGCGTTTTCAGCCCGAGAGAAGCACGTTTTGTCTTTTTCGCACTGGGGGCACAACCTTTTAGCGATTTCAGCAAAGTGCACACGTTTGTACAAAACAGCCTTTTCAGCCTGATATCAGCAGGTTTTCTCATTTTTGCACTGGGCACACCACTTTTTAGAGTTTTCAGTAAAGTGCGCGAGTTTTCAGCCCGAGATCAGAACGTTGTGTCATTTTCGCACTGGGCGCACTACTTTCTAGTGATATTTAGCAAAGTGCAGGAGTTTCTCCAAAACAGCGCTTTCAGCCCGACATCAGCACCTTTTGTCCTTTTGGCACTGGGTACATCACTTTTTAGCAATTTTCAGCAAAGTGGACGAGTTTGCACAAAACAGCGTTTGCAGCCCGAGAGTAGCACGTTTTGTCTTTTTCGCACTGGGCGCACTACCTTTTAGCGATTTTCAGCAAAGTGCACGAGTGTCTGCCAGACAGAGTTTTCAGCCTGAGATCAGCACGTTTTCTCATTTTCCGCACTGGGGGCACTACCTTTTAGCGATTTCAGCAAAGTTCACGAGTTTGTACAAAACAGCCTTTTCAGCCCGAGATCGGCACATTTTGTCATTTTCGCACTGGGCACACCACTTTTTAGCGATTACACACGTTTGTACAAAACAGCCTTTTCAGCCTGATATCAGCACGTTTTGTCATTTTTGCACTGAGCGAACCACTTTTTAGCAATTTCCAGCGAAGTGAACGGGTTTGTTCAAAACACAGTTTTCAGCCCGACATCAGAAGGTTTGCCATTTTTGCACTTTGCACACCACTCCTTAGCGATTTTCCGCAAATTGCACGAGTTTGTGCAAATTAATGTTTTCAGTCCGAGGTATGCACGTTTTGTCATTTTCACACTGGGTGCACTACTTTTAAGCGATTTTCAGCAAGTGATTTTCAGCAAATGATTTTCAGCAAAGTGCACGGTTTGTACAAATCAGCGTTTTCAGCCCAATATCAGCAGGTTTTCTCATTTTTGCACTGGGCACACCAGTTTGTAGAGTTTTCAGTAAAGTGCGCGAGTTTTCAGCCCGAGATCAGAACGTTGTGTCATTTTCGCACTGGGCGCACTACTTTCTAGTGATATTTAGCAAAGTGCAGGAGTTTCTCCAAAACAGCGCTTTCAGCCCGACATCAGCACCTTTTGTCCTTTTGGCACTGGGTACATCACTTTTTAGCAATTTTCAGCAAAGTGGACGAGTTTGCACAAAACAGCGTTTGCAGCCCGAGAGTAGCACGTTTTGTCTTTTTCGCACTGGGCGCACTACCTTTTAGCGATTTTCAGCAAAGTGCACGAGTGTCTGCCAGACAGAGTTTTCAGCCTGAGATCAGCACGTTTTCTCATTTTCCGCACTGGGGGCACTACCTTTTAGCGATTTCAGCAAAGTGCACGAGTTTGTACAAAACAGCCTTTTCAGCCCGAGATCGGCACATTTTGTCATTTTCGCACTGGGCACACCACTTTTTAGCGATTTTCAGCAAAGTGGACAAGTTTGTACAAAACAGCCTTTTCAGCCTGATATCAGCACGTTTTGTCATTTTTGCACTGAGCGAACCACTTTTTAGCAATTTCCCAGCAAAGTGAACGGGTTTGTTCAAAACACAGTTTTCAGCAAATGATTTTCAGCAAAGTGCACGGTTTTTACACAACAGCGTTTTCAGCCCGATATCAGCACGTTTTCTCGTTTTTGCACTGGGGACACCACTTCTTAGAGTTTTCAGTAAACTGCACGAGTTTGTAAAAAACAGAAGTTTTCAGCACGAGATCAGCACGTTTTGTCATTTTTGCACTGGGGACACCACTTCTTAGCGTTTTGAGTAAAGTGCACGGTTTGTACAAAACAGCGGTTTCAGCCCGATATCAGCACGTTTCTCATTTTTGCACTGGGGACACCACTTCTTAGCGTTTTCAGTAAAGTGCACGAGTTTGTACAAAACAGAGGTTTTCAGCCCGAGATCAGAACGTTTTGTCATTTTCGCACTGGGCGCACCACTTTCTAGCGATATTTAGCAAAGTGCAGGAGTTTCTCGAAAACAGCGTTTTCAGCCCGACATCAGCACCTTTTGTTCTTTTCGCACTGGGTACACTACTTTTTAGCGATTTTCAGCAAAGTGGACGAGGTTGCACAAAACAGCGTTTTCAGCCCGAGAGAAGCACGTTTTGTCTTTTTCGCACTGGGGGCACAACCTTTTAGCGATTTCAGCAAAGTGCACACGTTTGTACAAAACAGCCTTTTCAGCCTGATATCAGCAGGTTTTCTCATTTTTGCACTGGGCACACCACTTTTTAGAGTTTTCAGTAAAGTGCGCGAGTTTTCAGCCCGAGATCAGAACGTTGTGTCATTTTCGCACTGGGCGCACTACTTTCTAGTGATATTTAGCAAAGTGCAGGAGTTTCTCCAAAACAGCGCTTTCAGCCCGACATCAGCACCTTTTGTCCTTTTGGCACTGGGTACATCACTTTTTAGCAATTTTCAGCAAAGTGGACGAGTTTGCACAAAACAGCGTTTGCAGCCCGAGAGTAGCACGTTTTGTCTTTTTCGCACTGGGCGCACTACCTTTTAGCGATTTTCAGCAAAGTGCACGAGTGTCTGCCAGACAGAGTTTTCAGCCTGAGATCAGCACGTTTTCTCATTTTCCGCACTGGGGGCACTACCTTTTAGCGATTTCAGCAAAGTGCACGAGTTTGTACAAAACAGCCTTTTCAGCCCGAGATCGGCACATTTTGTCATTTTCGCACTGGGCACCCCACTTTTTAGCGATTTTCAGCAAAGTGGACAAGTTTGTACAAAACAGCCTTTTCAGCCTGATATCAGCACGTTTTGTCATTTTTGCACTGAGCGAACCACTTTTTAGCAATTTCCCAGCAAAGTGAACGGGTTTGTTCAAAACACAGTTTTCAGCAAATGATTTTCAGCAAAGTGCACGGTTTTTACACAACAGCGTTTTCAGCCCGATATCAGCACGTTTTCTCGTTTTTGCACTGGGGACACCACTTCTTAGAATTTTCAGTAAAGTGCACGGTTTGTACAAAACAGCGTTTTCAGCCCGATATCAGCACGTTTTCTCATTTTTGCACTGGGGACACCACTTCTTAGAGTTTTCAGTAAACTGCACGAGTTTGTAAAAAACAGAAGTTTTCAGCACGAGATCAGCACGTTTTGTCATTTTTGCACTGGGGACACCACTTCTTAGCGTTTTGAGTAAAGTGCACGGTTTGTACAAAACAGCGGTTTCAGCCCGATATCAGCACGTTTCTCATTTTTGCACTGGGGACACCACTTCTTAGCGTTTTCAGTAAAGTGCACGAGTTTGTACAAAACAGAGGTTTTCAGCCCGAGATCAGAACGTTTTGTCATTTTCGCACTGGGCGCACCACTTTCTAGCGATATTTAGCAAAGTGCAGGAGTTTCTCCAAAACAGCGTTTTCAGCCCGACATCAGCACCTTTTGTTCTTTTCGCACTGGGTACACTACTTTTTAGCGATTTTCAGCAAAGTGGACGAGGTTGCACAAAACAGCGTTTTCAGCCCGAGAGAAGCACGTTTTGTCTTTTTCGCACTGGGGGCACAACCTTTTAGCGATTTCAGCAAAGTGCACACGTTTGTACAAAACAGCCTTTTCAGCCTGATATCAGCAGGTTTTCTCATTTTTGCACTGGGCACACCACTTTTTAGAGTTTTCAGTAAAGTGCGCGAGTTTTCAGCCCGAGATCAGAACGTTGTGTCATTTTCGCACTGGGCGCACTACTTTCTAGTGATATTTAGCAAAGTGCAGGAGTTTCTCCAAAACAGCGCTTTCAGCCCGACATCAGCACCTTTTGTCCTTTTGGCACTGGGTACATCACTTTTTAGCAATTTTCAGCAAAGTGGACGAGTTTGCACAAAACAGCGTTTGCAGCCCGAGAGTAGCACGTTTTGTCTTTTTCGCACTGGGCGCACTACCTTTTAGCGATTTTCAGCAAAGTGCACGAGTGTCTGCCAGACAGAGTTTTCAGCCTGAGATCAGCACGTTTTCTCATTTTCCGCACTGGGGGCACTACCTTTTAGCGATTTCAGCAAAGTGCACGAGTTTGTACAAAACAGCCTTTTCAGCCCGAGATCGGCACATTTTGTCATTTTCGCACTGGGCACACCACTTTTTAGCGATTTTCAGCAAAGTGGACAAGTTTGTACAAAACAGCCTTTTCAGCCTGATATCAGCACGTTTTGTCATTTTTGCACTGAGCGAACCACTTTTTAGCAATTTCCCAGCAAAGTGAACGGGTTTGTTCAAAACACAGTTTTCAGCAAATGATTTTCAGCAAAGTGCACGGTTTTTACACAACAGCGTTTTCAGCCCGATATCAGCACGTTTTCTCGTTTTTGCACTGGGGACACCACTTCTTAGAATTTTCAGTAAAGTGCACGGTTTGTACAAAACAGCGTTTTCAGCCCGATATCAGCACGTTTTCTCATTTTTGCACTGGGGACACCACTTCTTAGAGTTTTCAGTAACCTGCACGAGTTTGTAAAAAACAGAAGTTTTCAGCACGAGATCAGCACGTTTTGTCATTTTTGCACTGGGGACACCACTTCTTAGCGTTTTGAGTAAAGTGCACGGTTTGTACAAAACAGCGGTTTCAGCCCGATATCAGCACGTTTCTCATTTTTGCACTGGGGACACCACTTCTTAGCGTTTTCAGTAAAGTGCACGAGTTTGTACAAAACAGAGGTTTTCAGCCCGAGATCAGAACGTTTTGTCATTTTCGCACTGGGCGCACCACTTTCTAGCGATATTTAGCAAAGTGCAGGAGTTTCTCCAAAACAGCGTTTTCAGCCCGACATCAGCACCTTTTGTTCTTTTCGCACTGGGTACACTACTTTTTAGCGATTTTCAGCAAAGTGGACGAGGTTGCACAAAACAGCGTTTTCAGCCCGAGAGAAGCACGTTTTGTCTTTTTCGCACTGGGGGCACAACCTTTTAGCGATTTCAGCAAAGTGCACACGTTTGTACAAAACAGCCTTTTCAGCCTGATATCAGCAGGTTTTCTCATTTTTGCACTGGGCACACCACTTTTTAGAGTTTTCAGTAAAGTGCGCGAGTTTTCAGCCCGAGATCAGAACGTTGTGTCATTTTCGCACTGGGCGCACTACTTTCTAGTGATATTTAGCAAAGTGCAGGAGTTTCTCCAAAACAGCGCTTTCAGCCCGACATCAGCACCTTTTGTCCTTTTGGCACTGGGTACATCACTTTTTAGCAATTTTCAGCAAAGTGGACGAGTTTGCACAAAACAGCGTTTGCAGCCCGAGAGTAGCACGTTTTGTCTTTTTCGCACTGGGCGCACTACCTTTTAGCGATTTTCAGCAAAGTGCACGAGTGTCTGCCAGACAGAGTTTTCAGCCTGAGATCAGCACGTTTTCTCATTTTCCGCACTGGGGGCACTACCTTTTAGCGATTTCAGCAAAGTTCACGAGTTTGTACAAAACAGCCTTTTCAGCCCGAGATCGGCACATTTTGTCATTTTCGCACTGGGCACACCACTTTTTAGCGATTACACACGTTTGTACAAAACAGCCTTTTCAGCCTGATATCAGCACGTTTTGTCATTTTTGCACTGAGCGAACCACTTTTTAGCAATTTCCAGCGAAGTGAACGGGTTTGTTCAAAACACAGTTTTCAGCCCGACATCAGAAGGTTTGCCATTTTTGCACTTTGCACACCACTCCTTAGCGATTTTCCGCAAATTGCACGAGTTTGTGCAAATTAATGTTTTCAGTCCGAGGTATGCACGTTTTGTCATTTTCACACTGGGTGCACTACTTTTAAGCGATTTTCAGCAAGTGATTTTCAGCAAATGATTTTCAGCAAAGTGCACGGTTTGTACAAATCAGCGTTTTCAGCCCAATATCAGCAGGTTTTCTCATTTTTGCACTGGGCACACCAGTTTGTAGAGTTTTCAGTAAAGTGCGCGAGTTTTCAGCCCGAGATCAGAACGTTGTGTCATTTTCGCACTGGGCGCACTACTTTCTAGTGATATTTAGCAAAGTGCAGGAGTTTCTCCAAAACAGCGCTTTCAGCCCGACATCAGCACCTTTTGTCCTTTTGGCACTGGGTACATCACTTTTTAGCAATTTTCAGCAAAGTGGACGAGTTTGCACAAAACAGCGTTTGCAGCCCGAGAGTAGCACGTTTTGTCTTTTTCGCACTGGGCGCACTACCTTTTAGCGATTTTCAGCAAAGTGCACGAGTGTCTGCCAGACAGAGTTTTCAGCCTGAGATCAGCACGTTTTCTCATTTTCCGCACTGGGGGCACTACCTTTTAGCGATTTCAGCAAAGTGCACGAGTTTGTACAAAACAGCCTTTTCAGCCCGAGATCGGCACATTTTGTCATTTTCGCACTGGGCACACCACTTTTTAGCGATTTTCAGCAAAGTGGACAAGTTTGTACAAAACAGCCTTTTCAGCCTGATATCAGCACGTTTTGTCATTTTTGCACTGAGCGAACCACTTTTTAGCAATTTCCCAGCAAAGTGAACGGGTTTGTTCAAAACACAGTTTTCAGCAAATGATTTTCAGCAAAGTGCACGGTTTTTACACAACAGCGTTTTCAGCCCGATATCAGCACGTTTTCTCGTTTTTGCACTGGGGACACCACTTCTTAGAATTTTCAGTAAAGTGCACGGTTTGTACAAAACAGCGTTTTCAGCCCGATATCAGCACGTTTTCTCATTTTTGCACTGGGGACACCACTTCTTAGAGTTTTCAGTAAACTGCACGAGTTTGTAAAAAACAGAAGTTTTCAGCACGAGATCAGCACGTTTTGTCATTTTTGCACTGGGGACACCACTTCTTAGCGTTTTGAGTAAAGTGCACGGTTTGTACAAAACAGCGGTTTCAGCCCGATATCAGCACGTTTCTCATTTTTGCACTGGGGACACCACTTCTTAGCGTTTTCAGTAAAGTGCACGAGTTTGTACAAAACAGAGGTTTTCAGCCCGAGATCAGAACGTTTTGTCATTTTCGCACTGGGCGCACCACTTTCTAGCGATATTTAGCAAAGTGCAGGAGTTTCTCCAAAACAGCGTTTTCAGCCCGACATCAGCACCTTTTGTTCTTTTCGCACTGGGTACACTACTTTTTAGCGATTTTCAGCAAAGTGGACGAGGTTGCACAAAACAGCGTTTTCAGCCCGAGAGAAGCACGTTTTGTCTTTTTCGCACTGGGGGCACAACCTTTTAGCGATTTCAGCAAAGTGCACACGTTTGTACAAAACAGCCTTTTCAGCCTGATATCAGCAGGTTTTCTCATTTTTGCACTGGGCACACCACTTTTTAGAGTTTTCAGTAAAGTGCGCGAGTTTTCAGCCCGAGATCAGAACGTTGTGTCATTTTCGCACTGGGCGCACTACTTTCTAGTGATATTTAGCAAAGTGCAGGAGTTTCTCCAAAACAGCGCTTTCAGCCCGACATCAGCACCTTTTGTCCTTTTGGCACTGGGTACATCACTTTTTAGCAATTTTCAGCAAAGTGGACGAGTTTGCACAAAACAGCGTTTGCAGCCCGAGAGTAGCACGTTTTGTCTTTTTTGCACTGGGCGCACTACCTTTTAGCGATTTTCAGCAAAGTGCACGAGTGTCTGCCAGACAGAGTTTTCAGCCTGAGATCAGCACGTTTTCTCATTTTCCGCACTGGGGGCACTACCTTTTAGCGATTTCAGCAAAGTGCACGAGTTTGTACAAAACAGCCTTTTCAGCCCGAGATCGGCACATTTTGTCATTTTCGCACTGGGCACACCACTTTTTAGCGATTACACACGTTTGTACAAAACAGCCTTTTCAGCCTGATATCAGCACGTTTTGTCATTTTTGCACTGAGCGAACCACTTTTTAGCAATTTCCAGCGAAGTGAACGGGTTTGTTCAAAACACAGTTTTCAGCCCAACATCAGAAGGTTTGCCATTTTTGCACTTTGCACACCACTCCTTAGCGATTTTCCGCAAATTGCACGAGTTTGTGCAAATTAATGTTTTCAGTCCGAGGTATGCACGTTTTGTCATTTTCACACTGGGTGCACTACTTTTAAGCGATTTTCAGCAAGTGATTTTCAGCAAATGATTTTCAGCAAAGTGCACGGTTTGTACAAATCAGCGTTTTCAGCCCAATATCAGCAGGTTTTCTCATTTTTGCACTGGGCACACCAGTTTGTAGAGTTTTCAGTAAAGTGCGCGAGTTTTCAGCCCGAGATCAGAACGTTGTGTCATTTTCGCACTGGGCGCACTACTTTCTAGTGATATTTAGCAAAGTGCAGGAGTTTCTCCAAAACAGCGCTTTCAGCCCGACATCAGCACCTTTTGTCCTTTTGGCACTGGGTACATCACTTTTTAGCAATTTTCAGCAAAGTGGACGAGTTTGCACAAAACAGCGTTTGCAGCCCGAGAGTAGCACGTTTTGTCTTTTTTGCACTGGGCGCACTACCTTTTAGCGATTTTCAGCAAAGTGCACGAGTGTCTGCCAGACAGAGTTTTCAGCCTGAGATCAGCACGTTTTCTCATTTTCCGCACTGGGGGCACTACCTTTTAGCGATTTCAGCAAAGTGCACGAGTTTGTACAAAACAGCCTTTTCAGCCCGAGATCGGCACATTTTGTCATTTTCGCACTGGGCACACCACTTTTTAGCGATTTTCAGCAAAGTGGACAAGTTTGTACAAAACAGCCTTTTCAGCCTGATATCAGCACGTTTTGTCATTTTTGCACTGAGCGAACCACTTTTTAGCAATTTCCCAGCAAAGTGAACGGGTTTGTTCAAAACACAGTTTTCAGCAAATGATTTTCAGCAAAGTGCACGGTTTTTACACAACAGCGTTTTCAGCCCGATATCAGCACGTTTTCTCGTTTTTGCACTGGGGACACCACTTCTTAGAGTTTTCAGTAAACTGCACGAGTTTGTAAAAAACAGAAGTTTTCAGCACGAGATCAGCACGTTTTGTCATTTTTGCACTGGAAACACCACTTCTTAGCGTTTTGAGTAAGGTGCACGGTTTGTACAAAACAGCGTTTTCAGCCCGATATCAGCACGTTTTCTCGTTTTTGCACTGGGGACACCACTTCTTAGAGTTTTCAGTAAACTGCACGAGTTTGTAAAAAACAGAAGTTTTCAGCACGAGATCAGCACGTTTTGTCATTTTTGCACTGGGGACACCACTTCTTAGCGTTTTGAGTAAAGTGCACGGTTTGTACAAAACAGCGGTTTCAGCCCGATATCAGCACGTTTCTCATTTTTGCACTGGGGACACCACTTCTTAGCGTTTTCAGTAAAGTGCACGAGTTTGTACAAAACAGAGGTTTTCAGCCCGAGATCAGAACGTTTTGTCATTTTCGCACTGGGCGCACCACTTTCTAGCGATATTTAGCAAAGTGCAGGAGTTTCTCCAAAACAGCGTTTTCAGCCCGACATCAGCACCTTTTGTTCTTTTCGCACTGGGTACACTACTTTTTAGCGATTTTCAGCAAAGTGGACGAGGTTGCACAAAACAGCGTTTTCAGCCCGAGAGAAGCACGTTTTGTCTTTTTCGCACTGGGGTACAACCTTTTAGCGATTTCAGCAAAGTGCACACGTTTGTACAAAACAGCCTTTTCAGCCTGATATCAGCAGGTTTTCTCATTTTTGCACTGGGCACACCACTTTTTAGAGTTTTCAGTAAAGTGCGCGAGTTTTCAGCCCGAGATCAGAACGTTGTGTCATTTTCGCACTGGGCGCACTACTTTCTAGTGATATTTAGCAAAGTGCAGGAGTTTCTCCAAAACAGCGCTTTCAGCCCGACATCAGCACCTTTTGTCCTTTTGGCACTGGGTACATCACTTTTTAGCAATTTTCAGCAAAGTGGACGAGTTTGCACAAAACAGCGTTTGCAGCCCGAGAGTAGCACGTTTTGTCTTTTTTGCACTGGGCGCACTACCTTTTAGCGATTTTCAGCAAAGTGCACGAGTGTCTGCCAGACAGAGTTTTCAGCCTGAGATCAGCACGTTTTCTCATTTTCCGCACTGGGGGCACTACCTTTTAGCGATTTCAGCAAAGTGCACGAGTTTGTACAAAACAGCCTTTTCAGCCCGAGATCGGCACATTTTGTCATTTTCGCACTGGGCACACCACTTTTTAGCGATTACACACGTTTGTACAAAACAGCCTTTTCAGCCTGATATCAGCACGTTTTGTCATTTTTGCACTGAGCGAACCACTTTTTAGCAATTTCCAGCGAAGTGAACGGGTTTGTTCAAAACACAGTTTTCAGCCCAACATCAGAAGGTTTGCCATTTTTGCACTTTGCACACCACTCCTTAGCGATTTTCCGCAAATTGCACGAGTTTGTGCAAATTAATGTTTTCAGTCCGAGGTATGCACGTTTTGTCATTTTCACACTGGGTGCACTACTTTTAAGCGATTTTCAGCAAGTGATTTTCAGCAAATGATTTTCAGCAAAGTGCACGGTTTGTACAAATCAGCGTTTTCAGCCCAATATCAGCAGGTTTTCTCATTTTTGCACTGGGCACACCAGTTTGTAGAGTTTTCAGTAAAGTGCGCGAGTTTTCAGCCCGAGATCAGAACGTTGTGTCATTTTCGCACTGGGCGCACTACTTTCTAGTGATATTTAGCAAAGTGCAGGAGTTTCTCCAAAACAGCGCTTTCAGCCCGACATCAGCACCTTTTGTCCTTTTGGCACTGGGTACATCACTTTTTAGCAATTTTCAGCAAAGTGGACGAGTTTGCACAAAACAGCGTTTGCAGCCCGAGAGTAGCACGTTTTGTCTTTTTTGCACTGGGCGCACTACCTTTTAGCGATTTTCAGCAAAGTGCACGAGTGTCTGCCAGACAGAGTTTTCAGCCTGAGATCAGCACGTTTTCTCTTTTTCCGCACTGGGGGCACTACCTTTTAGCGATTTCAGCAAAGTGCACGAGTTTGTACAAAACAGCCTTTTCAGCCCGAGATCGGCACATTTTGTCATTTTCGCACTGGGCACACCACTTTTTAGCGATTTTCAGCAAAGTGGACAAGTTTGTACAAAACAGCCTTTTCAGCCTGATATCAGCACGTTTTGTCATTTTTGCACTGAGCGAACCACTTTTTAGCAATTTCCCAGCAAAGTGAACGGGTTTGTTCAAAACACAGTTTTCAGCAAATGATTTTCAGCAAAGTGCACGGTTTTTACACAACAGCGTTTTCAGCCCGATATCAGCACGTTTTCTCGTTTTTGCACTGGGGACACCACTTCTTAGAGTTTTCAGTAAACTGCACGAGTTTGTAAAAAACAGAAGTTTTCAGCACGAGATCAGCACGTTTTGTCATTTTTGCACTGGAAACACCACTTCTTAGCGTTTTGAGTAAGGTGCACGGTTTGTACAAAACAGCGTTTTCAGCCCGATATCAGCACGTTTTCTCGTTTTTGCACTGGGGACACCACTTCTTAGAGTTTTCAGTAAACTGCACGAGTTTGTAAAAAACAGAAGTTTTCAGCACGAGATCAGCACGTTTTGTCATTTTTGCACTGGGGACACCACTTCTTAGCGTTTTGAGTAAAGTGCACGGTTTGTACAAAACAGCGGTTTCAGCCCGATATCAGCACGTTTCTCATTTTTGCACTGGGGACACCACTTCTTAGCGTTTTCAGTAAAGTGCACGAGTTTGTACAAAACAGAGGTTTTCAGCCCGAGATCAGAACGTTTTGTCATTTTCGCACTGGGCGCACCACTTTCTAGCGATATTTAGCAAAGTGCAGGAGTTTCTCCAAAACAGCGTTTTCAGCCCGACATCAGCACCTTTTGTTCTTTTCGCACTGGGTACACTACTTTTTAGCGATTTTCAGCAAAGTGGACGAGGTTGCACAAAACAGCGTTTTCAGCCCGAGAGAAGCACGTTTTGTCTTTTTCGCACTGGGGGCACAACCTTTTAGCGATTTCAGCAAAGTGCACACGTTTGTACAAAACAGCCTTTTCAGCCTGATATCAGCAGGTTTTCTCATTTTTGCACTGGGCACACCACTTTTTAGAGTTTTCAGTAAAGTGCGCGAGTTTTCAGCCCGAGATCAGAACGTTGTGTCATTTTCGCACTGGGCGCACTACTTTCTAGTGATATTTAGCAAAGTGCAGGAGTTTCTCCAAAACAGCGCTTTCAGCCCGACATCAGCACCTTTTGTCCTTTTGGCACTGGGTACATCACTTTTTAGCAATTTTCAGCAAAGTGGACGAGTTTGCACAAAACAGCGTTTGCAGCCCGAGAGTAGCACGTTTTGTCTTTTTCGCACTGGGCGCACTACCTTTTAGCGATTTTCAGCAAAGTGCACGAGTGTCTGCCAGACAGAGTTTTCAGCCTGAGATCAGCACGTTTTCTCATTTTCCGCACTGGGGGCACTACCTTTTAGCGATTTCAGCAAAGTGCACGAGTTTGTACAAAACAGCCTTTTCAGCCCGAGATCGGCACATTTTGTCATTTTCGCACTGGGCACACCACTTTTTAGCGATTACACACGTTTGTACAAAACAGCCTTTTCAGCCTGATATCAGCACGTTTTGTCATTTTTGCACTGAGCGAACCACTTTTTAGCAATTTCCAGCGAAGTGAACGGGTTTGTTCAAAACACAGTTTTCAGCAAATGATTTTCAGCAAAGTGCACGGTTTTTACACAACAGCGTTTTCAGCCCGATATCAGCACGTTTTCTCGTTTTTGCACTGGGGACACCACTTCTTAGAGTTTTCAGTAAACTGCACGAGTTTGTAAAAAACAGAAGTTTTCAGCACGAGATCAGCACGTTTTGTCATTTTTGCACTGGGGACACCACTTCTTAGCGTTTTGAGTAAAGTGCACGGTTTGTACAAAACAGCGTTTTCAGCCCGATATCAGCACGTTTTCTCGTTTTTGCACTGGGGACACCACTTCTTAGAATTTTCAGTAAAGTGCACGGTTTGTACAAAACAGCGTTTTCAGCACGAGATCAGCACGTTTTGTCATTTTTGCACTGGGGACACCACTTCTTAGCGTTTTGAGTAAAGTGCACGGTTTGTACAAAACAGCGGTTTCAGCCCGATATCAGCACGTTTCTCATGTTTGCACTGGGGACACCACTTCTTAGCGTTTTCAGTAAAGTGCACGAGTTTGTACAAAACAGAGGTTTTCAGCCCGAGATCAGAACGTTTTGTCATTTTCGCACTGGGCGCACCACTTTCTAGCGATATTTAGCAAAGTGCAGGAGTTTCTCCAAAACAGCGTTTTCAGCCCGAGATCAGCACCTTTTGTTCTTTTCGCACTGGGTACACTACTTTTTAGCGATTTTCAGCAAAGTGGACGAGGTTGCACAAAACAGCGTTTTCAGCCCGAGAGAAGCACGTTTTGTCTTTTTCGCACTGGGGGCACAACCTTTTAGCGATTTCAGCAAAATGCACACGTTTGTACAAAACAGCCTTTTCAGCAGCGTTTTCAGCCCGATATCAGCTCGTTTCTCATTTTTGCACTGGGGACACCACTTCTTAGCGTTTTCAGTAAAGTGCACGAGTTTGTACAAAACAGAGGTTTTCAGCCCGAGATCAGAACGTTTTGTCATTTTCGCACTGGGTGCACCACTTTCTAGTGATATTTAGCAAAGTGCAGGAGTTTCTCCAAAACAGCGTTTTCAGCCCGACATCAGCACCTTTTGTTCTTTTCGCACTGGATACACCACTTTTTAGCGATTTTCAGCAAAGTGGACGAGGTTGCACAAAACAGCGTTTTCAGCCCGATATCAGCACGTTTTATCGTTTTTGCACTGGGGACACTACTTTCTTAGAGTTTTCAGTAAAGTGCGCGAGTTTGTACAAAACAGAAGTTTTCAGCACGACAGCAGCACGTTTTGTCATTTTCGCACTGGGTACACCACTTTTTAGCGATTTTCAGCAAAGTGCATGGTTTGTACAAAACAGCGTTTTCAGCCCGATATCAGCACGTTTTCTCATTTTTGCACTGGGGACACCACTTCTTAGGGTTTTCAGTAAAGTGCACGAGTTTGTACAAAACAGCGTTTTCAGCTCGAAATCAGCAGGTTTTGTCATTTTTGCACTGGGCCCACGGGTTTGTTCGAGACAGCGTTTTCAACCAGATCAAATTACCCAACCGGTTCAAATTAACCAACCAGTTCCAATGGCCCAGCCAGATCAAATGACCCAACCGGTTCAATTGGACCAATCATATCAAGTGAGCCATCTGGTTCAAATGGCCAGACCATATCAAATGACCCAACCAGATTAAATGACCCACTAGCATTTGAGGCCTGACAACACAAAAAGGGTCTTAGGCCATTCCACATGAGTGGTGAAAAAATGAAAATTTTTCAATCCAGTGACTAGAGAATAAAATTTAAGCCATTCAACAGTATAAACATCCTTCTGTTCAAACTTGTATGTTTGGTTAAAACTGTTGCCATGGTGACTCACAGGGGGCTCTTGCATTTTGACATTTAAGAAAGTAGATGAGACTGGTGACAAAAGCTGAAACTTCATGTTGAATGTATCAAGAGACCAGGAAAAAATCCAGATTATGAGTGCTAATATTCTAGCAGCCTTTAGTCCCAGTTTTCACTGGAGAATGAAAATTCCAGCTTTGGATTACTGCTACCAGATTTCTAACTTGTTAAAAATTGCAATGGCATCTGTTGGTAATGGTAATCTGTCAGTTATATTACTTCTGCTGCTCTAATAGTTTGTTAACAGCTTCATTTTAGTCTTTCTTATTTTACTTTAATTAACTTCTTTATTTAGAAAAACAGGATGTAAGGTGTGCAAAAGAAATAATGATTAGTTTCTGTTTTGGAGGGGAAATTTGGTTGCTAAGGGGAATGCTGCTACAGAGAGGAAAAGTGTCTGAGGAATATTAATTTTAACTTAGATGGCTGGCAAAAGAGAGATCATTTTCTATCACAATTTTACAGCCTTTTCTTATCTCACATCTGCATGTGCACCGTGATGGTACATTTGCACTCATGCAATGCCTTCGCAATACTGTGGAAAGACCCTTGTCTAGCTTAGATTAGGGACTCACCATGCAGTTTTAGATAAGACTTAATGTCTAAATTTTTTGGCAGGTTGACACGGCCTGCATGAGGAACATTGGCTGGCACCCATTCTGAGCTGTTTTCCATTGGTCCTTCAGGTGAGAATGACAGAGAACTTGCTGCTCAATGAAAATCCTTGTATAAGCTTAGATTTCTTCTCAGACTGAAGGCAACTAAACATGTTCTTGCTGTTGTTAAATGTCACCATTCTCACAAGTGAAACACTTTCAGGTGTTTTTAACCTTAAAAGGGTATCACCCTCCTATAATTATGGACAGAAACTGTTACATTTGATTTTGTTTCATGGGATTGGGTTGCAGGTTGGCAGCCTTGGGAAGGGCAGGGGTAGGCATATTTACTGGGCAGAGAGATATATCACAATGATGAACCTACTCATGGCTCCTATTGATTGAGATATGGTTTAAATTCTGGGAGTCACTCAAAGGAAAAGTGACAATTCATTATCTGGTCAATCTTAGTTACTTGTCAGAAATTAGCAGGGGGGAGGGGAGTGTAAATAGGTCCCTGAAAAGGGAGAGCCATGAAAAAATAGGCAGTGAAAGAGCTAGGAGGGTCATAACAGGCATTGTGATGTAATGTTATATTATGACAGGAATAGCAAATTAATATACAAAAGATCATCATCATCATCATCATGATAATTCTCACTCGTGGTAAAGGGCCGATTTTGCTTGATAGTGTCCTGTGCTGCCTTGGTAAACAGTCATTTGTCAGTGGCAAGACAGATGCATGGCAATTGTTTCTTTGTTATACCACTTCTTCCTTCATATTGGAGTTGTGAGTTTGCCAATGGACTCTATACCATCTTAGCATAACCCACTGGCCATCTATTAGTTGCTCGCACAATCAGATTATCTACACAGGTGCCGTCTACTGATCAATAGACGGCTCTCAGAGCGGTTGCTCAGATTTTCACTGAATTTTATCAACCAAAAGCTTCAATAAATCAATTCTAGCGATATTCTGTGTTTAGTAGACCGGTCAGTAGGTTATGCTAAAACAATTAGACAGCTCACGCTCGGTTTCTATCTACTTTGATAGTTGGCTCGGGGCTTGGCCCTTTGCCAACTATCAGCCGATAGAAACCTCGAGCTCGCCGTCTAATTGTTAATTAGTGTGTAGTGGCTGAAGGTTGTCTACAGAATGGTGACATTTTCTTGTTTCCCTGAAGTTTCAGAGGAAGTTTAGAAATATGGTTGGATAATTCAATTCCCAAGAAGACAAAAACACATGAATATTCACCATCGCACGAGTTTAAAACGTCAAGATTACTGAATGAACTGAAGTTTTAAATGACAATTTAGTGGAAGCACGCGATTTGGCTAAGGCGGAAAGTTTAATCTAGTTCACATTGTAGAAAAAAGGTTAAAAATTATTGTTTCAAGGAAAATGAGTTAGAGTTCTACTAAAACAATTACATTATTCACTATCGATTTCTATGAAGTGATTGTAGTTGATTCGGCCAAAATCTTAAGCTCATAATCTTATTGTTAAATATGACTTATGTTGGGGTGCAGTGGTTTCAATTAGTAACTTACAGTTTGTCGGCATTCTTGTTTTTTTAGTCATCTTGTTTTGTTTCTGTTTCTTTTTTTCTTTTACTTGGCTTAGAACTCAGATTTTTTTTATTTGTTTGGCCTTCTCCAATATTACCATCGGGAATCAGGGTATAATTGCTGACAAGAACAGCTCCTGCTATGGCATTATTGGAGGTATAATCTGTGCACATGCAGGCGGGGGGCGGGTCGTGATGTTTGAGGCCAAGCCCAAGGGGTCAGCAAATTTCATCCCCATCAACAAAGAGGGTACTTCATTTCATTGCTCAATTTTAAATCTCAACCCCCCTCCTCCCCCTGCTAATTTCGAACAAGTCCCTTAAACATTTTTGTTTTCCTCCCTATAGGTCTCCAAGAAGAGGTTTTCACTTTTTTGTTTTGGTCTTCTGTGTTCATTGTCCTTGTGGAATAGCCTACCACCCGACATCAGTTAAATGATAATAATAATAATAATAATAATAATAATAATCACTAACACAGGTAGTTAAACATAAGACACATTATGTATGCATTTTTTGGGTTCAATAGCGAAGCGCGCGAGTGACGTCATGACTCAGACAAGACTCAGACAAACAAACCGGAATGGCGGACGATTTTCCTAAAACACTTTCTTAAACAGCTGCTGTCCGTAAAACATTTCTTTAAAACGAAAACTTCACCTAGATTTTCTCCATTTCTTTTAGAACACGCTCATGTTGTCTGAACCTGGGGGGAGTAGTCATTTGCATTTTATTTTTAAACCCTGCGCGCTTTGCTATTAAAAAATGAATTTTACGAGACAACTCTTGTACAGCACGACTCGCTTAAAGGGAAAATTCTTGATTTTTGTTTAAATGGTTGGTTGAAGACTGCAATTCCTTAATGTCTACCAAAAATATTAGTCTGCGAGCCCGAGTTCTCCGTTAACAATAGTCAACTGGGCTGTGCCTCGTTGACTACTCACTCATGGAAAATGCGGTCTCCAACTTTTTTTATCTATTATTAATATTTTTTTTTGAGAAAGAAAGCAACATCCAGGATTTTTTGAGCAACTTTTTGACAAATTTCGAGCAACCTGTTCGTGCAATTCCGAGCAACTTCTCAAACAGCCATATGCTTAAGCCCATACTGTTTTTAGTGCATAGCCTTTCTTAGTCCTTTATCACTTGGGACAAAAGTTCATCTGCACCAGAATTTTTTATATTCCATTATCTGATTTTAAAAGCAACATTCAGCACAAAGCTGAGTTTTACATAACAATCGCATAAACGCATGTCCGATCTCTGACGCTTTAGTAAACAGTTGCTGCTTCAATGGGTCACGACTGTTCGTGTCTCCACGTTGGGGGCAGTTTCCAATCAAGGCCGTCTCTGTTTTTAACTTGCATTAGGACGTTGAAATCAAAGTAGTTCTCATCGTAGTGTTTTTGAACGTCTTGTTAATGCATTTCTTGAAGAGTCCTTGTTTCGGCGACTTCTTCTGCGCTGGTAGAATGGTTTATTACCATTTGTATGCTGTCGCATTTTCCACAAGTATCTTTTCTGGGTTTTCGGAAGCTTAGATTATAACTGAAGAAAATCTTTCTAAAAGAACTTATACTGAGGGGAGGCTTGGCAGCTGTCCCTAAAACATGACCTTTTAGTTTTAAAAAATCGTTGTAGATCTTGGTCAAATTCAGGGATGGCTCCAGATATCTCTTCTCTGGTGCTTTATGTCGCGTGTAATGTGATTGTTCCGGCTCATATGACCAGATGTGTTCTACAACCTGTGTGAGGAAAGGAAATGGGTACAACAATAAGCTCAATCGATCAAAACACAACAAGAAACGTGCTGTCCCTTTACTGTGTGTGTATTGTGTTTTCCTCATTCTTTTGTTGGTGCTGTAACTAAATTTGAATATGTTTTGTAAACGCACCTTTTCAAGCAGGCGTATAACTTGTAGAATATTTATATTTTTAGTTGAGACCTGCATGTAATTTTTCTTTTCAATTAGTTTTTCCTTCTGTAATGTAATAGTTTTATAAATCTTGTAATTTAGTAGTTTTATACCTATTGTAATTTAATTAGTTATGTAAAGCGCCTAGGACAAATAGTGCTTTGGCGCTATATAAAATATTTGAATTAAATTAAATTAAATTTTGTTATTGTGAGTCATGTGTTTGACCAATAGAAAAATAATAATAATAATAATAATAATAATAATAATAATAAGCTCAATCAAGCCGGCCTCATAAAGAGCAATTTCAATGCGTCCCCCTCATCTGATTCACAGCCATCCTAAAAGTCCAACAAATAACCCCCTCACCGCCCTCCCTCATATTCTCCGTATTCAACTGGAACTAGCGTGCAATGGACGCTAATGCGGAGGAATATCATTAAAAGAGCTTCATGTGCATTGGCTTCAGTTGCAAGCTAGTTACAGTTCTACAACGAGAATACGAATATGGTCTATCGAGAAGCCGAAAAGGGTGGCCGCTTTTGATTCGCATTCTTTCCTGCAGTCACGGTCCAATCAAAAGTCACCTTCTAATTGGATTATACGAAAGAATGAAAAATTTGTTAATAGTGGTCACATTTTGGGCTCCTTGTTTACAATTGACTCAGAACAATCTTCCTGCATGGAGCCCTTACCATTACAGTTTTTACAATAACTGACAGCATTCTCGAGCGCTCATTGGTAGCAAGTTTTAGGGGATGAAAGTGCAGACCGTGAAAATTTATAGCGCTATTTCTATCGCTATTCAATAGCGCCTTGCAAAATTGACAACAAGAAAAGTTTCTCTTAAAAATATCATAGTTAAAAAGATCTGTCGGGAGAAGTTAACATACCTCTGCTTTCAGTTGAGGGCGCAAGCGTTTTTGACTACTCTGTAAGACTCGTCTATCTTTTTCTACAGCTCCACTGAATGGCCTCCGCTTTTTAAGCAACACTCTAAGTCGTTTCTTTCCGACTCCGTAAATCTTCATAAATGCTCTTTTGCATATTTGTAGTTTCTGATTCGCGTTTCCAGTGGTGTAATATCGGATCACAGTTCTAGGATTATCCACTCGGTTCTGCCTTCTCGCATTCGTGGTTTCTATACGCGCGACCAAATGTTCGTTCTGTGCTTGATAAGCCATGCGGTCGAAATCGTTTCTTATCTGCATTACAACGTCTATTCCAATATTCAACAGACAGGTGGTACTGCAACATTCCAACCGCATTTCACGAACAAATCGAAATGGTCTGTTTTTCCTTGGTCTTATTTTCTTTTGATTACTGTAAGAATAGGCTCTCAGCGCCGGCGCGTTGCAAGTTCGTCTGCTCGTTTTCTCTCCCGGTGGGAAACCACTTTTTGTTGTGTAGTGAAAACCTTGATCCATAACGACGACGAAAAAAGATTCGACGGACGTACGTAGCAGAAAAAAGATGACGTTTCAAAACCGCACACGTTGTAATTGCTGTTGCCGTGCGCGCACTATAGTTACAAATGGTTTGTTCACTCGCGCGAGACGCCTATTGGTACGCGTGCGACTTAGAAATTAAAGCTTGAACGTTAACAACGTTAACCCGGGGAAGAAAAAATGTCACGGGCGTCAAATGAACCAACTCATGGGGTGTCAGTGTTTCACATGGATTTCCACAAGAATGTAATGATTCCTAAGCTGACTGCCCAACAAACGTACTACTTGCGAAAGATTAAATTGTATGCTTTTGGGATCCACAGTGCAGAAACGAACAAAGGGACGACATATGCTTGGAGCGAATGCACGGCTGAGAAAAATCCAGAAACTCTTGTATCCTGCCTCGATTTACATCTACGTCAGACAGAATCCAACAATCGCAAGTGGAACATATTTTGGGCTGATAACACAAGGTCCCAGAACAAGAATCACACGGTCGTTTTTTATTTTGACTATCTCGTGGCGAGTGGATTCCGTGAGAGAATCGATTACAAGTTCCTCGAAGCAGGCCATTCCTTTGGCGCCGTAGATCGCGATGGTGGCTTAGCGGAAGGCTTGTTCAGAAATGCAGAACATCTAGAAACACCTGTGGACTACGCAGAGACAATAAACAACAGTTCTTTGTTTCCAAAACTAACCTGGATTCTCCCACCGCAATCAGCGTTCAAAAGTTACGCCACGTGGCTTCGTAAAACTTACAGAGTAAGGAGGAAAGACATTTTCAATCAGGCCTACCGATTTAGCGACACCATGTAGTTTAATTTCGGAATAGGCGAGCGTGTTGATCCTACGGACGGGATCGTCAACACTTTCAGGCACCCCAACTGCGTTTGGCTAAGAAAGATGCTAGATGATCGAGAACAACCTATCGAAGTGGACTTTAGAAGACGAACTTTAGAACGAACTCGCTTCCGCGAAGAAGACCTCTCCGCCTTAAGTACCGTTTCCATCAAACCAAATGAGAAAACCTGTCAGGACTTAGAAAAAATGTTACCATATCTTAGACCCGCTGGAAAGGCTTACTACAATAGTATTTTGTCTTCAGACTAACCGGTGATCAGTGACATCAAAAGGTCAGCGCGAATTCTTTTAGTGCAAAGGCGCGTGACGATAATCAACATTCATTTGTTAAGTTCAGTAGTTAATGACAACATTACAGTAGAATCCCGATCACGGGTCGAACCCTCGTTTCCCTCTGTAATTTTACCCCCGATTTCTCGAAGAAATTTCCATTTCCCGTGGAGGTTCGAAAAATCGGGATTCTACTGTATTTGCGACAACTTCCTTGTGGTTCCATACTGCAAGTTAAGACTGAGTCCCATTTGTCTGACTACGGTGATTTTATTTAATCCGTGAATCGACATCCAACAGATTAATGAGTAATAGTCCAAACTAAACAAAAGAAATCAATGGAATTAGTGTGTAATAGTATTTGAAAGTTTAGTTACTATTTCACGGGTTAAGTAAAACCAGTCTATTTTCATGAAATGGAACGGTTACATTAATTGTGTTTGCTTTAACCGACGGACAGAGATCGTGGACTGCGGCTCAGGTGACACCTGTCACATCTTTTCTTCCTAGTTATCCAACGTTGCGAATTTCTTTTTTTTTTCGCCTAATAGGTTTTTTTATTGCAAGACACGTACACGTTACATTACTTACATAACGGTATGAAACAAAACACTAAATACATGACATTACATTACAAATCCTACACAAGAGCGCTAGTTATAGTATAACACTTGCATTACTCCACTTACAATACTCTATTCTAATTGCACTTAATAGATACGATAATAATACTTTTTTTGTTTGCCCTACACAGTGACACATACAAACCATGCAGATGCCCAATTAATTCCCTTACAAGATTAAATAGCAATTTCCTAGCACAAAAAAAATATTAAAAACTTAATTTACCCGGCGGACTTCCATTTTTTTCCTTGTAGTAGACTAATATAAGATTACAACAGAAGCTCCCATCTTGTATAAAAATTGCGAAGCTTTCGGTTCTTAATAGCAATTAACTTTTCAACTTCTTGTTTAGCTTCAACCTTGTGCAGAAACAATCTAAACTTTGGAAGGTACTTATTTTTTCTACTCTCCCAGATACTTATCTTACCAAGAATTATCAAATAATTTAATAAATCGTTCCTCTAAAGAAAGGCAATTATGATGTCTTTTAAAGACGAAGATAAATTTTCACCACTTATACCAGACCACCAGACTGTAAAACTATTCCAGAATACCTGCACAAAGGAGCAGTTAAAGAAGAGGTGATACAAATCTTCCGTATAGGTTCCACAAAATGAGCACTTATCTGAATCGCTTAAACCTATTTTGAATAATTTATCATTTGTAAACAAAATGAAATTCAACAATCTATATTGAAAAGACCAAACATACGTTTCGCTTGCAGCTAGATACGGAAAAAAAAAGCATCTTGTGGATTTGAGAGTTTAAAATCAGCTATCAACCTTTCAAAGCTATTCGCCTTAGTTGATATCATCATTGAATAGAATTGTTTGCACTTTGCCGTATATACATTAAAATCTTTAGCATTATACTCCAAATTCATAGGATCGAATTTTCCCACTGTTAGGAGATTGGAAGAATTTTTTGAATTCATATTTATGATAGCAGACCTCAATGCTGTCCATGTAAGGAAATTAGTATTAAGACCTTTTTGTTTAAAGGACTCAAAAGAACGTACATTATCAATATCAAACTGTAAATCATTCAAATAAATTATGCCCTTATCAAAGGACATTTTATAAAACACTGGTCTGTTATTTATCCTTATGTCCTTTTTTTTCCAGATAACATTTTGGGAATAATTAACATCGGAAAAGGAACTTCTAAATTCCACCCACCTGTCCACCTAAGGAGCTCTAAGTAAAAGTTACTAACGCTTAAATCAAGGTCATTGACATCATAATTGCATCTAAGAACCCCTCACCCTCTTTTTTCCATTCCTGTAACTTTTCTTTCATCTTAATTTGGACAAAAATTTTATCGGTCAATATCGAAGTATTCATTTTCCAAAACCCTGGGCCTCGCTTGCATTCCTCAAGTTCCTGCAGGTGTAGAAGAATTGCCGAGTGATCAGTTCTAATTGCAGCAATAATATCAGCGTCTTTAATTAAGTCCTGAAGTGAGTTTGAGATAAGCCAATAGTCTAATCTACAGAAAACAAAAGGAGACTTTTGTGACCAAGTAAAGCTTTTCGTTTGAGGGTTTTTTTACACGCCAAACATCATGTAAATTAAATATTGTTTGTAATTGTTCAATGCGATCAGTAATTTTTTTCCTTGCTACCAGTATACCGCCTTGTTTGTTAAGAAGTGGATAAAGGGCAATAAAATTATTACCCTTCTTAGCTGTCTGATCAGCCTTGCAATTGGTTTTTTGTTTTATTCAACATTGCTGATCCTGATCTACACCAAGATCCGGCTTCACCTCGCTTCTGTTTGTCCAAGTGGTCCTTGCATTGAGTTACCTGATTTGGCGTTATAACATACCATTGAATAGCTAATTGCATCGCACTACACAACGATACGCAAACACAAACACAAAAACACATACACAAAGTACATATTTTACGCTGGAAAACAATTTTAAATTTCAAATTTTTCTCCTCTTTCCTGAAGGAGTGCAGCATTCTTTCTCTCTCCCTCAGCCGTGCCCGCTCCTAGCCGATACACATTAACTTAAATACGTTGAAATTGAAATATATATGGCTTCTTATAAGTCTATCTTTGCCAATCTACCTACCAACAAGGTATTTAAGAGCAGCACTCGACTTAAAAAATGAAAGCTAAGTATTTAACAATAAATAAATAAATAACGTGTGCAAACCATTATATGGAGTGAAGGTTAAGTTTACGGCAATAATAAACACGTTGCGAATTTCTGATACCCCGTCTTTATAGGGTAGCGTAGGGTTTGTGGGGGGGGGGAGGGAGGGGG
Source organism: Siderastrea radians (assembly GCA_964017195.1). Taxonomy (NCBI): domain Eukaryota; kingdom Metazoa; phylum Cnidaria; class Anthozoa; order Scleractinia; family Rhizangiidae; genus Siderastrea; species Siderastrea radians. Next base: position 24,459,113 of record OZ024896.1, read on the forward strand.
GAAGGCGAGTACGGAGTCGTGACCCGACCAAGTCCAGGGACAAATGTTTATAAAATCCGCGTGCCAAGCATAGAGTGATTTCATTTAATCCGTGAAACAATATCTCACAGTGTGTAATAGTCCAAACTAAAGAAAAGAATACAATGTAATTGGTGTCTAACAGATCTAAAAGTGTAGTAACTATTTCACAGGTTTAGTAAAATCACTCTGCTTTAACATATTTAGTTTAACTCAAGAAACACGTTTCTCTTCTAGCTTATATCTCCACGCGTCACGGTCTATTTTTCTCTGGGAACTTTTGAGGAGGGAGGGGGTGGGGCTTGCCGGAGCGAGGGACAGGTTTATTTAAAATCGTGTACAGCATACAGTCATATCGAGTATCAGAGTTTTGGCCATCAATCACGTGACTTCTATATTTAGAAACCAACATTTGCGAAAAACATCGGGTTGTTCCGAAGAATTAGTATCAGACAAAAGAAACTATAATAAGTAAATGTGGTGGATGATTGCCTTTAAGCAATTATATTAAGTTGGAGGTGAGCGTGGCCTAGTGGTTAGGGTGCTGGACTTGTAATCTGGAGGTCCCGAGTTCAAATCCTCCTCCCTGCCACTGGATGAATTTGTCAGTCGGTGGTCCCGAATTTAACTCCTCCACGCTTTGTAGCGGAATGTTGATGTTCACCAGGGAGCTATTAGCCACGTGCACATGGTCTGAAATTGATAAAGGCGATAATCTGTCAGTGATGACTGTGCAATCTCGACAAAATTTTAGAATCTTGCCATCTTCTAGTCTTTTACGCAGCCTCAAACAAAAACAACGGCCGTTTCCATTTATCTAAGGTTTTCTTTGTCCGCTTCGCGAAATGTAAGTTCTCCAGGGTCATAGGTCGCGCACCAAGGACCCATATGCGAAAATTGTTGATATTTTTCGACAGTCGTTAAAACAAAAGTTTTAAACTCTGCAGCAAATTCCTTCACAACCACAGAAATTGGTTTATCTGTAAACTTCTTTTTCAAAACAACACGTCCTCCCGTTGCGTTTTATCTATGCACAAGCTAAGTAAACATGACCATGTAATTTACGGAGACGCAAAAGTAGAAAGACAAATTGGCCTACTGAAGTGTTCGATAAACCTTCAAGGACAGTTTCGTCTAAATACATGGTACGACAAACCCAGCAATGGTTGTTGGTTGTTTGTTCTTGCACTGACTGCAAAAATATATAAGCTTACTGGACATGACAGAACAATTAATTCGGCCGGGTGAGCAATACAAACCAGAAAGTGCGCCAATCAACGTGCTTGGTCTAACTCGTATGGGAAATGGACGATGCATTTGCGCTTAGAGAAATGAAACGGAAGGGAATTGAGCGGCGTTTCAAACTCCACGTTTGCTGAAGCCACCGGTTGCAGAGGCCTGGAAAATTGCCCCAAACGGGGGAGAAACCCAGGCTCTCGCTGCCAGAGCTTAAAATAGCGATGATAAGGCCCGGGACTATTCAGAGCTAAAAATACCACAAAGTGGGACTTTCCATGACGCATGGTTTAGCTCGCAACAAAATCCAGCTGCGAGCGTTGAAAACCATCATCAAGACCAAATTCCTTTTCACTCTGTGATTGGCTTAAACGATGCAGTTACTAAATTGGATTTTCTAAAATTTTAATTATCTCAATGTACGTTAGCGTCCATAGCAACTTTGGCTTCCAACGGCGAGCCAAAAAATACTCTATGAGGGTTCTCATGTTGCCAACAAACTTGAATTCCCCGCCTTCACCAACAGCAGGAAAGTCGAAACATCGTCATATGGAAGAAGACTAATCAATAAATCATCGGATACATTCGTTTTTTGTCGTATTTTTATTAACGAGCAAATATGACATCGGTTCGGAAAGGTCGCAGAACAAGGACCTCGCCGACCAAGGACCGCATACTGTACCTTAAGTTGCAGTGAGCTTGCACATAAACAAGTTTGTCTCCAATTCTCAAATGCAACTAATTCATGTGAGGATAGGGTACTTTCTGCCAATCCCATACTCCTTAGCACTGCGGGCATGGAAGTAACTGACCTACCCCAGGAACTTTTAAAACCTTAATTTCACCAACTTAAAACCACGCGCAGCGCGAAATTTGTCTCCAATACATATATTCCCACAGTTTTTCAAACGGCCACAATAAAACCCCTCTGAGATATAACGGTTCAAAGTTGTCAAACTCTCTCGTTCCCAATCCCCTTACACCCTACGCGAGCACTGGAGCCCAGGCGCTACACCGCCAAACATATGAAGACTGTCATTTTGGAAACACTTCAAATATGGCCATCTTTACGCCATGATTATCTCCAAACTACACGTCCATTTCCGCTTCAAACACCAGTTTCGCTACGAAGAAACATTACCCATAGTTTTTCGCCGATCCGGAAGACCTCCAAGGAAAATGACAGCTGTCCAAAGATTACCGCTTGTGACGGTATGAACTGGGTTTGTTTTTTTTCCATCTCTTGATGCCATTACACAGTTCCATTTCTCCTCAACAAGCTTCCAGCTGCAAGTAGCTACGTGCTTACATCAGAACAAGCAGGTTTTCAGGTAAGAAATGGGTCTGGAAGAATGACAACGACGGAACCTGACAACACAAAAGGGGTCCAACAGAATAAGACCCTTTTTGAAAAATGGCGCCTCATTTACATCGGTGAGACTGGAAGGCGCCTACGGGAACGCTTCGGTGAACACCTGCGTAGCATCCACAACCGGTCTCTTGAGCTTCCTGTAGCTGATTACTTCAACTCCACCAACTACACTATAGATGACATCAGGGTCCGCCGGGTCAAGCAATGCAGCGGCAGCAACACCAGTCGAAAGCGGCGGGAGATGCAATTAATCTTTGAGCTCGGCACGCTCAAGCCGGGCGGACTCAATATTAATTTCAGTTTTATTTAAGTACTTTCATTTCACGTGCACGCGCTTTGGTTGCTCTTTTCTTGTGCGCGCGCTTTACGTGCACATTTTTCAGTTAGGCTTTTGTATGGCACAACGCGCATATTCCTGCACACTGAAGAAGGGCTACGCCCGAAACGTTTGTGCTTTTACAAACTATGACACTTTAACGTGTTTAACTCGCGTTTTAACTTTTTCTTATTATCACTGGTGACACGCATCAACTGAGCTTTGTCTCTTCTTTTCTTATTTATGTTTTTGATGCGATTTTACATCTTCACAAATGAATAACATCACGAAAACCGTTGCAGCTATACGCCGAAACCTTACACGTAGTCTCCGCTGTTTTCTAGAGCGGGACTCAGTATCCATAGCTATGGAATTAGCTGATCTAACCTTAAAGAAGAACAAAATTATCAGCCACATCAACTTCATTGGCCGCTGTCTACGAAAACGATTAATTCCGAAGGGATTTAGAGTCCGCTTTCATCCAGCTGATGGCAATCGTCATAACAGACGCTTATCGCGGGTAACAGATTCCTGTTCAAGACGCTTGATGCAAATCACCATCCAGAATTTGAAAGGTCAACTACACACACTTCCATTCTCAAGTATGGTGCCTCCGATCGCCTCAAAGCTGTCTGCACACCTGCAGAATATCACCAAGCCGTAACCTTAATATCAGAAATGAAATCTCAATCATGTCACGAGATTAAATCTATCAAGAACGCCAAATTTAATTCTCTGCGTAGTGAAGTACAATTGAATCACAGTACCACTGATCCAGCTCCTGTCCTCAAAAGAACAGTTGTTACCATCCCTGATAACCTTCCTCTTACCGACGCAGAATCCTCGGTGCTCAGCAAGGGTCTTACCTTTGTTCCTGTGAACAATAAACCTGATGAGTACGAAGTCAAAGCCGACTGTGAGCGATATTTCCGCCGTCTGCGACTCACAGCACATTTTCATGACCGGGAGGGTGCTAACCAGGAGACTGACGATAACGATCCCTTCATCAAGTTCAGTAAGAAAACGTCAACGTGGAACCTCTTGAGGGGCAAATTTTCCGCCCTTGATCACTACATAGATCGTTGTCGCCGCATCGTAGCTTCTCGCAACTACAGGAGGTGCACTACCATCACAAATCTGAAAGAAGATGAACAGCAAGCTCTTCGTGAGTTAAGACGACGCAGTGACTTAGTAGTGAAACCTCCTGATAAAGGTGGTGCAGTGGTTGTCTGGTCACGTGACCTATACAATCAGGAAGCCAATCGCCAACTGTCCGACAACCGTTTTTATCAACGTCTCGACAGGGATCCTACACAAGATTATCAAAAAATCGTCAAGGACACCGTTAATGACATGATCGCTACATGGCGTTACCGCCTACAGCGCAACATCTTGTGGTCACAACCCCGCGTACTTCGCCATTCTACATGTTACCCAAGATACACAAACCGAACAACCCGGGGCGTAAAATTGTCTCCGCTTGCAGTTGCCCTACAGAGAACATCTCAGCTTATCTCGACGAGGTAATGGCTCCTTTTGTTAAAAACCTAACCACTTACGTCAAGGATACCAACCACGCTCTTCGAATTTTTGATTCGTTCAATTTTGATGATTCGGACGCTCGTCCTCGTTTCCTGTTTACCATGGACATTAAGTCTTTGTACACAGTCATCCCTAACAATGGTGGACTAGAAGGTCTTACATATTACCTAGACCAACGGACGATCAAGAAACACCTACCCACACCCTGACCCGCTTGGCTGAACTTGTGCTGACACTTAACGCCTTTTCTTTTAATGACCGGCACTATCGCCAGATTGGCGGTGTCGCCATGGGCACAAAGATGGGCCCTAATTATGCGTGCTTGTTCGTCGGATTCATCGAAGACCGAATCCGTGCCCAATACAATTGCTTCGTCCCACAGTTACACAAGCGCTACATCGATGACGTAGTTGGAGCCGCACAGTGCACTCGCCCCGAGTTGAAGCAGTTCATTGATTACGTCTGCAATTTCCATCCAGCTCTCCAGTTCACTTTTAACATCAGTGTACTTGAACTGCCTTTCCTCGACATTAAGCTGGCAATCACCAACAACAAAATACAGACGTCCATACACTACAAGGAGACTGACACACACAACTATCTGTTACTACACTTCGTTCCACCCACGTCATTGCAAACAAGCAATACCATACAGCCAGTTTCTGCGTCTCCGACGGAGATGTTCTAATGATGTCGACTTTTCTGAAAAAGCTGAGGAGATGTTGACCTTTTTCAAACAACGGGGCTATCCTGAACCGCAACTGCATAATGATCTTCAGATGGTCATAACCATCTCACGTGACGAGGCATTGTCCCCAACGCGTCTCAATGTTACCAATGTTGACAGAGTACCTCTAGTACTTACTTACCATCCTTTCAACACTGTAACGAGAAAGATCCTTTTAGAGAATTTCAACATCTTATCAACTGATCCTGAGACACGTGGGATATTCCCTGAGCCGCCCCTCGTCTCATATCGACGCGACAAGAATCTCCGGGATTTCCTAGTACACTGCACTAGCGGCTCTCAGAGGCCCTTTGATGCTGGCTCTTTTCCCTGCCGTCGTCCCCGCTGTCAGACATGCCAGTACATTACTTCTCATACTGTTCTACATGGGCCCAAGAGCTCACATGCCATCCAAAATCGCTTCACCAGTCTGAGAACGTGGTGTACCGCATCACTTGCCGCCGTTGCACTAGCATGTACATCCGTGAAACCGGATCAACCGGTCTCTTGGGCTTCCTGTAGCTGAGCACTTCAACTCCACCAACCACACTATAGATGACATCAGGGTCTGCAGGGTCAAGCAATGCAGCGGCAGCAACACCAGTCGAAAGCGGCGGGAGATGCAATTAATCTTTGAGCTCGGCACGCTCAAGGCGGGCGGACTCAATATTGATTTCAGTTTTATTTAAGTACTTTCATTTCATGTGCACGCGCTTTGGTTGTTCGTTTCCTGTGCGCGCGCTTTACGTGCACATTTTTCAGTTAGGCTTTTGTATGGCGCAACGTGCATATTCCTGCACACTGAAGAGGGGCTATACCCGAAATGTTTGTGCTTTTACAAACTATGACACCTTAACGTGTTTACCTCGCGTATTAACTTTTTCTTATTATCACTGGTGCTTTTTCTTATTATCAACTGAGCTTTGTCTCTTCTTTTGTCATTTAAACCGGTCGGGTCATTTGAACCGGTTCGCTAATTTGATATGGTTGGGTCAATTGATATGGTTAGGCAATTTGATCCGGTTGAGACATTTGATATCGTTTGGCCATTTGAACCAGTTGGCTCATTTGATATGGTTGGGCCATTTTGGCCGGTTGGGCCATTTAAACTGGTTGGGTCATTTGAATCGGTTGGGTGATTTAAAGCGGTTCGCTAATTTGATATGGTTGGGCCATTTCAACCGGTTGAGCCATTTGATATGGTTGGGCGATTTGAACTGGTTGGGTCTTTTGAACCTGTTGGGTCATTTGATATGGTTGGGTCATTTGATCTGGTTGGCTTATTTGATAAGATTGGCTTATTTGAGTCGGTTGGTTCATTTGATATGGTTGGCCCATTTGGGCCGGTTGAGTCATTTGATATGGTTGGGCGATTTGAACTGGTTGGATCATTTGAACCTGTTGGGGCATTTGATATCGGTGGGCCATTTGAACTGGTTGGGTCATTTGATATTGTTGGGCCATTTGCGCCGGTTGGCTCGTTTGATCTGTTTGTATCATTTGATCTGGTTATCGTATTTGCTATGATGGGCTTATTTGAGCCGGTTGGCTCATTTGATATGGTTGGGCCATTTGAACTGGTTGAGTCATTTATATGGTTGGGCCATTTGAACAGCTTGGGTAATTTGAACCTGTTGGGTCATTTGATATGGTTGGCTTATTTGATCTGATTGGCTTATTTGAGCCGGTTGGCTCATTTGATATGGTTGGGCCATTTGAACTGGTTGGGTAATTTGATATGGTTGGGCCATTTGAACCAGTTGGCTCATTTGATATGGTTGGGTCATTTGAACCTGTTGGTTCATTTGAACTGGTTGGGTCATTTGATCTGGTTGGGTCATTTGATATGGTTGGGCCATTTGATATGGTTGGTTGATATGGTTGGGACCGGTTCGGTCATTTGATATGGCTGGGTCATTTGAACTGGTTGGGTAATTTGAACCGGTTGGGCCATTTGATATCGTTTGGCCATTTAAACCGGTGTGCTCATTTGATATGGTTGGTCCATTTGAACCAGTTGGGTCATTTGAAATGGTTGGGTCATTTGATCTGGTGAGCTTATTTGATATGATTGGCTTATTTGAACTGGTTGGCTCATTTCATATAGTTGGGCCAGTTGAACCGGTTGAGTCATTTGATATGGATGGGGATTTGAACTGATTGGGTCATTTGAACCTGTTGGGTCAGTTGATATGGTTGTGCCCTTTGAACTGGTTGGGTCATTTGATATGGTTGGGCCATTTAAACTGGTTGTTAAATTTGAACTGGTTGGGTCATTTAAACCGGTTTTGTCATTTAAAGCGGTTCGCTCATTTGATATGGCAGGGTCAATTAAACAGGTTTGCTCATTTGATATGGTTGGGGCATTTGAAGCGGTTGGGTGATTTGATATTGTTGGGTCATTTGATATGGTTGGGCCATTTGAACCAGTTGAGTCATTTGATATGGTTTTGCCAGTTGAACAGGTTTGGTCATTTGATATGGTTGGGCCATTTGAACCGGTTGCCTCATTTGATCTGGTTGGATCATTTGAACCGGTTCGGTCATTTGATATGGCTGGGTCATTTGAACTGGTTGGGTAATTTGAACCGGTTGGGCCATTTGATATCGTTTGGCCATTTAAACCGGTGTGCTCATTTGATATGGTTGGTCCATTTGAACCAGTTGGGTCATTTGATCTGGTTTGGCCATTTAAACCAGTTGGCTCATTAGATATGGTTCGGCCACTTAAACCGGTTGGGCCATTTGAAGTTGTTGGGTGATTTGATTTGGTTGGGCCATTTGAACCGGTTGGCTCTTTTAATATTGCTTGAGTCCTTTGACCTGGTTTAGCCTATTAGATATGATCGGCTTATTTGAGCCGGTTGTCTCATTTGATACGATTGGGCCATGTGAACCGGTTGAGTCATTTGATATAGTTGGGCCATTTGAACTGGCTGGGTCATTTGAACCTGCTGGGTCATTTGATATTGTTGGGCCATTTGAACTGGTTGGGTCATTTGAATCGGTTGGGTGATTTAAACAGGTTCGCTCATTTGATATGGTTGGGTCAATTAAACCGGTTTGCTCATTTGATATGGTTGGGCCATTTGAACCGCTTCGGTTATTTGATATGGTTGGGGCATTTCATATGGTTGGGCCATTTGAACCGGTTGAGACATTTGATATGGTTGGGCCATTTTAACTGGTTGGGTCATTTGATATGGTTGGGCCATTTGAACAGGTTGGCTCATTTGATCTGGTTGGGCCATTTGAACAGGTTGGCTCATTTGATCTGGTTGGGCCATTTGAACAGGATGGCTTATTTGAGTAATTTTATATTACATCCTTAAACAACATGGAAACCCTGAAGTTAAACTCAAGCAGTTCTTGCATTTTTCACCGCTGTCAAACCATCTCAAACAAAAACGTTCAGTTAAACAGGCCTGTACACTCATGAATGCAACTTTTGAACTGGTTTGAGTATGTTGGTATCAGTGAAAATCACAATCAGTGGCTGGGTTTTGAAGTTCAGAGTTTGGACAGCAAGCCCATACAGTGGTTTGATCCAGTTGTTGCTATATTTTGAACCTCACAAGTTTACATGATCATCTTAATAGAAAATGTATTCAGTACCTAAAACATGATTCACTGTACTTCACGAACAAAGTTGTCCAATTAATGGAATTGTCACATACACCTTTTCCTTTCCATATCTAAATTTAACTTTGTATTGCACCGTTAAACATTGACTGTGAATTCTTTGCACTGGAATGAATGACACTTGTGAAAAATCCGAACACCATACCTCCAGAGGCTCAGGATACCAGTGCGTCTCAGGGTGTGGCTCCTGAACCAACCAACCTCAGCACGAACAAATGTTAGCTTCCGTCTTTTGCCCTGGCCTTGTTTAATGACCACATCGTTAGTTAGGAATCTCTCGACTCTTCCTGTTCTGTGCTCTCCAGTAAGCCACTTGGCCAAAACACCGCAGTTGCCATTGATTTGAACGCGGGAGAAACTGCCACAGAGTCCTTGAGCACTAACTACCTCACAATCTGGGTGCAAAGTCTTGTGCATCTCAATCAGCTCAGACGTATCATCTTCATCTAATGCAATTCTCTTGATAGGTGGCAAAAGAACAACCATTTCACTTTGTTTGTCACTTAAAGTTAAGTCCTCTGTTGATGGATCTCCAGACACGAGCTTTGACCTGTCAAATAATTGTTCTGTACACAGCATCTCGCCTACAGTGCCACGCTGTGTACCCAAAAGCAGACTCTGAAATGTATTGTGCTCATCTGGGAAATCCATGATGCGCAGGTCCTTGTCTCGAAGAAATCTTCGCATAAGCTGGACACCTAAAAGAAATAACCCATATTATTTTATAAAACAAGACTACTGCAATGCGCCCTCCAATATTCAAGTCCCTCTGAATAACACAGAACAGAACATAAAGTTGATTTGGAAAGATGGTAATCATATTCTTGACATCAGGGCTGTTATTAAGTTTTGAGTGACATGTTGCATTGGTGTAGGTGAAAAGGTAAAGTCTTCACAAGCCTAGAGGCTCCCAACTGCCAGAGCTTTACCTGGTTTCCGTAGCGTGAAGCGACTGAGAGTATTACTACTCCCCCTGGATGGGATGCTAGTCCATTGTAAGGTTACCCCCCAGCATTATGTCACCGGTACCCATTTATACACCTAGGTGGAGAGAGACAACATATAGCAAAGTTTCTTGTCTAAGGGCCTCTTCATATGAGCCCGGTTGACTGGGCTGGCTCGGTTACCGAGATCTCACCTCACTCCTATTTCCTTTGTAAAATTTTTCAGGCGTTCATATGAGAAGGCGGGCGGGCCCGGTTACTGAGATCTCCGTAACCGGGCTGGAAATTTTCCCATAAGAACAGGCCAGCCCGGTTACCAGGATGAAGATTTTTCAAGTACGCAAGTTACTGTCAAAGGAGGATGACATTAGCATCATTCTGACCTATCTTTTACACTTTTTGATCAAAAATGATTTCTGGAATCTGAATGAGTGAAGAAATAATAATTTTCACAATTGCAGGAAAGAAAATCCTGAGTTAATATTTTTGTGCTTGCTATCAAGTAAACAATTTCATCTCGGTAACCAGGATGAAATTTCCGATATGAACAGACGACAAAATCTATCCCGCCAACCAGGCCAGCCCAGGTACTGGGCTTATATGAAGAGGCGCTAAGGAAACAGCACGACGGCAGAGACCAGCCTTGAACCACTGACCTTCAGGTTGAAAGTCCGACATGATGGCCACTAGACCACTGTGCCTCCGCTGTTGCAATGATGTAAACACATGACTATGGGACTAATATTTTCAGGTTGAACTAGTGAGAAGCACATCTGGGAACTTCTTGAGTTATAAAACTGTTTTTTTTCCTCCTAGGTGTTTCAATTTGTGTGACTAATGCACACTTCATCAGGGAGTTTTACAATACAACTTTCATATACCTAAAAACGGACTAAATTTTACATTGCACAAAAGACACACATACAGATCTGCGTATAGGAACTACAAACCCCGCAGATTTGTGTCTAGGAAACAGGTGGAACATTTTGCAAGGTGTGACATTTTTTTTAGGAGAAAATAAAACAGTTTTCCAACTCAAGACTAGTTCAACCTTAAAAAAAGGAGTAGGAAAGTGATCACAAAAAAATTCAACTTGCTAGATGCCTGCTATGCTAGGGCTGCATTACATTCTATCTCGGTATACAGAATCGATGAAATTAAAAAATCACAAAATTTTTGTTCATCGATTGGTCATAAATTTCCAATATCAATCCATTAATTAATATCGTAATTGATTGTTGATTTCATAGATTGTGTACGCCAGGACTCAACACACTGCCACACATGTATGACAGCCACTTACCAATGCTGTGATTGTTCTTGTGATATGATCCAAGGATACCATTATACCTCTCAAAGGAGAAACACCAGAATGAGTAGACTGGTCCATAGTCTCTGATGCAATCCACAAGATGACAACTTAAGTGCATATTTGGAGTGCACGTTTCAGTACCATATAGTCTCTCAAAATGTTTACAAAACTCTATGATCTTTGATTCTGCCTCTGAACACTGTGCCATCGTTAGGGACTGACAGCCTATCAAGCGACACGCAGTTACAAAACACATCCATGCATCATAATGTTCCCGAGGTAAAATTCCCTTTAATGCAAATGCTGTAGCAAACGTAGTTCTTCCACTGGTCTGCTGTAAATCAACTGAATCCTGTGGAAAACTTTGAAGGGATCCTACCAATTTCTGGCGGTGGAATAACAGCATCAACTCTCCTCCGGAAGAAGTCAATATGTTTATCGTTGATCAATTCCTTCTCCTTCCAAACCTTCAAGGTTGTTTTGGCCAAACCAAGGAAAAGAAGGTGCACTGGATCAATAATAACAAATCGCACAGCATCATAATATGGCAACTGAAACAGGACTGAGTACTTTGTTCCAGTGAGGCGAACAACAGCGTTAACGTCTGTTTGGCACCGAGCAAAACGCTCAGAGTCTGCATGCGTTCTGTCGAGCTTATTTGTTCTTTTTTCCCAGGTGTCTGGCAAAACGAGAGAAATCGGGTTTTGACCCAAAAGAGGGCCGTGGAAACGTCTTGAAGCACTTGTTACAACCTGAGAATTTAAACAATAATACTTATTCAGTCACGTGTAAAAGTAAATTACATGTACCTTAATAGCGACTGTCAGTTGCATTCAAATACTGTGAGTTTTGCTACCCAAGAATTTATTCAACCACTCCCACTATAACGGACTCTCGATATTATGGACTTACGGGCACTTGATTCGGTCCCAACGTCACATTTCTATTGTTTTAACTCTCTATATAGCAGACACCGAATGTCATCTTTGAACAATTAAAGACATTTAAAAATAATTTTTCTGTCTTTTGTCTACACCCATGTCTTTCTGGCTGAGTTTGCGCTTTTCTTTTGGCCATCAACTGAAATTTCTTCTTTCTTTTCTCTCACGTCCCTGTTAACCATTCAAGCACATTTGGGACAGTCACTCTGCAACTAAAATATTTTATGTACAGTTGACAATTAAGCTTACATGTAGTTTTTCTTGAAATGATAAAACATATTTCAAAATTTCACCTTTTCCTTTTACTAAATATTACACTGTGAAATAATGATATTAACATTATAGGTACCTTTTGCTGCTGAATGACCTGCAAATCCTCCACATTTCCTAACAGCTGGCACATCACAGCATAATGCCAAGAGTGCGACCCGAACCTTGAACATGCCTCCTGGAAGAAGAGTGTCCGCAATGATAACACCATCCCAGAAGTCTATCAGCTCATCAACGAAAGGTTTCAAAAAGGAATTGTTATCACCCTTTGGCTCGTTTGGACCTGGTATAATCCCCACTATAATGACATTTTGCGGTTTAAACCTCTTCTCCCTTGGAAGATTCATCAGTACTAAATAAATTACTCCACAACTGTGATTAGTGTGTTTGTATCGCTGAAACGAGTCGACATTGAGCATAACTCCAAGGTTTCCTGCTGTTGAGAAGAATGCATTTCCATCAGAATCTAAGAACTCTTTCCAAACTTTTCCGTCAAAAACATCAGTCATAGAATCTGCCGTTAGCCTTCTCTTTCTCCAAGATTCACAGTTTTCAAGAAATCCTGGTCTCGTTAGCAGTGACCTCAGTGAATCTGACAACTTCTTGAAACAATATGAATTCTTGGGATGGAGGAATAAGGATCCATTCTTTCATCGCATGTTCTTTATTAAGAATGCTCCACACTGCTTCCTTCTGCTTCTCTGAGAATGATTTGGGAATGGAACGTGGTCACATTTCTTTGAAATAATCCGTCCGTTGCTCTTTCCTTATCACACAGTCCTCAGTTCTGTATAATGTACAGCACTTTGGACAAGCAACAAATTTCTCAAACTCATCTTGTCCAAGTCCAGTGTAAGATTTGGCCAAATAAAGTGTCTGTAGTAAACTTTGTGCAAACTTAACTAGGACATCAACCTTGGCCACATTTGCAATCATTGTTAGAAAAAGCCGAAAAAACTGCAATAACACAAGAATTCCATGATCAGAAACTTTATACAGTGTTTGCCAGAGGAACAGGAACAAAACAAGGACTCTTGACTCTGATGAGACTCCGTCTTTCTGATGACATGAGAATGAGTCTCGTTGCAAGCGAAAGTGAAAGTGATTAGGCCTTATGCATGATTGCTCAAAATTCACCCCCAAGAATTGCATACACCAAACAAGAACCCTGTGGCTACAAAGATGGGCCTGCATACACCACAGGAAACTTAATTATTGTCAATCTCTGGAACGTTTCCATTTTTGCCATATATTATTATGTATTCTCGACACGTACTTCTTTTGAAAAGATATCTTTAACTTATTACCCATTTTATTGAATTTTTATTTGTAAATAGACTATTTTATTAAATTAAATAAAGTTTTGTTGAATGATATACACAATGTCTTTCTTTATTCAAGGCGTAGCGGATACCCATAACTTTCCCCATGTGCAAGAGTGTACCTGTTGGAAAACGAGATTGACAAAAAGAATGAAACGTATGCAGGACCGAATACTACAGTACCCAAGCGTACAAATATGCGTGATACACATCGACATCTCGAGTGTTCTAACGGAATATGATACGCGAAAAGCATAAAAAAGTCGTATACTTTGGAATACGGGAAGAGTTCTACAATGTTCGAGTTTTAATACCCCGCAACCACCAATAGAATACGCAAAAACCGGAAGTACATTTGGTGTCGTGGTGATGCGTATCGAATAACTCACATATTCGTCAGGATTCGGGCAGGTACAGGTCAAAAGTGCCGTTCGCGAGGGTCGTATACGGACTTGAATACGTGGGAGTATGCAAAAGTATTCGAATCACTAGGGAACGCCAGCGTTCACAGGTGGTCAAAACAAACCTTTAGAGACCATCAATTGGCCGTATGCATTTCGAACATTTCGACGTATTCAAAAAGATGAAAATTGAATACGGAAAAACGGGCCAGATTCTAATAGAATACTCGCGGTGTACGTCACGTCATGCGCCACCAACCATGTCAAATGACTGAACCGGTTCATATGGCCCAGCCATATGAAATAAGCCAACCAGCTCAAATAATCCAATCATATCAAATAAGCCAACCAGATAAAATGACCCATAAATATCAAATGACCCAACAAGTTTAAATGACCCAACCAGTTCAAATGGCCCAACCATGTCACATGAGCCAACTGGTTCAAATGGCGCAATCATATCAAATGACCCAGTCAGTTTAAATTACCCAACCAGTTCAAACGGCCCAGCCAGATCAAATGACCCAACCGGTTCAAATGGACCAATCATATTAAGTGAGCCATCTGGTTCAAATAGCCAGACCATATCAAATGACCCAACCAGATTAAATGACCCAACTTTGTCAAATGGCCCAACCATATCAAGTGACTCAACCTGTTCAAATAACCCAATCATATCAAATGAGCCAACAGGCTCAAATAAGCCAATCATATCAAATAAGCTAACCAGATCAAATGACCCGCCCATTTCAAATCACCCAACCATGTCAAATGAGCCAACTGGTTCAAATGGCGCAATCATATCACATGACTCAACCAGTTTAAATTACCCAACCAGTTCAAATGGCCCAGCCAGATCAAATGACCCAACCGGTTCAAATGGACCAATCATATCAAGTGAGCTACCTGGTTCAAATGGCCAAACCATATCAAATGACCCAACCATATCAAATGACCCAACTTTTTCACATGGCTCAACTATATCAAATGACTCAACCTGTTCAAATGGCCCAACCATATCAAATGAGTTAACCGGCTGAAATAAGCCAATCATATCAAATAAGCTAACCAGATCAAATGACCCAACCATTTCTAATTACCCAACCATATCAAATGGTATGTTTAAAAATGGACGAGTAACCAGGGTAAGACATAATAAGATTTTGAGCGTTCTCTGGTTAAAAATTTAAAAGTTTGAGCTTTCGATTGCCAGTCTGCAATCTTTGATAAGTGATGATCACCTTGACAAGGTGATCATCACTTTGACAAGTCATGATCAGATTGCAACTCTGCAATCTTGTCAAAGATTGCAGACTGGCAATCGAAAGCTCAAACTTTTAAATTTTTAACCAGAGAACGCTAAAATCTTATCATATCAAATAAGCCAACCGGCTCAAATAAGCCAATCAGATCAAACAAGCCAACCAGATCAAATGAGCCATAAATATCAAATGACCCAACAAGTTTAAATCACCCAACTTTTTCAAATGGCCCAACCATATCAAATGACTCAACCAGTTAAAATGGCCCAACCATATCAAATGAGCCAACCGGCTCAAATAAGCCAATCATATCAAATAAGCTAACCAAATCAAATGACCCATAAATATCAAATGACCCAACCAGTTCAAATGACCCAACCATATAAAATGACGCAGACGGGCTCAAATGACCCAACCAGTTCAAATGGCCCAACCATATCAAATGACTCAACCGGTTCAAATGGCCCAACCATATCAAATGACCCAACAGTTTGAAATGACGCAACCATATCAAGTGACCGAACGGGTTCCAATGGCCGAACCATGTCAAATGACTGAACCGGTTCAAATGGCCCAGCCATATCAAACGAGCCAACCAGCTCAAAAAAGCCAATCATATCAAATAAGCCAACCAGATCAAATGACACAACCAGATCAGATAAGCCAATTGTTTTAAATGGCCCAAGCATATCAAATCAAATGAGCCAACCGGTTCAAATGGCCCAGTCATATCAAATAAGCAAACCGGCTCAAATAAGCCAATCATATCAAATAGGCCAACCAGATCGAATGGCCCAACTTGTTCAAATGGCCAAACCATATCAAATGACCCACCCAGATCAAATTACCCAACCAGTTCAAATGGCCCAGCCAGATCAAATGACCCAACCGGTTCAAATGGACCAATCATATCAAGTGAGCCACCTGGTTCAAATGGCCCAACCATTTCTAATTACCCAACCATATCAAATGATATGTTTAAAAATGGACGAGTAACCACGGTAAGACATAATAAGATTTTGAGCGTTCTCTCGTTAAAAATTTAAAAATTTGAGCTTTCGATTGCCAGTCTGCAATCTTTGATAAGTGATGATCACCTTGACAAGGTGATCATCACTTTGACAAGTGATGATCAGATTGCCAGTCTGCAATCTTGTCAAAGATTGCAGACTGGCAATCGAAAGCTCAAACTTTTAAATTTTTAACCAGAGAACGCTCAAAATCTTATCATATCAAATAAGCCAACCGGCTCAAACAAGCCAATCAGATCAAACAAGCCAACCAGATCAAATGAGCCATAAATATCAAATGACCCAACAAGTTTAAATGACCCAACCAGTTCAAATGGCCCAACCATATCAAATGACTCAACCGGTTCAAATGGCCCAACCATATCAAATGAGCCAACCGGCTCAAATAAGCCAATCATATCAAATAAGCTAACCAAATCAAATGACCCATAAATATCAAATGACCCAACCTGTACAAATGACCCAACCAGTTCAAATGACCCAACCATATAAAATGACGCTGACGGGCTCAACTGACCCAACCAGTTCAAATGGCCCAACCATATCAAATGACCCAACAGTTTGAAATGACGCAACCATATCAAATGACCGAACGGGTTCCAATGGCCGAACCATGTCAAATGACTGAACCGGTTCAAATGGCCCAGACATGACAAACGAGCCAACCAGCTCAAATAAGCCAATCATATCAAATAAGCCAACCAGATCAAATGACACAACCATATCAGATGAGCCAATTGTTTTAAATGGCCCAACCATATCAAATCAAATGAGCCAACCGGTTCAAATGGCCCAGTCATATCAAATGAGCAAACCGGCTCAAATAAGCCAATCATATCAAATAGGCCAACCAGATCGAAAGACCCAACCATATGAAATGAGCCAACTGGTTCAAATTGTCCAACAATATCAAATGACCCAACTTGTTCAAATGGCCAAACCATATCAAATGACCCACCCAGATCAAATTACCCAACCAGTTCAAATGGCCCAGCCAGATCAAATGACCCAACCGGTTCAAATGGACCAATCATATCAAGTGAGCCACCTGGTTCAAATGGCCAAACCATGTCTAATGACCCAACCAGATCAAATGACCCAACTTTTTCAAATGGCTCAACTATATTAAATGACTCAACCTGTTCAAATGGCCCAACCATATCAAATGAGCCAACCGGCTGAAATAAGCCAATCATATCAAATAAGCTAACCAGATCAAATGACCCAACCATTTCTAATTACCCAACCATATCAAATGATATGTTTAAAAATGGACGAGTAACCAGGGTAAGACATAATAAGATTTTGAGCGTTCTCCTGTTAAAAATTTAAAAGTTTCCGCTTTCGATTGCCAGTGTGCAACCTTTGGTAAGTGATGATCACCTTGACAAGGTGATCATCACTTTGACAAGTGATGATCAGATTGCCAGTCTGCAATCTTGTCAAAGATTGCAGACTGGCAATCGAAAGCTCAAACTTTTAAATTTTTAACCAGAGAACGCTCAAAATCTTATCATATCAAATAAGCCAACCGGCTCAAATAAGCCAATCAGATCAAACAAGCCAACCAGATCAAATGAGCCATAAATATCAAATGACCCAACAAGTTTAAATGACCCAACCAGTTCAAATGGCCCAACCATATCAAATGAGCCAACCGGTTCAAATAAGGCAATCATATCAAATAAGCTAACCAAATCAAATGACCCATAAATATCAAATGACCCAACCGGTACAACTGACCCAACCAGTTCAAATGACCCAACCAGTTCAAATGGCCCAACCATATCAAATGACTCAACCGGTTCAAATGGCCCAACCATATCAAATGACCCAAGCGGTTCAACTGACCCAACCAGTTCAAATGGCCCAACCATATCAAATGACCCAACAGTTTGAAATGACGCAACCATATCAAATGACCGAACGGGTTCCAATGGCCGAACCATGTCAATTGCCTGAACCGGTTCAAAAGGCCCAGGAATATCAAATGAGCCAACCAGCTCAAATAAGCCAATCATATCACATAAGCCAACCAGATCAAATGACACAACCATATCAGATGAGCCAATTGTTTTAAATGGCCCAACCATATCAAATCAAATGAGCCAACCGGTTCAAATGGCCCAATCATATCAAATGAGCCAACCGGCTCAAATAAGCCAATCATATCACATAAGCCAACCAGATCAAATGACACAACCATATCAGATGAGCCAATTGTTTTAAATGGCCCAACCATATCAAATCAAATGAGCCAACCTGTTCAAACGGCCCAGTCATATCAAATGAGCCAACCGGCTCAAATGACCCAACCATATTAAATGACTCAGCCGGTTCAAATGACCCAACCATATCAAATGACCCAACCGGTTCAAATGGTCCAGGGATATTAAATGAGTCTACCAAATCAAATGACTCAGCCATATCAAATGAGCAAACCAGTTGAAAGGGCCGGACCATATCAAATGAGCCAACCAAATCAAATGAATCATGTCGGTCATCTGGTTCAAATGGCTTAACCGGATGCATTGACCCAACTGGTTCATGATCATGGTCCATGGGTTGACCCATGCAACCGGGTCAATTGACTTAATCAGATAAGATACCCAACCGGATCAAATGGCACAACCGGATCAAATGAGCCAACCATATCAATTGAGCCAACCGGCTGAATTGAGCCAACAGGATCAAATGACCCAACCAGCTCAAATGACCAAACCATATGAAATGAGCCAACTGGATCGAATGAGCCAACCAGCTCAAATAAGCCAATCATATCAAATAAACCAACAAGATCAAATGAGCCAACCGGGCCAAGTGAGCCCAAATGGCCCAACCATAGGAAATGAGCCAAGAGGATCACATTAGCCAGCTGGATCGAACGGCCAACTTGCTCAAATGGCCAAACCATATCAAATGACCCAACCATATCACCTGACCCAACCAGTTCAAATTGCTCCACCATATCAAATGAGCCAACGAGGTCAAATAAGCCAATCATATCAAATAAACCAAGAAGATCAAATGACCCAACCATATCAAATGAGCCAACCGGTTTAAATGGCTCAACCATATCAAATCAGCCAACCTGCTCAAATGACCCAACCATGTCAAAATGACTCAGCTGGTTCAAATGGCCCAGCCATATCAAATGACCCAACGGGTTTAAATGGCCCAGGCATATTAAATGAGCCAACCGAATCATATGACCCAGCCATATCAAATTAGCCAACCGGTTCCAATGACCCAACCATATCAAATGAGCCAACCAGATCAACTGACTCATCTCGGTCATCTGGTTCAAATGGCTTAGCCGGATCCATTGACACAACTGGTTCATGATCATGGTCTACGGGTTGACCCATGCAACCGGCTCATTTGACCTTATGGGATCAAATACCCAGCCGGATCAAATGGCCCAACCGGATCAAATGAGCCAACCATATCCATTGAGCCAACCGGCTGAAATGAGCCAACAGGATCAAATGACCCAACCATATCAACTGACCCAACAAGCTCAAATGGCCCAATCATATTAAATGACTCAAACGGTTTAAATGGCCCAACCATGTCAAATGAGCCAACCAGATCAATTGACTCATCTCGGTCATCTGGTTGAAATGGCTCAACCGGATCCATTGACCCAACTGGTTCATGATCATGGTCCCCTAGTTGACCCATGCAACCGGCTCAACTGACCTAATGAGATCAAATACCCAACCGGATCAAATGGCCCAACCGGATCAAATGAGCCAACCATATTAAATAAGCCAACCGGCTGAAATGAGCCAACTGGATCAAATGACCCATCCGGCTCAAGTGACCCAACCATATCAAATAAGCCAACTGGATCGAATGAGCCAACCAGCTCAAATAAGCCAATCATATCAAATAAACCAACAAGATCAAATGAGCCAACCGGTTTAAATGGCCCAGCCATAACAAATCAAATCAGCCAATCGGTTTAAATGGCTCAACCATATCAAATCAGCCAACCTGCTCAAATGACCCAACCATGTCAAATGACTCAGCTGGTTCAAATGGCCCAACCATATCAAACGACCCAACGGGTTTAAATGGCCCAGGCATATTAAATGAGCCAACCGCTTCAAATGAACCAACCATTTCAAATGAGCCAACCAGGTCAATTGACTCATCTCGGTCATCTGGTTCAAATGGCTCAACCGGATCCATTGATCCAACTGGTTCATGATCATGGTCCATGGGTTGACCCATGCAACCGGCTCAATTGCCTAATGAGATCAAATACCCAACCGGATGAAATGGCCCAACCGGATCAAATGAGCCAACCATATTAAATAAGCCACCCGGCTGAAATGAGCCAACTGGATCAAATGACCCATCCGGCTCAAGTGACCCAACCATATCAAATGAGCCAAGCGGATCACATGAGCCAACTGGATCGAATGAGCCAACCGGCTCAAATGGCCTAACCATATCAAATGACCCAACCGGATCAAATGGGTAAACTGGATCAAATGACACAAACCATATCAAATCAGCCATCGGATCATATAGCCAAACCATATTAAATGAGCCAATGGGTTTAATTGACCCAACCATATCAAATGAGCCAACCAGTTCAAATGACCTAACCGGTTCAAATGATAACCATATCAAATGAGCCAACCGGATAAAATGACTCATCTCGGTCATTTGGGTTTAATAGCACAACCAGATCAAATGTGCCAACCAGTTCAAATGGCCTGGATCAATTGACCCAACCGCATCAAATTGGCCATCCGAATCAAATGAGCCAACCATATCAAATGAGCCAACCGGTTCAAATGGCTCAACCGGATCCATTGTCACAACTGGTCTATGATCAGTTGATCCATGCAACCGGCTCAATTGACCTAACCAGATCAAATAAACAACCGGATCAAATGACCCAACCGATTTTTTCAACATGATGTTCCTTATTATAACTTTAAAAGCGTAACGTTGCCTTACATTTAACTAAACTTTTCCGGAAAGATGCGTAAATTTGTGCCACATGCACCTTTATGCTGTTGGTAATACGAATGCTTAAAGACGCGTTAAAAGTTCAACTTTACTTTTCTGTTGATAAAAGTTACGTAAAGTTCAGTTTTACGCTTTTCGTTAAGATGCGTATAGGCATGTAAAGTTCAGCTCTATGCTTTTGCTAAGACACATTAAATTAGCTATTTACGACCATGTGTAAAAACGCGTGCGCGCTAAATTGTACAAAATTCAAGTTTCGTTTTTTGTTAAGACGCCTTTAACTGCGTAACGTTCAACTTTACGCTTTCCGTAAAAATGCGTAAAGGTGTGTAAAGACGTGTAAACGCGTGTAAACATTGATTTTTGCTTAGCCGTAAAAGTGCTAAAGTTCGCGTCAAGTTCAACTTTGTCCAAGACGAGTTTAATTGGATGAAGTTATTTGTCTTTAGGTAAAGACAGGTACGCATTAAATTGCGTAAAGTTGAATTTAATTTACTCTAGCTCTGAGAGGCCATGTAATGACAGTGAATTGGTCCCAACGCAAGACAATTTGTCTTTTATCACCGTATAAATCAAATTTGAGGTAGTTCGCTTTAATAAATCAATGGTTTCTCAAGGGAATCAGTCACTTTCGTATTCTACAGAGACGAAATTTACCGCAGTATCCTATTAAGAAAATCCCAGAATGATTCTGAACAAAGGGTATTCGGACGTGCACGTTCTGAATACTCTAGAATTCGTCGGCGTCAGGAACACGTATTCAATGCTAGAATATTTTTTAATATTCGAGTTTTCACGCAGTGCCAGTGCGAAAATGACAAAACGTGCTGATCTCGGGCTGAAAACGCTGTTTTGTACAAACTCGTGAACTTTGCTGAAAATCGCTAATGAACCCGCCAATGAGTAAGTTGCCAATTAAATCCAAATAACCGCATAATAGCCGGTGTTAGTTATCTCCTGCGTAAATATGTGCCTCTCAGGTGTGTTTAAAAGTACTTATCACACATGAGTAAAAACGCTGATATCGGGATGAAAATGCTGTCTTGTAGAGACTCGTGCACCTTGCTGAAAATCGCTAAAAAGTGGTGCGCCCCAGAGCAGCACGTTTTGTCATTTTTGCATTGGGTGCACCACTTGTTAGCGATTTTCAGCAAAGTGCACGACATTGTACAATACAGCGATTTCAGCCCGAGATGACTACGTTTTGTCATTTCCGCAGAGGGCGCACTACTCTTAAGTTATTTTGAGCAATGCGCACGAATTTGTGCAAATCAGGGTTTTCAACCCGAGATCAACATGTTCTGTCATTTTCGCACTAGGCGCACCACTTTATAGCGATTTTCAGCAAAGTGCACGGGTTTGTACAAAACAGCGATTTCTCTCCAAGATCAATGTTTTGCCATTTTCACACTGGGCGTACCACTTTTTAGCGATTTTCAGCAAAGCGCACGAATTTGTGCAAAACAGCTGTTTCATCCCAAGATCAGAATGTTTTGCCATTTCCGCACTGAGCGTACCGCTTTTTAGCGACTTTCAGCAAAGCGAACGAGTTTGTACAAATCAGCGTTTTCAGCCCGATATCAGCATGTTTTGTCATTTTCGCACTAGGCGCACCACTTTATAGCGATTTTCAGCAAAGTGCAGGGGTTTGTACAAAACAGCGATTTCTCCCCAAGATCAATGTTTTGCCATTTTCACAGTGGGCTTACTACTTTTTAGCGATTTTCAGCACGGTTTGTACAAAACAGCGTTTTCAGCCCCATATCAGCACGTTTTCTCATTTTTGCACTAGGTGCACCACTTTTTAGCGCTTTTCAGCAAAGTTTTCAGGCCGAGATCAGCACGTTTTGTCATTTTTGCACTGGGCACACCACTTTTTAGAGTTTTCAGTAAAGTGCACGAGTTTGTACAAAACAGAAGTTTTCAGCCCGAGATCAGAACGTTTAGTCATTTTCGCACTGGGCGCACTACTTTCTAGTGATATTTAGCAAAGTGCAGGAGTTTCTTCAAAACAGCGCTTTCAGCCCGACATCAGCACCTTTTGTCCTTTTGGCACTGGGTACACCACTTTTTAGCAATTTTCAGCAAAGCGGACGAGTTTCCACAAAACAGCGTTTTCAGCCCGAGAGTAGCACGTTTTGTCTTTTTCGCACTGGGGGCACTACCTTTTAGCGATTTTCAGCAGTAGTAAAGGGGGCCCAGATGTCACAAATCCTGGCTTCTGATTGGTCGGTGACGTCATGACCGGAAGTGGGATGGGATACCGCTGACCAGTGGGTAAAAAGGGATCGTGGGCTCATGAAACCGGAAGTCATGTGATTTAGGAAACCGCTGACCAGTTGGAAAAAAGGATCGTGGGCTCATGAAACCGGAAGTCATGTGATTTGGAAGGAGAAACCGCTGACCAGTTGGAAAAAAGGATCGTGGGCTCATGAAACCTGAAGTCACGTGATTTGAGATGGGAAACCGCTGACCAAGTGGAAAATTCGATCGTGGGCTCAGGAAAACCGCTGGAGAAACGCGGGCGCAAAGTCCAAAGTCCAATGTTAGGAACGGGGGTGATCCTTGGAGTGAAAACACAGAAAATAAATAAATACCTTTTATTGTCATACTTTTTCACAATAAGTGAGAAAATGGTTTTCCTGAGTGTTCCTTAATGTTCAATAGAGGGTCCCCACCATTGTTTTTGACATCGAGTTATTCTTCGCCATTGATTGTTGTCACGGATCCATTGTTGTAGTGGACGTCGATGATTTCTGATCAAAGGTATGGCAAAGGAACTGTAGAATGGGGGTGGTGGCGGTGGCGCCAAATGTTCTCGATCACAGTGATCACAATCGACGATCTTGTTTTTTGATCTCTCACTGGTAGCCATAGGGGTAGGTCTTGAAGGTGTGGGGATCGATGACTCTCTTGTCGTACACCAACTGGTACCGTTTGTAATCTGGAAAGGTGTACAGTTCATAGGTGTTGGGATCCCGGACGATCTGGTGGGTTTTCACCACTTGGGTTTGTCTGGGTTTCAGGAGGGGCTTCTGGATTTCGTCGAGGACGTTCTGCCGCATGATGTTATAGTTCAACTGGCTCTTGCCTTCGCTGTTGAGACGGAATCCCCGCACCTTGCATTCAACGTGACCAAGTTTGGTTTGGTAGCCATAGTTCTTGGGACCCGCCGAGACGAATTCCGTAATGTAGTCGTCGGGATCTAATTCACTCGTGAAGTCGCCGAGGTAATCGCCCAAGGTGGGGTTGACTTGGCCTTCGTCTTGCAGGAAGATGATGGAGTCCGTGTCGTAGTATAACACTCTCTCCCCCAGCTTCTCCAGCGCTGTATACAAGCGTAGGCGAGCCCAACAGGTGGTGAAACAGGCCACGAAGATGTTGAGGTTGGGTGACACGGGGATGTCTTCGTCCTGGTACTGATAATGGACCTCCACCAGGTCCTCATTGATGACGGAGACGTGTCGTACGTCCAAAGTGCCGGTATCCAAGAAACGATGGAAGGCTTGATGGTCATGAAAGGCTTGGACTTGGGTTTTGTTGAGGCGTTGACCAAATTTGCCCCACATGGAATTGAGCATCATTTTGGCCAGCGTGCGGAGCCCCGGGTTCTTCTCGATTTTGTCGTACTCCAACTGGATGCCTTCGTGTTCGAAGTAGTTTTTGATGTAGGCCTGTTTTTGGTCTTCGGTGTGCACTCCGGCGGGCCACCCACTCGCCTCTTGTTTGATTTTCAACCAGGTGTTGACGTAATCTTCGAAGAGCCCCTCACAGGTCTCGTCAAAATGCCAGACCTCGTAAATGTACTGGACTTGGTACCCGAGCTCGACGGCTTTGGCCAATTCCGGGCTGCACCATGTTCCCGTTAGGACGCGTTGGTCGTCGGGGTGATGGCATTTGGCAGTTCTTCCTAGAAGGGGTTTGACCATTTCTTCTTTGACACAACTAGCGCACAGGGGAAAGAGAAGTTTGCCCTCATGGCGGTAAGGCAGCACGGGATGATACAATTCACGTGGAGGTAGGATTTGACATTGGATGAGTCCAAAGTACTGGCGGATGTCGGTGTGACCCGGGGCGGAGATGAAGGTTGGATGCCCTTTCGGGTAGACACAGGTTTTATTGACCCAGGGGTACAAGGAGGTGACATCGATGTAATGGATCTTTTGAGTGGGGGTGACACGGTGATACAGCTTGACGGCATTGGTACGTCCTCCACAGAAGGCGTCGCGGGGATTCATGGGGTCTGTGAATTGAAGCTGGTCCACAAATGTACGGATATCCGAGGAGGTGTCTTTGAGACGGGCCCATTCACATTCCCACATTTGAACGACCGTGTACCCGAGCTCTTTGAGCCGTTGGATCTTTTGTTGGGAGGCCTCTTAGACATCTTGCAGGGTCCGATCAAAGTGGCGTACATGGGGTTCGTGGCGGTTTGGATAACACGTCGGACATCCATGGGTAAAACAACCTTGAAATTCGTACACGGTCCGGGTGTCGTGGCAGTAGCCATCCACGAAGCCAAGGGGCGGGATGCGAAGTTCGCCGGCATTGCCGACATGCTGAATGTTATTTTCTTGGGCACACCAGGTGAGCCATTCCAGGGCGACTCGGGATTGGTTGATGGAGTTGCGCCAACCACGGACGGGTTCACTGGCGATGCTGTTAGGGATCATCCGGTTCATGCGTAAATCCCGGTTGCAGGCCGAAGCAATGGTGATATGCTCAAACGGGTTGAAGCCCGTCAGGGTTTCAAACAAGCGTTTGAATGTTAAGCATCCTTGTTTCAAGAGGCGTACATCCGATTGGCAGTAAGCCAACAATTCTTTCTGAAAGTCAAACACGACGTTCTTGGCACGCTGCTCTTGATGCCACGTTTCCAACGCTTGCCTGCCTTCGGGAGACAGGGTTTCAGGCATATAGTAATCGAGGGCCGGGACGGGTCCCACGTACGTTTGATGGTCGGGGTGATTGAACTTGTGGGGGAAGTACCCTTTGCAGGCATCTGTCAAGCCAAAGGTTTTGGGAAAGGCAGACAAAGGCATCTGGAAAAAACTCATCGAATCGATGAAACGTATCCGATCGTGTTGGACTTGCAAGAGTTTACACCCGTTCCGGAGCTGTTCGACGATTCGGTTGTCGCCATAGTATTGATGAATGACAAAGTAGCCATCATAACCCTGGAAATTATGAGCCAGGACATTGACTTGGCGGGTATCGTGGAGGGTCAAGGTATCTAACCATTCCAGGAAATCTCGGACGCAATGCTCGCCGGGGAAACACTTGGGTGGGTCATCGTCTTCGGTTTCGGCCACGACGAGATTGGCGATGTGTCGTTCCTGGGGTTGCATGGCTTCAATATCAAAGAAGACATGCAAAGGAGGCTGGTCCTCCGGGACGGTGTCTGGGGTCCTCTTTCTTTTCTTCTTGTTGGCTTGAGGTTTGGGGGCTATTTGAATAAAACAACGATGCGTTTCGCCGTCCACGTACTCGTGGCAGGAGGGACAATCGATGTAGAAGCATCGATGCTTTGTAATCTGGTCTAAGCCGACGTTCTGTTTACGACAGGCAGGACAACGACGACGTTGAGAACAGATGGTGGCCTGGGAGTTGCTGGCAGGTTTGCCGGTCGAATTCTTGACGAGATGCATTTGGAAACAGGTGTCTCCGAAAAAGTCCCGATGACATTGTTGGCACCGTTGGGTGGCTTTCTGGCCTCGAGGGTATGCATGAAGGAAATCCGGGCATTCTTTCTGCCGACAGGCCCCGCATTGCTTTTGCTTGGTGCAGTGATGATGTCCCTCGGTGTTGTAGGGTTTCCAACAATGGGCGCAGACGTAACTGGACCCGAAAAATCCTGGCAACTTGGTGATGACATCGTAATGGCCTTGGTGATGCAACAGGATCAATTGTTTGTCTTGAAGGGCTCCAAAGGTCGTGATGTGAAAAGAGCGATGGGCATCCACCAACAGGATCTGGTAACCTCTGAGGGACGGGGCTTGACTGAATTGGGTCAAGGCGTCGTAACTACAGGGGCCGAGGGGCACGTTGGCTTCCCGATGCAGGTCCCAAGCCAGGGTTCTTTGCAGGGGCCTTCCTAGCTGAATGGTGCGGTAGTTCGGGTGCTGGTCCACGCGAGCTTTGGCGACCACGAGAGCTCTGGCACAACAGAGTTCATCTCTATTGTTAATTCGGGTGATCGATTTGGAGTTCCTGGTTAACATGTCCATCGTTGGGTGGCCAGGTTTGCCACGACGGGGTTTGCCGGTACCTTGAGGGGCATGATGAACTTGGGTAATGGACAATTGAAACGAATCGTCCATTTCAAATTGTTCGTTGCTGTTGAGGGCTTGCGCCAAGCGATCGAAGAGGGCTGCCACACGGTCTCCGCCTTGACGCCATTCCCCCGCGCGTAGTCCCCACCCCTGAAAATTGTTATGGAGGCGACTGGATCCGATGGTAAAGTAAAGGCGATCTTGATCGTCGAGGTCCGGCGTGGTGGTTAACACTTGATTCACGGCTCGACGTAACCCCTCTTGGAGAGCTTCCGTGATGTTTTGATCTGGAATCAAGTTCCCCCTTTGCCGTAACCGGGTATTGAAATGGCGTTCACGCACCCCCATTCGACGACTCGTCCGATCGACAAAGGGTTGGACTTCAAAGTCAAACGTCCCGATTGAGGTATCCAACCCTCCTGCACCCCTTTGTATCGAGGTATCTCCGGCTCCGCTTTGTTGAAGGAGCCGTGTTTGAAAGGCATGTTGTCGTTCCAAATGGTCCAACATGTCCTGATAGTCTGCTTCATCATCACTAGACAGTTGTAGGTCGAGTAATAGGTCACTAGGCCCAGCACGAGCATCATCATCTTCTGGCGGCGGCGAGGCCATGATCAGATGAACTCCGCTGGCGATCGGGGCTCTGTTTTTATAGAGAAAAAAGGGTCACGTGAAGAAGAAGCAGGCGTCAATCACAAGCAGTCCCCACGGGGTCCCTGGGAGGGGTGGGACGGGGGTGGGGGGACCCCCCTCCCCCCTCTCTAGTTGGGGCCCATGGGGCATCACGGGAACGAATAAACCGCTATAAAAGAAATCGCCCCGCCGGCGGAGTCATCTCAAAATGGAGGTTGATCAAGACGAGCTATTGGAGACTTTTGAAACGTTTGAAGCGGATTTGGAAGTGGAGGAGATTTTGAAGAAAGTTAAGGAGGAGTTGGCGCTGGACTCAAGTGTCACAGAGTTTGGGGAGAAGCTGAAAGAGAGGGAGCAACTCAAAGAGGCCGCTCAGGCAGTCCGGGCAGCACGAGCCACCTACTTCCACCAGCTGTGTTACCCTCAGCACACCTGCGACTGGTTTGTGAAGGGGCTGGACTATTGCTGCTCGTATTGGCGTTACCAGTTCAAAAGGCCAGATACCCCTCCACCAGTACCGCCACCCTCTCCCGATGTGTGCCGCAAGAGAATTGCGTCCCCGCAGAGCCCCCTACAAGTGCCAAGAAAGTGCTGCCGAACCCAAACAGACAGCTCTCCAAGGAGCCCGGCGTCGGGGGGAAACTGACCGGTGCTACCAACCCACGCATCGCCCCCTGCGCCTCAGTTCGACCCAAAGAGAGTTGCGCCCCCGCAGAGCCCCCGTCACGTACCACGAAAGCGAGGATGACGAACGACCACCCCCCCGACCGGGCCCAAGAGCCCGGCAGGCGGCGGCCGACAGGCGCTACCAGACAAAGCCTCGACCCCCGCGGGCGGCTTACAAGCGGGCGGAGGCCGACAGGCGCTACCGGGAAACGCATCGAACCCAGCGGGCGGAGGCCGACAGGCGTTACAGACAACAACATCCCGAGCGCATAAGGGAGAAAGACAGGCGGTACTATCAAACCAATCGGGAACGGATCCGGGCGCGTCAGCAACGATATCGGGAGGCCCATCGGGAGGCGGTGAGGGAGAACCAGCGACGATATCGAGAGAGCCGTCGAGAGGAGGTGAGGGAGAAACAGCGACGATATCGAGAGAGCCGGGGAGAGGAGTTTAGGGAGAAACAGAGGCAGCGTTATGCCCGTCGTCGGAAGGCTTATCCCGAGCTGGTGAGGGAGCAAAACAGGATAAAGTCAGCCCGTTATCGAGCGAAAAAGAGAATGGAGAAGTTGATGACGTTAACCATCCCCCTGACGGATTGTCGGATGCCTGTGACGGACTATATCCAAACCTTTTGTGACTCGCTGGACTCTGTGGATACCCCGCTCCCGGAATCGCAGGACTCTGTGGATACCCCGCTCCCGGAATCCTTTCTTCAACTCCTTGAGGAGGACTCTCATACTGTACTGGATTTGGATTCGGGGGTCCTGCAAGTCAGTGAACCCTCTGACTGTAACGATCTTTCATTTTTGCTGGATTTATTGTCATCCGACGAGTGGGAGCAGGTGATGGACGATGTGCAGGATTTTAATGTGGATGATTGGTTGGAGGACATGACGTCATCCGACGAGGGTGTCGATTTGATGTTTGATTTAGTATCTTAACCCTCGTTTCCGTATTTGGCAGAACATTCGTTTCCGTATTTGGCAGAACATTCGTTTCCGTATTTGGCAGAACATTCGTTTCCGTATTTGGCAGAACATTCCATCGTGACATTGTGGTAGAACGATCAAAGAGACAGTGACATTTTTTTTTATCAAGGTGGATCATTTTTGTCTACATCACAAGGGGTTCTCCAGAATCCTGTTTGAGAATCCTGTTTTTGAGACAGTACAACGAACCAATCAGACATTTTCATTTTTTATTACACAACATGTAACTGGGGGTGTCATTAAAGTGTTTTACAATTTTAACAGGGGGTTCTCCAGAATCCTGTTTGAGAATCCTGTTTTGAGACTCAACACGAACTACAGAAGACTACCGAACTGCAGAATAACAATACCAATCAGACATTGTCATTTTGGTAGAACATTCCATCGTTTCCGTATTTGGCAGAACATTGTTATCGTCTGAGTATTTTGGAGAACATGTTAGCTAGGTGCGCAACCCTTTAGGCTTCCCCCTGGATTACGACAAGATCGAAAAGGTTTATTCTATTCGATCTTGTCGTAATCCAGGGGGATGCCTTCATGAAGGATGTGCTCGATTGTATTCACTACATCCTATTTGAGACTCAACACGAACTACACAAGACTACCGAACTGCAGAATAACAATACCAATCAGACATTTTCATTTTTTATTGACACAACAATGGTATGGGGTTGTCATTAAAGTGTTTTACAATTTTAAACGTTTCTTGGCTTGCATGATTTTTTTGACCACCCGTTCCGTCTTGGTTTTCTTGCCAGGTAATTTATCAATGGCTTGGATCATCTTGGTATCGGCTTTCCATTTGTCTTGCAAATTCTTGGCACGGCTGTAATCAATGTCGTGTTGTTTCGCAATCCGGTCCAAGCGATTTTTGCCGGGATCCCCACGTTTTAGACGTTTGGCCAAATGCGTCCCAGGGCCCATGTATTGATAGCCAGGCCAATGAAATTCTTTGCCGGTTTTAGCAATCCATTTTTGGACATCCAAGGCCCCTCCGCGTTGACGGCGTTTCACGCCCCTTCTCCTCTTGGGAGGCATGTTTATTCACTGTCGTAATCCAATCGACGTCGTAACTTTTTGCCTCGGTGCCAATCTTCCCAACCGGGTAAGGGTTTTAATGCTTGCACTTCACGGGAGACGCCTTTGCCTTTGCCTTTGCCTTTACGACTCTCGGCTAACTTTTTTTCCAAGGCCTTGCGCTGTTCTCGAATGGCTTCTAAACGCGACCGGCTATCCCCTCGACTGGTGGAAGGGCTCCCTTTCTTGACAATCTTACTAGTGGTGGCTGCTCCTTTGCCTTCCCTGGTAGCAGGGGTAATGGTGGGTTTGGGAGCCGACGGGCTGCCTTTTATCATGCGCTTCAACCATTGTTCCACGGGTCCCGTCACCAAATCCCCGGCCTCTTCTTCTTCGTCTTCGCCTGGCGGGGCCCCCGGGGCCCCAACCCCCACACCTCCGGGAAATTGACGAATGCGTTTGGTTAACTTGATTAATTCTTGACTCAACGGTTTGGTTTGAGCATTGACCAGGGCTGGGGGTAATTCGGGATTGGCCAACAACACATGTTTTTTAGCGGCCAGCGTGGCGGCTTTGTTCAACAAGGCATTTTCGGTGAGTTCTCCTTTGTAATATTGAACGAGTTGTTCCAAATCCTTCTGGGGAATCATGTAGACCTCATCCATGGGGGTTGACTACACTCGGAGCAAAGTTCCCCGTCTTCTATTTGACGACAGCTCTCACAAAGACGGGCCTTTAAGATGTGCCTGTACTCTCGATACAACAGGTGATATTTATGCTTCCAATAATGACACTCGTCTTTCCACTGGTCGGTGGCCCGATTGGCCTCTTGTAACAGGGCGATCCATGTGGCCAGGGTTAACGGGTCGGTCGAGCACATTGACATAACACCTCGTGAAGTCCTTGAAACAAGCCGCGTCCTTTTTGTTGAACCAACCACGCCCGACGTTTTTTGACGGAATGTCGACGACGTCCCAAATCGCGTAGCACCTTTTTATAGGGTTGAAGTTTAGCCAGCATGGGGGGTGTGACGGGAATCTTGTTTTTTAAGAAGTTCAAGACCAGTTCACTCACAGCATTGATTTGATCGGCATTGGCATGTTGTAACAACTCTTGACGTTTGGAACCGTTGGCTTCTTGTAACATGGAGCGTAAAAACGGCAATTGACGTCGAAGACGTTGCATCGTTTATCGGTGACGGCGACGATAGCGTTGATTGGCTTTTTGGATCGTGCGTTTTATACGTTTATCCGTTTCCAAGGCCACGGCTTTCCCTAATCCTACCATGGCGGGGACCAATAGATTTAAAAAACCACCGCGTTGACGACGTCGTCGTCGTAATCTTCTCCTCACCATGGACGGTTCGTCAATAGACGTTGAAGGACTTTGTTTTGTTTGATGAGGTCTTGCGTCTCTTTATAACCTTGACGGGTATTGCGTTTCAAATCTTGCCACCAACCCCCACCTCGTTGTCGTCGGTAATGTTGTACATTATCGGTAATGCCTTTTAAGGCTTGTCCGCCTAATTTGCCTAAAGCAAGTCCAAATCCAGGCGCGGGGCCTGAGAGAAACATACTCATGCCATGGGCAATTTTATCCACCAAACGGGGTTTGCGACGTATTAAAGCTCCTCCTCGTTGTTTCCTTTTTCTGCGTCGTCGTCGTTGGACGGCCATGGTTCTAAGAGTGTCGGACTGGGAGGGAGTGGCTTTTTATGGATCCAGTAGTCTTTGGGTTTCAAGGGACGAGGACATCCGTCTACATAGCATAGGGCTTCCAAAGGTTGGTACACAAAATGACGATGGTAATCTTGCACACATCGTTTGGGTAACGGAGGGGTGAAATCCACAATGGTGTCATCCAACGTTTGCATCTTGATTAAAAATCCTTCCAGGTCCTCCAAGGGGACACCCCTCACATAGGTTTTCAATTCGGTCAAGGCTTTGGCATAGGTGGTAAACGCAAACCGACTCATGGTCACTTTAAATCGATATTGTTTAAAATCATTCCATCCTTTGACCACGGTGCCCACCGCCGCCAAACACGCTACCAACGTACTGTTGTCCAAAAGGGGGCCGGCAATCATGCCCGCGGCCATCAGGAGTAACGCCAGGCCATTGAACAAGGCATTGATACACTTGTAATGATTCAACATTTTGCGATAACACCACCATTGTTGATGGTAAAAGGCATACAAGGAATCCATCCGTTGTAACAATTCCGGTGGGAAGGGGATGCCGGGACGTCGAGATCCATTCAATAACGACACGACGGTTTTCATCCTCACGGCGAGACCCGGGACGAAGAGGTTTGTACGCTCGGGGCTCCTCCTTGTTTATAACTGGTCACAATGCTATTGGTCATGGTCACATTAGCAATTTCCCGTCCTTGGGCCAATTGTTCTTGATCTTGTAATAGCATCCGCAAACGTCGTTGTAAAGCGGCTTGACGCAAGGTACGAGGTTGTCTACCAGACCCCCCAGACGATCCAGGAGTACTGGAGGCAGGTGAAGTGGGGAAAAGGCGTCGGCGTCGTCGCCCCCGTCGTCCACCACCACCACCACCGCCTCCACCACCTCCTCCACCACCTCCTCCACCTCCTCCACCAGCACCACCAGCACCACCAGCACCACCACCACCACCACCACCTCCACCCCCAGCACCACCACCACCACCACGTCCACCGCCACGTCCACCGCCACGTCCACCTCTAATCCTAGGTCCACGGCGCCCCCTACCATTACCCCCAGCCCCCGCGGCTGTTCGAGCACCCGCCGCCCGGGGTACGCTAGGAGGCGTTGCAGGCGTTCGAGCCCCGGACGACAATCCAGCGCTCCCCTGACTAAGGGGGGTTCGCGCTCCGGACGACAAGCCAGCGCTCCCCCTAGTAAGTGGAGTGTCCACGGAAGACGGCGGGGTGGTCTGGGGGCTTTGGAATGAGGGTGAATGGGATGCTCGACTTCCTACCCCCGCGGGGGAAGAGGCCCTAAACGGAGGAGGGGAGGGCAGCTGGTCCACATACGCGATCATGTCCTCGACGGTCATTTGATCAAAGGCTTGGTCGATCAAGCTTGAGTCCCCCGTATCCAAAATTTCTTGGATGGTGCCTGGAGACACTTGATTGCTAGTGGCCGCCCCGACCCCCGCAGAGGTCGTGGTATCGTACGATTGCGGAGGTTGACGGTCATCGGCCATGCTCACTCTCTTTTCCGGTTCCAAAGGGGGTGTCGTGCCTTTATACTCGCTTTTGATAGGTGCGCGTCCATCCTTCGTCTTTTAACAGGTGACTCAACACACGTTGTTGATCGGAGGAGGCGGGATGTAAATCCAACATCAAATAGCCATACGGGCGCGTGGTGGCTTGATGAAACGTCTCCAACGTGTCTTTCCAAGTGGTCGGAAACGATTGCAGCATGACATTGCGTACCCCTAATTGATCCCGGGGATTCTTGAACGCCACAATGTAATGCGCATTGCGGGATATACTTTTGGCATAGCGCCCCACGGGAAACATGTCTTGGCACAAGTACAGTACCGTCACCCCTTGATGATGCGAATGTTTGGTGAATAAATCCAACACGCGTTTATCGTGACTCCCTTCATCCATTAAATCATCCAAGACCAGGACCCCCTGTCCTTGAGGAAACCATTGGACCAACGCGTCATGATCGGGAATCCCTTCGTGAAACACCACCCCATGATCTTGCATGCCTCGAAATCGATCTTGCCATGCCCCATAACAATAATGCACTTGGGTCGGTGGGGTGTCAAACAACTCGGGGTTGTCTACCAAGAGTTTTTCCGTAAACGCGGTTTTGCCACATCCCGACGGGCCCACCACCAAGATAGAGGAGGGAGTATGAAAACGAAACGGTTTCCCCGTTTGCATGATGATGATACTACCCAGGGGGGAAAAAAAGGCACCTTTTTATTGGAATCGGTGGGACTCGAACCCACGCGCGATCACCTGTTTTTCGGGGGATCCAAAGGCTCTACCGACTGAGCTACGACTCCGACACCGTTTTTCCAACAAATTTTATTTAATCATTCCGTTGATGATACGGATGACAACAGAGTTGATACCATCTGGCTTCTTGGCCTACAATCAATTGTTGAACGCGTTGACCGGCTTGATGGTCATTGCTTACATAATCATGATCCGAAAACTCATTTAAAAAGTCTTGCAAGGTCCGTCCACGGGCTTTGGCTTTCAAGTACAACAAGGCGTAATCCCCACAACTCTTGCTTGAAATGGCTTGCAGGGACTTGCCATTGGTCACCACATACTTCCAATGTTGGACCATCCAATCTTGGAACGGGGAGGCTTGCACGTACGTGTCCATGGGCAAAGCATAACTGTCGAGGATTTCACACACGTTTCCCTCGGTCCACACCCCTAACCAATGTTGTCCCGGTTGATCGTGCGGGTCGGTGTTCACAATGTACCCTTGGGGTGGGGTCTTGACAGGATGCTTGGGTAGTCGATCACAGGCCACCGTTCCGTAAAAGACAGGTTTCAAGTGGGGGTCGTCGCGAGCTAAATAATCCAACTGCACATTATTCAAGGCCACATGTTCCATCTTTAGTGCTGGTAAATGTTGTACAACACGGCTCCGTTCCTGTCAATCTCCAGCAAGTTCTCAAATTCTCCATAGACGACTACCGTTATATTGACACCGGGGGCAGCTCCAAATTCCAAGACCAATTGTAAATCGCCCGTTTGCTTGGGGTTGAGGTTTTGACTGTCAGCACATCCATTGGCCACATTGTCAAACATGTACAAGGTACAATTTTTAGCTTGGCCCCAATCTCCTAGTTCCACCATATTGCCTTTCTTTTTACACCAAGCGCCACTGGCTTGCAGAAAACGGAAGTACCCCAAGTTATCTCGGCTGCCATTGTTGTGCACTAACTGCAGGGTTTCATAAGGGTATTCTTCGCCTTTGACAATCTGTTTAATGGACGTCAGTCCAAATTTCTGGAAACAGAAAGGATCTCGGGTGACATCTCCATTGAAGGCTCGGCTGTCCAACAACCCTACAATCAATCGGTCGGGTATTCTGTTTTGAAACAGGTTGGGGATATCAAAGCGGACCAGGTTGTCTTGCATGGTGAAGGTCCGGATTTCACTGCGGACGGTGGGGTAAGCCGCCACTTGACCTTCATTGTGTCCTTTTTCAGATATACTCTGGTAGATGGCGTCATTCAAACGCAGTTGGCAGAGATGAAACCGTAGTTTGACATCCCCTTCCATCAATCGACCAGCGAGAGCCACTCCATTGAAAAACAGGCTGGGGCCATTGAAATGAAATTTCATCTTGATTTCGATGCCAGGCACTAACAATTTGCCGGTATGAAACACTTCCAGGTGGGGGGTAAACACCAGACTGTGAGTGTCACCTCCAGCATACTTGACCACTTCAGCTACCATGGCTTCATAGGCCGCTTTGTGATTAGCCGTCAGAGCTTGCCAGTGAGCATGGTCTCCTGCTTTGTCTGTGTTGGTGCCCGTCCATGCGGGTGGGAAATCCACTTGATTGTACCATCCTTGGGGTCCTAACACGGTCTTGCCATCTTCTCGGTCATAATTCAGCAAGGTTTCCAGGTAAGCTTTGTAATGATAGGTGTCGGATTGTGGACTGATCAACGTGCCATTCAATTGCAAGTCAATTTGTTTGATGATGGAATGGGCCAAATTGTTGACGGGCCACAATTTTTCATCGGCCCCCAAGTTGGCATTGGTACTCTTTTTCAAACTCAATTCCATGGTAAAGTAACTGCGTCCCAAATCCACAAAATCATCTAATCCCGGAATGATGAATTCCATGGGATTGATACCCGTGGTGGTGGGTTGAATGGTGACCATGCGATAGGCATTGATGCTAATGTCGGTCGGGGGCACCTTGAAAATCCGTAACGCCGGGTTAACGGCCCCTTCGGAACGCTCGTGAGCCGGGGCGGTTTGTGTACTCACGTCAGGCATGTTTAACGTCGTCGAGTGGTGGTACGTCGTCGTCGTGAGGGGTTTTTATACCGTCGTCGTCGTGCTAAACGTTGTCTCAAATCAAACCCGGGCAGTCTCATCACCTCGGGACTTAACCAGCCACCACGTTGTCCTCTCCTGAGTTTCCAAAACGGATACAGGCCGCCCCATTGAGTCAACCCTCGATTACTGCGAATCCGTCGAGGTCGTGAATGCACGGGATCCATGTTCACACGCCCAAAATATCACGTGCCCGTTTGGTTTGTTTGGGAAATAAGGCCGTGGCTACCCGCACGGCGTCTTTCACGCTCTTATTACTCAACGCTTTCTTGGCTTGTTTGGTGATTTCCTTTTTAAGGACGTCTTCGGCTTTGCGTTTGATCCCGCGTGTCAAACCCGTTTCCAAGCCTCTCTTGATATTACTAGGCAGTTTTAAAGGATTTCGCGTCCTTATAAGACCTTGCAACCCCCCACGCATCAGATCCGTCATCAATCCTTTGCCTTGTTGATCATACCACTCGTCGGTTCGAAATCGTGTCAAACTTCCCCCACGCATGGTGTCTTCTTCTTCACCAGGGATACACGTTTTGTTTGGGCTTCATGGGACCCCCTTTTTATACCGTCCTCATCGTCGTTTTTTCCGAAACGCGGCTTCCAACCCTTTTTTAGCCCCGTAACTCGCCGCACCACCCGCGGCACCCAACGCCACAGCTTTGCCTCCCGCAATCAAGGCAGGAATGAGGGCCGCCAGGGGGAATAAACCCCCTCGTTGCCTTCTTCTTCTTCGTCTCGTTCGACGCACTCTTGTCTTGGGCATCTTGTGATTGGGACACTCCCTTGGCCGCCCCCTTTTTATGTCTTTTTGAAGTGTAACGTGACAATGGTATGACCTTCACCAAACTTGACCAAGTCTCCTCCTCTACCAATCGTTTCGGCGACTTGAACATGAATCATTTCCACCACCTCGTTACGAAGAGACATGTATTGAATGTGCAACGGTTCAAAGTACAGGGTGCCTCGTGCTTGTCGCTTGTACTGGATTTCACGCAACAAATCGGTCACGCGATTGCCCACCACCGTGCTGCCTGCCACGTCGGAGTACACGTGCAACGATCGTGTGGGTTCCCCCACCACCGTTCGAAACGCTACATTCAAGTTGGTGAAACGCCAATTACAACTCATACTCAATTGTAAATAATCCGGTAAAAACGAACGCACCGTCCAAAAGACCGGCTTGCTCTGATCGTCGTTCACATCGTTCCAATCGTTGTCAACGGCTGGTTTTGTCATGTTGGGGATTTGATCCCCGATGAATTCTTGTTGTAAGTTTGGCCCCAAAGTCAATACAGTGTCAATTTGACGTAACCATCCCATCTTGAGTGCTAACTTGGTATAGATAGTCAGGGCAGGTGTTTTGTTACCACAATGACAGACATTCGTGTTGTCGATGAGCAGATCCTCGCCTTCCCAACGAAACTTGATGTAGGTGTGTTTGCCTTGATCATTGGTAAACCGACCACCTTGAATGGCCAATTCCATACGTTGTTGTTCCAAGTGAGCAATGATGGCTTTCATGAAACTCACACCATCCACCACCCAATCCAAATCTTTCACGTCATCGATGATGGTTCGCGCGATGTCTACTCGCGAGGTCATTTCCCCGTCTTTTCCATCCGGTTTGGGATAGGTTTGGTCCCAGGACGTCCCCATGACGTACCCATTTTTCTTCACCAACTCGTACAAATTGACGCGCGCATCCGGTAAGGAAATGGCACTCAACCCCACTTGCCATCCACCCCCTGTGAGTTGTAACGGTTGAGGTAAACGAATCTTGAAGTTATTGGCTTGGTTGTGGGGAAATTCACGTCGGTTGGAATGACTGGGTAACGTCACGTAGAACGACATCTTTGTCTGCTTCACACCACCACCTCCCTTTTAAAGTGCAGGGTCAGGAGGGTACGTCCTTCGCCAAATTGGGCGAGATCCCCATTGGTTTCGGCCATCTGGGTTTCCACGATTTCCACCACTTCATTGCGGACCGGGACATATTGAATATGGCGAGGTTCAAAGTGGGTGGTGTTTTGAGGTTGGTACTTGATTTCTCGTAAGAGATCCGTGATGCGACCCCCTACCATACTACTGGTCCCTACATCACAATACACGTGTAAAGGACGCACCGAGGGAAATTCCAACGAGGGCCGAAAGGTCGCGTTCAAATTCACAAACCGCCAATTACAGGTCATACTCAAGTTCATATAATCCCCATCCACTTTCCAAAAGGCGGGTTTATTGCTGCCATCCACGACATCCGACGGTGTAGGAATCGAGGCCGAATGAAATTCTTGTATGATATTGGGCCCCAATCGATACACCCCCGTCGACACTTGTTCAATCCATCCCATTCTCAAGGCCAATGTTCTGCCCCATTCCACGCGGGCCACTTGTCGTTTGTAATCCACATTGACGGTATTCAACACCAAATCCCCGTCGGAGGTCCATTCAAAGGTCGGGTACAATTTGAGACCATTGTCCTCTGCCCATTTGTTCTTGGGGGCGGTTTGTTTGGCACGGCTTTGCTCGTACCGGTACACCAGTTGATGAAACAAGTGCGATCCCGTCGACGAGGCCAATTCCTTTTTCATATCTCGACCGTAGGTAAAGAGTTCGCGACGTTGATGCCACCAGACATCGTTGCCTTGATCGTCTTTGTCATGCACCCGTTCGTGCCATCGTACATACAACAGAGGATGGGAATCGCCCACGCCTCCTTCTTCCGCTACCGCGGGAATGGCGGGTAAGGATAAACTCGCCATGCCCACCATCCATCCGCGTCCCATAAATCGAATGGGTTTCGGTAACCGGTTTCGGAACAGA
The DNA here is from genome assembly GCA_964017195.1 of Siderastrea radians. Taxonomy (NCBI): domain Eukaryota; kingdom Metazoa; phylum Cnidaria; class Anthozoa; order Scleractinia; family Rhizangiidae; genus Siderastrea; species Siderastrea radians. Next base: position 24,498,872 of record OZ024896.1, read on the forward strand.
TGGGCTTTGTTGCCCGGAAACTCCTTGGTACTCGCATGACTCATCAACGTCACGTAAAACGACGAATTGGGCACCCACGTCATTGTTTTAGCGGCGTCGGCGTCGTTTGCGCGGTCGAAGGGACGTCACGTCACCACGAGCAATCCAACTATTGTACTTGTCGGGCCACCCTTTCCACTTGACCAACCAACGATCTTTTTGACGCTTAAGTACCTTTTCGATGCGAAATACATCGGACACCTGGACTTTTTGTAAATCCTCCTCGTAAAACGTGCCTTGGATGGGGGTCTCATCCCATTCGTGAATCTTATACGTGGGCACGGGGCCCGGGATCACACGATGCACCACAAACACTTCTTCGGTCCAACCGGGGAGATAGCCTTTTTCAAAGGTCCGATGAATCGTGTTGAGACGGACCCGATCTCCGACTTTGAATTGGGGTTTTTTGTAGCCTTTCAATCGTTTGCTGTACAATCGTTTCCACACGGCTTCTTCGTTGTCCCATGTCACGTCTTCGGGGGGCATACCAATACTTCGATGACGGGTGGCATTATACCCTTGCACCAACTGGGGTAAGACCTTGTCAAAGCGTAAGGTGTTGGCCGTGGTCAAATAACGGTACAACCGTTCTTTCAAGGTCCGATTAAATCGTTCCACCACACTGGCTTTGGCATCCCCTTCGGTGGAAAAATGTTGAATGTCTTGCTCGTCGACCCATCGTTGAAAGGTCCGATTATAAAATTCTTTCCCTCGATCCGTTTGCAATCGGTTGGGGTGACGTCCTCCTTGTCTCACAATCTTCTCAAAGGCTTTGACGAGGGCCACCCCGGTTTTGGTTTTCAACGGTTGGACCCACGCGTACTTGGACAAGACATCCACGACGGTCAACAAGTAGCGTATACCCCGATTATGTTTGGCCAACCGTTGCACTTCCACTAAATCCGCCGCCCATTGATCGTCCAACCCTCCCACGATCACGGGTAAGGTGGCAAAACGACGACGTCGTGGTTTATGCAAGGTGTAGCCCACATCCCGTTCCAAGACCTGTTGGGCTTTTTTCAAAGGGAGGCCCTGGGCTTTGGCAAACCGTTGCACCCCACCTAAACTCCCCGGGGCGCTAGGATCGTGGTAACGGTTTAACCATTGTTGCGAGACATTGCTTTTCTTCGTTGACGACGACGAGACAGGGCGTTTGGTTCTCTTCAACTTTGTTGTTGTTGACCAGCGTTGAGTTTTCTTTCGAGGGGCCATACCTTCTGGCATTCATCCCATAAGGTCGGTATGGAAGGGATGGTGTGGGGATGCGCCTTTTGAATGATTCGATACCATCGCCACGCCTCTGGGTGGGCTTTTAACCATACGACAAACACCGCCCATCGATACAGGTTACGATCGACGTGGGTTTCTTCAAAGACGCGGAGAGGGTGCGTGTCCTCGGGACATGGGGGAATCGGGATTTGGGGCCCGGGTTGATGATCATATAACACTTGGCACAGGGATTGCTGGCATTGCCATTGCCCCAAGGACCAGACAGACTCCCACGCATCACACACAACAGACTCCATGGACTAAATAAAAAAAAATTTATTCCTACTCCTTTTTTAAACCATTAAAAGAGACCTAGACGGCCACAAGTGACGGTCTCGAGATCTTTCTGCCAGTTGTCCACACTGTCACTGTACTTGGGGGGTGGTGGCGCTGGGGCCACCATCATTTCTTGACGGTTCTTGAGCTCTTGAATTTCTCGTAGCAATTGTTTCTCATAATCTGTCAAGGGCCGATCCTCTTTCCTGGGGGTTCGAAGAGGCGGTCCTGGGATGTCCACGCCACGCTTGGGATACCCTTGAGCATCACGGCTGGGTATTTCAGCTTGTTGATCGGCTTTCTTGGGCGGGTTGTCATGAAACCAACTCCAGTACTTGGGACCCATGGGTTGATCGGCCCACCGGAAGAAGCCACACGTTTTCTTGGAACAATTCAGAAACAAACGATCGGGGTTCTGGGTCGAATGGCTCTGTTGTAGCGTGGCGGGTTCACGGCAAAAACACTGCAAACAAGTCCACATGTCCAACACTTCTACATGAGGTTGACTATACACGGCTTTCATATACTCCAGAGCTTGATCTTGTCCACAAAATAGCAAACAGGGTTGGATGGGACATTTCACATACTTCCATCCCTTTTGAGATTCTCGGGCCTCCAAACGCACGTCATGGCAAGGGCATACCATATAGTCCACCGAACTGGGAGGATCATACACGGGCGTCAATGTCGATTGCTCCACCATGTCATTCAATTCTTTCATCATATCTTCCACCGCCGCTCGGGTATCTTCCACCACCTCGCGTACCCCCGGATCACAGTCCACGGGCGTCATCGTTTGAATAGTCTTCTTCTTCTTCTTCCCCTCTGGGGGATGGGTTGATTTTCTCTTAAGATCGACTGACATCGTGCTCACGATTTTTTCACCCGCCCCTGCCTTTTTATACCCATACCCCTACGCTGTCATTGGTCAGCTTGTTATAACCTTATAAGGACGTCTCCTCTTCCCATTGGTCAGCTTGTTATGACCTTATAAGGCCCTCTTGTCTTCCCATTGGTCAGGTGTTCCTATTTAAGAGGGTTCCTTGGTCCCTGAGTTATCATTCCAAGGATGCCTCCCAACATCGACATGATCGGAGATGTGGATGCGTTGGAACTCCAGATTGGGCATGGTCATGTGGTGTACACCGGGGGCGCCAAAGGTACGGATGAACTCGTGGAAGAACTGGGTAAACAGTTTGGGATGCAAGTCGAAGTGCTCGTCCCCCCGAACCATCCTCGAGCCACGTTCATCACCCTGTCCACCGTGGAAGTCCTGATGCTGGCCAACCCTCATCTTCACCAGGCAGCAGAGAAACTAGGCAAAAAAATGCCCAGTCATTTTTACACCCTGCAATTGCTGCAACGCAATTATCAATTGGCCAAGAAAGCCCATACCATCTATGCCTTTGGCATCTTGGAACCGGATCATAAACGCGTGAAAGGGGGTACCGGTTGGACCGTGCAATTGGCCATGGATCAAGGCAAACCCGTCTACCTGTTTGACATTCTCAGTCAATCATGGTACCGCTCGGACCATTACTACCAAGTCAATGAGAATGCCGCCACCCTGGTCACAGGCAGTCAATTTGTTCCTTGGGGACCCAAAAAGCCCACCCTTCATCAAAGCAGTGCTATCGTGGGATCCCGGGAGGTGGACGAGAAAACCCGAGCCGAAATTCAAGCCTTATTCAACCGCACCTTCTGTCTCCCCGAGAACATTGATCAATTACGTCTGGAACTGGAAGACTTTCATTTGTAATGTTTTTAGTTTTTACTTTTTGAATTTGTACATAGGCTCTTTTTTAGTTTTTACTTTTCCAATTGTAAATAGGAACGCCCGCGTGGCAAAAGAACACAGACCACCCTTTGTAAAAAAAAAACATCCTTTTTAATTAAAATAAACTGACAACACTGAGTTTGCACTTGGTCATAAATAGTGGGTCTTGACGCACAGCAGCCTTGACTCACAATAAACTCAACAGGAATAAAAAATGTTCAACGAAACAAAACACGTCGCACTTGCTCCCGCATCCTCTCTCTCCTCTCCCTCTCCATCCTTTTGTACTCCTCCCTTTGGCGGACCACTTCTTTAAAAAAAAACGCAATTTCCTGCCATCGGTCCGCTGCATGCACTCGTGGCAGGTGATTAATCAAATAAAAATCCAACTCATTAAACTGCTCCAAAGTAATAATCCAAAAACGTTCGTCCATGGTGGCCGTTATCCTCCGACAAATAAAAGGAATGATCCTGGTAATCAGGGCCTTGTGTAGGACCTTCACAATCTCTGGGTGTGGCCCACGGGGGTGACCATTCTCGGTTTCCACTGCATACAGGACCAACATGCGGATGAACGCCGCCACGCGATGTTTATTGAGGGGGCGCCACGCTTCTTCCCGCCTTTCCATCACTCGTCTCGTATGGCGATCCAAGGGGTTCATCTCCGCCCCCGCTCTCCTCCTCAAGTACTCTTCTCCACCCACATTCATCTCGCTACCCAGGGAACCCAAGGACCTTCTCGTTTCAGACATTTTCGCTCTCTTGAACTGACATAAGTCGACAAGGACCGGCTCAAAGCTAAGAGTGACGTCCTGGGGCCTCCCTTGACTTATATACCCCGATCCGCGCAATGCCTCATGGTCTATCTAAGGAGGGGGGAGGGGGGTCCCCCCACCCCGTCCCCTCCCAAAGCATGATGGGTCTTTATCTCATTGACCCCTTCCCTCCCACGTGACCCCTTTGTTTCTCTATAAAAAACCCACCGGTCCCTTCCATCTTTCACACTCAAATGGATGATCCAGTCCTCAGTCCAGAAGCCCAACAAGTGATTGATCGTCTACGCGCCTTGTTGTCTCGACTGGAAAAAGATTTGGAAGAGATCCGTTTCAAAGCTTCGTATTTTGAACTGCTTCGTCTTCACAGTACCAAACATCTCAGTCGGAACGAATTGTGTTTATTAACTTTGAAACACTTCTACCGGTGGTGAATGGGTGACAAGATCAGTCCGGAAGCCGTGAAAATCCTACAACGTCTAGGACAAATCCGAAAACAAATCCTAGACCTGGTCCAACCTTTACGGTACCAACTCCCTTATCAAGAAGTGTACCGCCTCCGCCAAGAAGGCATCATCACCCCCATCGAATTTCAACTCTTGACCAACCCGCTCTTTGATCCTTTGGCCTGATGGCGCAACCCGACCCCTGTGTGATCTGTTTGGCACCTCTCGCCAATTATACCACGTTGAGGTGCTGTGGTCGACCTTGTCATGTCGCCTGTGCCTACAGACGTCGACGGTTCAGTTCGAACCCCCTATGCACTCGCTGCCAGGTTCCTCTTACCGTCCTTGAAGTCCTCCATGAAGAATGGAAAGAAGACCCGGAGTTTGTCCAGCATGTCAAGACCGATTGGAAAGACAACCCTTTGTGGTATGGCCTTTGCAATCAAGACTGTCACGTCCTGGAAGGATTTTGGGGAGAACTGTGCGACAACTATGAGCCCCACCGCAAAACCCTCTACTTTCTGGGTCACACCAAAACCCAAGCCATTTCACGGATGAAAACTTGCATCAGTTTCTCGTAAAAAAAGGACTCATTTGTTTTTCTCACTTATTGTCAACAAAAAATGAAGGACTAATAAAACATGTTCCATGACACTTTATTCAATAAAAGGTATTTATTTATTTTCTGTGTTTTCACTCCAAGGATCACCCCCGTTCCTAACATTGGACTTTGGACTTTGCACCCGCGTTTCTCCAGCGGTTTTCCTGAGCCCACGATCGAATTTTCCACTTGGTCAGCGGTTTCCCATCTCAAATCACGTGACTTCCGGTTTCATGAGCCCACGATCCTTTTTTCCAACTGGTCAGCGGTTTCTCCTTCCAAATCACATGACTTCCGGTTTCATGAGCCCACGATCCTTTTTTCCAACTGGTCAGCGGTTTCTCCTTCCAAATCACGTGACTTCCGGTTGTATGAGCCCACGATCCTTTTTTACCCCCTGGTCAGTGGTATCCCCTCCCACTTCCGGTCATGACGTCACCGACCAATCAGAAGCCAGGATTTGTGACATCTGGGCCCCCTTTACTACTTTCAGCAAAGTGCACGAGTGTTTGCCAGACAGAGTTTTCAGCCTGAGATCAGCACGTTTTCTCATTTTTGCACTGGGCGCACAACCTTTTAGCGATTTCAGCAAAGTGCACGAGTTTGTACAAAACAGCCTTTTCAGCCCGAGATCGGCACATTTTGTCATTTTCGCACTGGGCACACCACTTTTTAGCGATTTTCAGCAAAGTGCACCAGTTTCTACAAAACAGCCTTTTCAGCCCGAGGGTAGCACCTTTTGTCTTTTTCGCACTGGGCGCACTACTTTCTAGTGATATTTAGCAAAGTGCAGGAGTTTCTCCAAAACAGCGCTTTCAGCCCGACATCAGCACCTTTTGTCCTTTTGGCACTGGGTACACCACGTTTTAGCAATTTTCAGCAAAGTGGACGAGTTTGCACAAAACAGCGTTTTCAGCCCGAGAGTAGCACGTTTTGTCTTTCTCGCACTGGGGGCACTACCTTTTAGCGATTTTCAGCAAAGTGCACGAGTGTCTGCCAGACAGAGTTTTCAGCCTGAGATCAGCACGTTTTCTCATTTTTGCACTGGGCGCACAACCTTTTAGCGATTTCAGCAAAGTGCACGAGTTTGTACAAAACAGCCTTTTCAGCCCGAGATCGGCACATTTTGTCATTTTCGCACTGGGCACACCACTTTTTAGCGATTTTCAGCAAAGTGCACAAGTTTGTACAAAACAGCGTTTTCAGCTCGAGATCAGCACGTTTTGTCTTTTTCGCACTGGGGGCACTACCTTTTAGCGATTTTCAGCAAAGTGCACGAGTGTCTGCCAGACAGAGTTTTCAGCCTGAGATCAGCACGTTTTCTCATTTTTGCACTGGGCGCACAACCTTTTAGCGATTTCAGCAAAGTGCACGAGTTTGTACAAAACAGCCTTTTCAGCCCGAGATCGGCACATTTTGTCATTTTCGCACTGGGCACACCACTTTTTAGCGATTTTCAGCAAAGTCCACAAGTTTGTACAAAACAGCGTTTTCAGCTCGAGATCAGCACGTTTTGTCATTTTCGTACTGGGCGCACAACTTTTTAGCGGTTTTCAGCAAAGGGCAGGAGTTTGTACATAACAGCATTTTCAGCCTGATATCAGCACGTTTTGTCATTTTTGCACTGAGCGAACCACTTTTTAGCAATTTCCAGCAAAGTGAACGGGTTTGTTCAAAACACAGTTTTCAGCCGGAGATCAGAAGGTTTTGCGATTTCTGCACTTTGCACACCACTCTTTAGCGATTTTCCGCAAAGTGCACGAGTTTATGCAAATTAATGTTTTCAGCCCGAGATATGCACGTTTTCTCATTTTCGCACTGGGTGCACTACTTTTAAGCGATTTTCAGCAAGTGATTTTCAGCAAATGATTTTCAGCAAAGTGCACGGTTTGTACACAACAGCGTTTTCAGCCCGATATCAGCACGTTTTCTCGTTTTTGCACTGGGGACACCACTTCTTAGAATTTTCAGTAAAGTGCACGGTTTGTACAAATCAGCGTTTTCAGCCCGATATCAGCACGTTTTCTCATTTTCGCACTGGGCACACCACTTTTTAGAGTTTTCATTAAAGTGCACGAGTTTCTACAAAACAGAATTTTTCAGCCCGAGATCAGAACGTTTTGTCATTTTCGCACTGGGCGCACTACTTTCTAGTGATATTTAGCAAAGTGCAGGAGTTTTTTCAAAACAGCGCTTTCAGCCCGACATCAGCACCTTTTGTCCTTTTGGCACTGGGTACACCACATTTTAGCAATTTTCAGCAAAGTGGACGAGTTTGCACAAAACAGCGTTTTCAGCCCGAGAGAAGCACGTTTTGTCTTTTTCGCACTGGGGGCACTACCTTTTAGCGATTTTCAGCAAAGTGCACGAGTGTCTGCCAGACAGAGTTTTCAGCCTGAGATCAGCACGTTTTCTCATTTTTGCACTGGGCGCACAACCTTTTAGCGATTTCAGCAAAGTGCACGAGTTTGTACAAAACAGCCTTTTCAGCCCGAGATCGGCACATTTTATTTTCGCACTGGGTACACCACTTTTTAGCGATTTTCAGCAAAGTGCACAAGTTTGTACAAAACAGCCTTTTCAGCCCGAGAGTAGCACCTTTTGTCTTTTTCGCACTGGGCGCACTACTTCCTAGTGATATTTAGCAAAGTGCAGGAGTTTCTCCAAAACAGCGCTTTCAGCCCGACATCAGCACCTTTTGTCCTTTTGGCACTGGGTACATCACTTTTTAGCAATTTTCAGCAAAGTGGACGAGTTTGCACAAAACAGCGTTTTCAGCCCGAGAGTAGCACGTTTTGTCTTTTTCGCACTGGGGGCACTACCTTTTAGCAATTTTCAGCAAAGTGCACGAGTGTCTGCCAGACAGAGTTTTCAGCCTGAGATCAGCACGTTTTCTCATTTTTGCACTGGGCGCACAACCTTTTAGTGATTTCAGCAAAGTGCAGGAGTTTGTACAAAACAGCCTTTTCAGCCCGAGATCGGCACATTTTGTCATTTTCGCACTGGGCACACCACTTTTTAGCGATTACACACGTTTGTACAAAACAGCCTTTTCAGCCTGATATCAGCACGTTTTGTCATTTTTGCACTGAGCGAACCACTTTTTAGCAATTTCCAGCGAAGTGAACGGGTTTGTTCAAAACACAGTTTTCAGCCCGACATCAGAAGGTTTGCCATTTTTGCACTTTGCACACCACTCCTTAGCGATTTTCCGCAAATTGCACGAGTTTGTGCAAATTAATGTTTTCAGTCCGAGATATGCACGTTTTGTCATTTTCACACTGGGTGCACTACTTTTAAGCGATTTTCAGCAAGTGATTTTCAGCAAATGATTTTCAGCAAAGTGCACGGTTTGTACAAATCAGCGTTTTCAGCCCAATATCAGCAGGTTTTCTCATTTTTGCACTGGGCACACCACTTTTTAGAGTTTTCAGTAAAGTGCACGAGTTTGTACAAAACAGAAGTTTTCAGCCCGAGATCAGAACGTTGTGTCATTTTCGCACTGGGCGCACTACTTTCTAGTGATATTTAGCAAAGTGCAGGAGTTTCTCCAAAACAGCGCTTTCAGCCCGACATCAGCACCTTTTGTCCTTTTGGCACTGGGTACACCACATTTTAGCAATTTTCAGCAAAGTGGACGAGTTTGCACAAAACAGCGTTTTCAGCCCGAGAGTACCACGTTTTGTCTTTTTCGCACTGGGCGCACAACCTTTTAGCGATTTTCAGCAAAGTGCACGAGTGTCTGCCAGACAGAGTTTTCAGCCTGTGATCAGTACGTTTTCTCATTTTTGCACTGGGCGCACAACCTTTTAGTGATTTCAGCAAAGTGCACGAGTTTGTACAAAACAGCCTTTTCAGCCCGAGATCGGCACATTTTGTCATTTTCGCACTGGGCACACCACTTTTTAGCGATTACACACGTTTGTACAAAACAGCCTTTTCAGCCTGATATCAGCACGTTTTGTCATTTTTGCACTGAGCGAACCACTTTTTAGCAATTTCCAGCGAAGTGAACGGGTTTGTTCAAAACACAGTTTTCAGCTCGACATCAGAAGGTTTGCCATTTTTGCACTTTGCACACCACTCCTTAGCGATTTTCCGCAAATTGCACGAGTTTGTGCAAATTAATGTTTTCAGTCCGAGATATGCACGTTTTGTCATTTTCACACTGGGTGCACTACTTTTAAGCGATTTTCAGCAAGTGATTTTCAGCAAATGATTTTCAGCAAAGTGCACGGTTTGTACAAATCAGCGTTTTCAGCCCAATACCAGCAGGTTTTCTCATTTTTGCACTGGGCACACCACTTTTTAGAGTTTTCAGTAAAGTGCACGAGTTTGTACAAAACAGAAGTTTTCAGCCCGAGATCAGAACGTTGTGTCATTTTCGCACTGGGCGCACTACTTTCTAGTGATATTTAGCAAAGTGCAGGAGTTTCTCCAAAACAGCGCTTTCAGCCCGACATCAGCACCTTTTGTCCTTTTGGCACTGGGTACACCACATTTTAGCAATTTTGAGCAAAGTGGACGAGTTTGCACAAAACAGCGTTTTCAGCCCGAGAGTACCACGTTTTGTCTTTTTCGCACTGGGCGCACAACCTTTTAGCGATTTTCAGCAAAGTGCACGAGTGTCTGCCAGACAGAGTTTTCAGCCTGTGATCAGTACGTTTTCTCATTTTTGCACTGGGCGCACAACCTTTTAGTGATTTCAGCAAAGTGCACGAGTTTGTACAAAACAGCCTTTTCAGCCCGAGATCGGCACATTTTGTCATTTTCGCACTGGGCACACCACTTTTTAGCGATTACACACGTTTGTACAAAACAGCCTTTTCAGCCTGATATCAGCACGTTTTGTCATTTTTGCACTGAGCGAACCACTTTTTAGCAATTTCCAGCGAAGTGAACGGGTTTGTTCAAAACACAGTTTTCAGCTCGACATCAGAAGGTTTGCCATTTTTGCACTTTGCACACCACTCCTTAGCGATTTTCCGCAAATTGCACGAGTTTGTGCAAATTAATGTTTTCAGTCCGAGATATGCACGTTTTGTCATTTTCACACTGGGTGCACTACTTTTAAGCGATTTTCAGCAAGTGATTTTCAGCAAATGATTTTCAGCAAAGTGCACGGTTTGTACAAATCAGCGTTTTCAGCCCAATATCAGCAGGTTTTCTCATTTTTGCACTGGGCACACCACTTTTTAGAGTTTTCAGTAAAGTGCACGAGTTTGTACAAAACAGAAGTTTTCAGCCCGAGATCAGAACGTTGTGTCATTTTCGCACTGGGCGCACTACTTTCTAGTGATATTTAGCAAAGTGCAGGAGTTTCTCCAAAACAGCGCTTTCAGCCCGACATCAGCACCTTTTGTCCTTTTGGCACTGGGTACACCACATTTTAGCAATTTTCAGCAAAGTGGACGAGTTTGCACAAAACAGCGTTTTCAGCCCGAGAGTACCACGTTTTGTCTTTTTCGCACTGGGCGCACAACCTTTTAGCGATTTTCAGCAAAGTGCACGAGTGTCTGCCAGACAGAGTTTTCAGCCTGTGATCAGTACGTTTTCTCATTTTTGCACTGGGCGCACAACCTTTTAGTGATTTCAGCAAAGTGCACGAGTTTGTACAAAACAGCCTTTTCAGCCCGAGATCGGCACATTTTGTCATTTTCGCACTGGGCACACCACTTTTTAGCGATTACACACGTTTGTACAAAACAGCCTTTTCAGCCTGATATCAGCACGTTTTGTCATTTTTGCACTGAGCGAACCACTTTTTAGCAATTTCCAGCGAAGTGAACGGGTTTGTTCAAAACACAGTTTTCAGCTCGACATCAGAAGGTTTGCCATTTTTGCACTTTGCACACCACTCCTTAGCGATTTTCCGCAAATTGCACGAGTTTGTGCAAATTAATGTTTTCAGTCCGAGATATGCACGTTTTGTCATTTTCACACTGGGTGCACTACTTTTAAGCGATTTTCAGCAAGTGATTTTCAGCAAATGATTTTCAGCAAAGTGCACGGTTTGTACAAATCAGCGTTTTCAGCCCAATATCAGCAGGTTTTCTCATTTTTGCACTGGGCACACCACTTTTTAGAGTTTTCAGTAAAGTGCACGAGTTTGTACAAAACAGAAGTTTTCAGCCCGAGATCAGAACGTTGTGTCATTTTCGCACTGGGCGCACTACTTTCTAGTGATATTTAGCAAAGTGCAGGAGTTTCTCCAAAACAGCGCTTTCAGCCCGACATCAGCACCTTTTGTCCTTTTGGCACTGGGTACACCACATTTTAGCAATTTTGAGCAAAGTGGACGAGTTTGCACAAAACAGCGTTTTCAGCCCGAGAGTACCACGTTTTGTCTTTTTCGCACTGGGCGCACAACCTTTTAGCGATTTTCAGCAAAGTGCACGAGTGTCTGCCAGACAGAGTTTTCAGCCTGTGATCAGTACGTTTTCTCATTTTTGCACTGGGCGCACAACCTTTTAGTGATTTCAGCAAAGTGCACGAGTTTGTACAAAACAGCCTTTTCAGCCCGAGATCGGCACATTTTGTCATTTTCGCACTGGGCACACCACTTTTTAGCGATTACACACGTTTGTACAAAACAGCCTTTTCAGCCTGATATCAGCACGTTTTGTCATTTTTGCACTGAGCGAACCACTTTTTAGCAATTTCCAGCGAAGTGAACGGGTTTGTTCAAAACACAGTTTTCAGCCCGACATCAGAAGGTTTGCCATTTTTGCACTTTGCACACCACTCCTTAGCGATTTTCCGCAAATTGCACGAGTTTGTGCAAATTAATGTTTTCAGTCCGAGATATGCACGTTTTGTCATTTTCACACTGGGTGCACTACTTTTAAGCGATTTTCAGCAAGTGATTTTCAGCAAATGATTTTCAGCAAAGTGCACGGTTTGTACAAATCAGCGTTTTCAGCCCAATATCAGCAGGTTTTCTCATTTTTGCACTGGGCACACCACTTTTTAGAGTTTTCAGTAAAGTGCACGAGTTTGTACAAAACAGAAGTTTTCAGCCCGAGATCAGAACGTTGTGTCATTTTCGCACTGGGCGCACTACTTTCTAGTGATATTTAGCAAAGTGCAGGAGTTTCTCCAAAACAGCGCTTTCAGCCCGACATCAGCACCTTTTGTCCTTTTGGCACTGGGTACACCACATTTTAGCAATTTTGAGCAAAGTGGACGAGTTTGCACAAAACAGCGTTTTCAGCCCGAGAGTACCACGTTTTGTCTTTTTCGCACTGGGCGCACAACCTTTTAGCGATTTTCAGCAAAGTGCACGAGTGTCTGCCAGACAGAGTTTCCAGCCTGTGATCAGTACGTTTTCTCATTTTTGCACTGGGCGCACAACCTTTTAGTGATTTCAGCAAAGTGCACGAGTTTGTACAAAACAGCCTTTTCAGCCCGAGATCGGCACATTTTGTCATTTTCGCACTGGTGACACCACGTTTTAGTGATTTTCAGCAAAGTGGACAAGTTTGTACAAAACAGCCTTTTCAGCCCGAGATCGGCACGTTTTGTCATTTTCGTACTGGGCGCACAACCTTTTAGCGATTTCAGCAAAGTGCACACGTTTGTACAAAACAGCCTTTTCAGCCTGATATCAGCACGTCTTGTCATTTTTGCACTGAGCAAACCACTTTTTAGCAATTTCCAGCAAAGTGAACGGGTTTGTTCAAAACACAGTTTTCAGCAAATGATTTTCAGCAAAGTACACGGTTTGTACAAAACAGCGTTTTCAGCCCGATATCAGCATGTTTTCTTATTTTTGCACTGGGGACACCACTTCTTAGAGTTTTCAGTAAACTGCACGAGTTTGTAAAAAACAGAAGTTTTCAGCACGAGATCAGCACGTTTGTCATTTTTGTATTTGGTGCACCACTTTTTAGCGCTTTTCAGCAGCGTTTTCAGCCCGATATCAGCACGTTTTCTCATTTTTGCACTGGGGACACCACTTCTTAGGGTTTTGAGTAAAGTGCACGGTTTGTACAAAACAGCGGTTTCAGCCCGATATCAGCACGTTTTCTCGTTTTTGCACTGAGCACACTACTTCTTAGAGTTTTCAGTAAAGTGCACGAGTTTGTACAAAACTGAAGTTTTCAGCACGAGTTCAGCACGTTTTGTCATTTTCGCACTGAGTGCACTACTTTTAAGTGATTTTCAGCAAAGTGCACTAGTTTGTATATAACAGCCTTTTGAGCCCAAGATCAGCACGTTTTGTCATTCTTGCACTAGGTGCACCACTTTTTAGCGCTTTTCAGCAAAGTTTTCAGGCCGAGATCAGCAGGTTATGTCATTTTTGTACTGGGCACACCACTTTTTAGAGTTTTCAGTGGGCCCTAATATGGACTAATTTTGCTAGGCATTAAACAACCCCATAACGTACAGAGTATCCTAAAGACACCGAAAGCGTTATAAAACCTACAGTTTGAGCTTTCTCACGAAACTGTTGAAAACCGACTTTTGCAGGGACCTACAAAGAGCAAAGTCACCATACAATGTACCCAATTTAAACTTGCAGAATATGCTACAGACACGGAGATCGTTATAAAACCGACGATCAAAGGTGTTCCAAGCAATTGTAAAAAACGCCAGTTTTCCTGTGACCCACTGTGGACCAATTACGCTACTCATCGCACACCCCTCAAACTGCCGGGCAGAATATGCTACTGACACCGAGAGCATTATAAATTCTATCACGTAAGCTCTCTCAAGCAACATTTAAAAAATCCACTTTTCTAAAGACCCACAATGCAGAAATTGGGCCACGCATCGCACAGGCTTCTCAAGAGCAGAATATCTCACAAACACTAAAAGCATTACATAGCGAGAACCACTAAGGATGAAGTTTTGCTCCACATCAAACAAGCCCAAAACGTGCAGAGAAAGCTACCGACACCGAAAGCATTATAAAACCTATAATTTGAGCTGTCTCGAGCAACTGTTTAAAATCGACTTTTCCAGGGAGCAACAATGAGCAAAATCATCATCGTAGTGTTTTTGAACGTCTTGTTAATGCATTTCTTGAAGAGTCCTTGTTTCGGCGACTTCTTCTGCGCTGGTAGAATGGTTTATTACCATTTGTATGCTGTCGCATTTTCCACAAGTATCTTTTCTGGGTTTTCGGAAGCTTAGATTATAACTGAAGAAAATCTTTCTAAAAGAACTTATACTGAGGGGAGGCTTGGCAGCTGTCCCTAAAACATGACCTTTTAGTTTTAAAAAATCGTTGTAGATCTTGGTCAAATTCAGGGATGGCTCCAGATATCTCTTCTCTGGTGCTTTATGTCGCGTGTAATGTGATTGTTCCGGCTCATATGACCAGATGTGTTCTACAACCTGTGTGAGGAAAGGAAATGGGTACAACAATAAGCTCAATCGATCAAAACACAACAAGAAACGTGCTGTCCCTTTACTGTGTGTGTATTGTGTTTTCCTCATTCTTTTGTTGGTGCTGTAACTAAATTTGAATATGTTTTGTAAACGCACCTTTTCAAGCAGGCGTATAACTTGTAGAATATTTATATTTTTAGTTGAGCCCTGCATGTAATTTTTCTTTTCAATTAGTTTTTCCTTCTGTAATGTAATAGTTTTATAAATCTTGTAATTTAGTAGTTTTATACCTATTGTAATTTAATTAGTTATGTAAAGCGCCTAGGACAAATAGTGCTTTGGCGCTATATAAAATATTTGAATTAAATTAAATTAAATTTTGTTATTGTGAGTCATGTGTTTGACCAATAGAAAAATAATAATAATAATAATAATAATAATAATAATAATAATAATAATAAGCTCAATCAAGCCGGCCTCATAAAGAGCAATTTCAATGCGTCCCCCTCATCTGATTCACAGCCATCCTAAAAGTCCAACAAATAACCCCCTCACCGCCCTCCCTCATATTCTCCGTATTCAACTGGAACTAGCGTGCAATGGACGCTAATGCGGAGGAATATCATTAAAAGAGCTTCATGTGCATTGGCTTCAGTTGCAAGCTAGTTACAGTTCTACAACGAGAATACGAATATGGTCTATCGAGAAGCCGAAAAGGGTGGCCGCTTTTGATTCGCATTCTTTCCTGCAGTCACGGTCCAATCAAAAGTCACCTTCTAATTGGATTATACGAAAGAATGAAAAATTTGTTAATAGTGGTCACATTTTGGGCTCCTTGTTTACAATTGACTCAGAACAATCTTCCTGCATGAAGCCCTTACCATTACAGTTTTTACAATAACTGACAGCATTCTGGAGCGCTCATTGGTAGCAAGTTTTAGGGGATGAAAGTGGAGACCGTGAAAATTTATAGCGCTATTTCTATCGCTATTCAATAGCGCCTTGCAAAATTGACAACAAGAAAAGTTTCTCTTAAAAATATCATAGTTAAAAAGATCTGTCGGGAGAAGTTAACAAACCTCTGCTTTCAGTTGAGGGCGCAAGCGTTTTTGATTACTCTGTAAGACTCGTCTATCTTTTTCTACAGCTCCACTGAACGGCCTCCGCTTTTTAAGCAACACTCTAAGTCGTTTCTTTCCGACTCCGTAAATCTTCATAAATGCTCTTTTGCATATTTGTAGTTTCTGATTCGCGTTTCCAGTGGTGTAATATCGGATCACAGTTCTAGGATTATCCACTCGGTTCTGCCTTCTCGCATTCGTGGTTTCTATACGCGCGGCCAAATGTTCGTTCTGTGCTTGATAAGCCATGCGGTCGAAATCGTTTCTTATCTGCATTACAACGTCTATTCCAATATTCAACAGACAGGTGGTACTGCAACATTCCAACCGCATTTCACGAACAAATCGAAATGGTCTGTTTTTCCTTGGTCTTATTTTCTTTTTGATTACTTTAAGAATAGGCTCTCAGCGCCGGCGCGTTGCAAGTTCGTCTGCTCGTTTTCTCTCCCGGTGGGAAACCACTTTTTGTTGTGTAGTGAAAACCTTGATCCATAACGACGACGAAAAAAGATTCGACGGACGTACGTAGCAGAAAAAAGATGACGTTTCAAAACCGCACACGTTGTAATTGCTGTTGCCGTGCGCGTACTATAGTTACAAATGGTTTGTTCACTCGCGCGAGACGCCTATTGGTACGCATGCGTCTTAGAAATTAAAGCTTGAACGTTAACAACGTTAACCCGGGGAAGAAAAAATGTCACGGGCGTCAAATGAACCAACTCATGGGGTGTCAGTGTTTCACATGGATTTCCACAAGAATGTAATGATTCCTAAGCTGACTGCCCAACAAACGTACTACTTGCGAAAGATTAAATTGTATGCTTTTGGGATCCACAGTGCAGAAACGAACAAAGGGACGACATATGCTTGGAGCGAATGCACGGCTGAGAAAAATCCAGAAACTCTTGTATCCTGCCTCGATTTACATCTACGTCAGACAGAATCCAACAATCGCAAGTGGAACATATTTTGGGCTGATAACACAAGGTCCCAGAACAAGAATCACACGGTCGTTTTTTATTTTGACTATCTCGTGGCGAGTGGATTCCGTGAGAGAATCGATTACAAGTTCCTCGAAGCAGGCCATTCCTTTGGCGCCGTAGATCGCGATGGTGGCTTAGCGGAAGGCTTGTTCAGAAATGCAGAACATCTAGAAACACCTGTGGACTACGCAGAGACAATAAACAACAGTTCTTTGTTTCCAAAACTAACCTGGATTCTCCCACCGCAATCAGCGTTCAAAAGTTACGCCACGTGGCTTCGTAAAACTTACAGAGTAAGGAGGAAAGACATTTTCAATCAGGCCTACCGATTTAGCGACACCATGTAGTTTAATTTCGGGATAGGCGAGCGTGTTGATCCTACGGACGGGATCGTCAACACTTTCAGGCACCCCAACTGCGTTTGGCTAAGAAAGATGCTAGATGATCGAGAACAACCTATCGAAGTGGACTTTAGAAGACGAACTTTAGAACGAACTCGCTTCCGCGAAGAAGACCTCTCCGCCTTAAGTACCGTTTCCATCAAACCAAATGAGAAAACCTGTCAGGACTTAGAAAAAATGTTACCATATCTTAGACCCGCTGGAAAGGCTTACTACAATAGTATTTTGTCTTCAGACTAACCGGTGATCAGTGACATCAAAAGGTCAGCGCGAATTCTTTTAGTGCAAAGGCGCGTGACGATAATCAACATTCATTTGTTAAGTTCAGTAGTTAATGACAACATTACAGTAGAATCCCGATCACGGGGTCGAACCCTCGTTTCCCTCTGTAATTTTACCCCCGATTTCTCGAAGAAATTTCCATTTCCCGTGGAGGTTCGAAAAATCGGGATTCTACTGTATTTGCGACAACTTCCTTGTGGTTCCATACTGCAAGTTAAGACTGAGTCCCATTTGTATGACTACGGTGATTTTATTTAATCCGTGAATCGACATCCAACAGATTAATGAGTAATAGTCCAAACTAAACAAAAGAAATCAATGGAATTAGTGTGTAATAGTATTTGAAAGTTTAGTTACTATTTCACGGGTTAAGTAAAACCAGTATATTTTCATGAAATGGAACGGTTACATTAATTGTGTTTGCTTTAACCGACGGACAGAGATCGTGGACTGCGGCTCAGGTGACGCCTGTCACATCTTTTCTTCCTAGTTATCCAACGTTGCGAATTTCTTTTTTTTTTCGCCTAATAGGTTTTTTTATTGCAAGACACGTACACGTTACATTACTTATATAACGGTACGAAACAAAACACTAAATACATGACATTACATTACAAATCCTACACAAGAGCGCTAGTTATAGTATAACACTTGCATTACTCCACTTACAATACTCTATTCTAATTGCACTTAATAGATACGATAATAATACTTTTTTTGTTTGCCCTACACAGTGACACATACAAACCATGCAGATGCCCAATTAATTCCCTTACAAGATTAAATAGCAATTTCCTAGCACAAAAAAAATATTAAAAACTTAATTTACCCGGCGGACTTCCATTTTTTTCCTTGTAGTAGACTAATATAAGATTACAACAGAAGCTCCCATCTTGTATAAAAATTGCGAAGCTTTCGGTTCTTAATAGCAATTAACTTTTCAACTTCTTGTTTAGCTTCAACCTTGTGCAGAAACAATCTAAATTTTGGAAGGTACTTATTTTTTCTACTCTCCCAGATACTTATCTTACCAAGAATTATCAAATAATTTAATAAATCGTTCCTCTAAAGAAAGGCAATTATGATGTCTTTTAAAGACGAAGATAAATTTTCACCACTTATACCAGACCACCAAACTGTAAAACTATTCCAGAATACCTGCACAAAGGAGCAGTTAAAGAAGAGGTGGTACAAATCTTCCGTATAGGTTCCACAAAATGAGCACTTATCTGAATCGCTTAAACCTATTTTGAATAATTTATCATTTGTAAACAAAATGAAATTCAACAATCTATATTGAAAAGACCAAACATACGTTTCGCTTGCAGCTAGATACGGAAAAAAAAAGCATCTTGTGGATTTGAGAGTTTAAAATCAGCTATCAACCTTTCAAAGCTATTCGCTTTAGTTGATATCATCATTGAATAGAATTGTTTGCACTTTGCCGTATATACATTAAAATCTTTAGCATTATACTCCAAATTCATAGGATCGAATTTTCCCACTGTTAGGAGATTGGAAGAATTTTTTGAATTCATATTTATGATAGCAGACCTCAATGCTGTCCATGTAAGGAAATTAGTATTAAGACCTTTTTGTTTAAAGGACTCAAAAGAACGTACATTATCAATATCAAACTGTAAATCATTCAAATAAATTATGCCCTTATCAAAGGACATTTTATAAAACACTGGTCTGTTATTTATCCTTATGTCCTTTTTTTTCCAGATAACATTTTGGGAATAATTAACATCGGAAAAGGAACTTCTAAATTCCACCCACCTGTCCACCTAAGGAGCTCTAAGTAAAAGTTACTAACGCTTAAATCAAGGTCATTGACATCATAATTGCATCTAAGAACCCCTCACCCTCTTTTTTCCATTCCTGTAACTTTTCTTTCATCTTAATTTGGACAACAATTTTATCGGTCAATATCGAAGTATTCATTTTCCAAAACCCTGGGCCTCGCTTGCATTCCTCAAGTTCCTGCAGGTGTAGAAGAATTGCCGAGTGATCAGTTCTAATTGCAGCAATAATATCAGCGTCTTTAATTAAGTCCTGAAGTGAGTTTGAGATAAGCCAATAGTCTAATCTACAGAAAACAAAAGGAGACTTTTGTGACCAAGTAAAGCTTTTCGTTTGAGGG
Source organism: Siderastrea radians (assembly GCA_964017195.1). Taxonomy (NCBI): domain Eukaryota; kingdom Metazoa; phylum Cnidaria; class Anthozoa; order Scleractinia; family Rhizangiidae; genus Siderastrea; species Siderastrea radians. The sequence goes on from OZ024896.1 coordinate 24,518,322, forward strand.
TTTTTTTACACGCCAAACATCATGTAAATTAAATATTGTTTGTAATTGTTCAATGCGATCAGTAATTTTTTTCCTTGCTACCAGTATACCGCCTTGTTTGTTAAGAAGTGGATAAAGGGCAATAAAATTATTACCCTTCTTAGCTGTCCGATCAGCCTTGCAATTAGTTTTTTGTTTTATTCAACATTGCTGATCCTGATCTACACCAAGATCCGGCTTCACCTCGCTTCTGTTTGTCCAAGTGGTCCTTGCATTGAGTTACCTGATTTGGCGTTATAACATACCATTGAATAGCTAATTGCATCGCACTACACAACGATACGCAAACACAAACACAAAAACACATATACAAAGTACATATTTTACGCTGGAAAACAATTTTAAATTTCAAATTTTTCTCCTCTTTCCTGAAGGAGTGCAGCATTCTTTCTCTCTCCCTCAGCCGTGCCCGCTCCTAGCCGATACACATTAACTTAAATACGTTGAAATTGAAATATATATGGCTTCTTATAAGTCTATCTTTGCCAATCTACCTACCAACAAGGTATTTAAGAGCAGCACTCGACTTAAAAAATGAAAGCTAAGTATTTAACAATAAATAAATAAATAACGTGTGCAAACCATTATATGGAGTGAAGGTGAAGTTTACGGCAATAATAAACACGTTGCGAATTTCTGATACCCCGTCTTTATAGGGTAGCGTAGGGTTTGTGGGGGGGGGGGGGAGGGAGGGGGGAAGGCGAGTACGGAGTCGTGACCCGACCAAGTCCAGGGACAAATGTTTATAAAATCCGCGTGCCAAGCATAGAGTGATTTCATTTAATCCGTGAAACAATATCTCACAGTGTGTAATAGTCCAAACTAAAGAAAAGAATACAATGTAATTGGTGTCTAACAGATCTAAAAGTGTAGTAACTATTTCACAGGTTTAGTAAAATCACTCTGCTTTAACATATTTAGTTTAACTCAAGAAACACGTTTCTCTTCTAGCTTATATCTCCACGCGTCACGGTCTATTTTTCTCTGGGAACTTTTGAGGAGGGAGGGGGTGGGGCTTGCCGGAGCGAGGGACAGGTTTATTTAAAATCGTGTACAGCATACAGTCATATCGAGTATCAGAGTTTTGGCCATCAATCACGTGACTTCTATATTTAGAAACCAACATTTGCGAAAAACATCGGGTTGTTCCGAAAAATTAGTATCAGACAAAACAAACTATAATAAGTAAATGTGGTGGACGATTGCCTTTAAGCAATTATATTGAGGCAATATATATTATATTGAGCAATTATATTAGAGGTGAGCATGGCCTAGTGGTTAGGGTGCTGGACTTGTAATCTGGAGGTCCCGAGTTCAAATCCTCCTCCCTGCCACTGGATGAATTTGTCAGTCGGTGGTCCCGAATTTAACTCCTCCACGCTTTGTAGCGGAATGTTGATGTTCACCAGGGAGCTATTAGCCACGTGCACATGGTCTGAAATTGATAAAGGCGATAATCTGTCAGTGATGACTGTGCAATCTCGACAAAATTTTAGAATCTTGCCATCTTCTAGTCTCTTACGCAGCCGTTTTTAGATGTTTTGGGAGCGTTGCGTGACGCCACTAAAAACGGCTGCGTACAGGAGACTGGCCATTTTCTTGTATTTTTAGAATCTTGTCAGTTGAATTTCTGTAGGAGAATGAAAATTTGAACAATATTTCATTTATTCTTTCTTATCCTTGATATATCTAAGCTGCAGGTCTTGTTGGAAAGTCGTTGTAAGTATAAAATAATATGTTTACTTTTCAGACAACAGTCCCTCACACAAGCCCCAAGCGCAGTCGAAAATATTAAATTACAAGACTACAAGCTTATATGTATTCTAGGTATACAACTGAAAAGTTAACCCCGTTCACAAACATGTATATAAAGAAGATTTTGAAAATATTCAGCAAAAACAACGGCCGTTTCCATTTATCTAAGGTTTTCTTTGTCCGCTTCGCGAAATGTAAGTTCTCCAGGGTCATAGGTCACGCACCAAGGACCCATATGCGAAAATTGTTGATATTTTTCGACAGTCGTTAAAACAAAAGTTTTAAACTCTGCAGCAAATTCCTTCACAACCACAGAAATTGGTTTATCTGTAAACTTCTTTTTCAAAACAACACGTCCTCCCGTTGCGTTTTATCTATGCACAAGCTAAGTAAACATGACCATGTAATTTACGGAGACGCAAAAGTAGAAAGACAAATTGGCCTACTGAAGTGTTCGATAAACCTTCAAGGACAGTTTCGTCTAAATACATGGTACGACAAACCCAGCAATGGTTGTTGGTTGTTTGTTCTTGCACTGACTGCAAAAATATATAAGCTCACTGGACATGACAGAACAATTAATTCGGCCGGGTGAGCAATACAAACCAGAAAGTGCGCCAATCAACGTGCTTGGTCTAACTCGTATGGGAAATGGACGATGCATTTGCGCTTAGAGAAATGAAACGGAAGGGAATTGAGCGGCGTTTCAAACTCCACGTTTGCTGAAGCCACCGGTTGCAGAGGCCTGGAAAATTGCCCCAAACGGGGCAGAAACCCAGGCTCTCGCTGCCAGAGCTTAAAATAGCGATGATAAGGCCCGGGACTATTCAGAGCTAAAAATACCACAAAGTGGGACTTTCCATGACGCATGGTTTAGCTCGCAACAAAATCCAGCTGCGAGCGTTGAAAACCATCATCAAGACCAAATTCCTTTTCACTCTGTGATTGGCTTAAACGATGCAGTTACTAAATTGGATTTTCTAAAATTTTAATTATCTCAATGTACGTTAGCGTCCATAGCAACTTTGGCTTCCAACGGCGAGCCAAAAAATACTCTATGAGGGTTCTCATGTTGCCAACAAACTTGAATTCCCCGCCTTCACCAACAGCAGGAAAGTCGAAACATCGTCATATGGAAGAAGACTAATCAATAAATCATCGGATACATTCGTTTTTTGTCGTATTTTTATTAACGAGCAAATATGACATCGGTTCGGAAAGGTCGCAGAACAAGGACCTCGCCGACCAAGGACCGCATACTGTACCTTAAGTTGCAGTGAGCTTGCACATAAACAAGTTTGTCTCCAATTCTCAAATGCAACTAATTCATGTGAGGATAGGGTACTTTCTGCCAATCCCATACTCCTTAGCACTGCGGGCATGGAAGTAACTTACCTACCCCAGGAACTTTTAAAACCTTAATTTCACCAACTTAAAACCACGCGCAGCGCGAAATTTGTCTCCAATACATATATTCCCACAGTTTTTCAAACGGCCACAATAAAACCCCTCTGAGATATAACGGTTCAAAGTTGTCAAACTCTCTCGTTCCCAATCCCCCTACACCCTACGCGAGCACTGGAGCCCAGGCGCTACACCGCCAAACATATGAAGACTGTCATTTTGGAAACACTTCAAATATGGCCATCTTTACGCCATGATTATCTCCAAACTACACGTCCATTTCCGCTTCAAACACCAGTTTCGCTACGAAGAAACATTACCCATAGTTTTTCGCCGATCCGGAAGACCTCCAAGGAAAATGACAGCTGTCCAAAGATTACCGCTTGTGACGGTATGAACTGGGTTTGTTTTTTTTCCATCTCTTGATGCCATTACACAGTTCCATTTCTCCTCAACAAGCTTCCAGCTGTAAGTAGCTACGTGCTTACATCAGAACAAGCAGGTTTTCAGGTAAGAAATGGGTCTGGAAGAATGACAACGACGGAACCTGACAACACAAAAGGGGTCCAACAGAATAAGACCCTTTTTGAAAAATGGCGCCTCATTTACATCGGTGAGACTGGAAGGCGCCTACGGGAACGCTTCGGTGAACACCTGCGTAGCATCCACAACCGGTCTCTTGGGCTTCCTGTAGCTGATTACTTCAACTCCACCAACTACACTATAGATGACATCAGGGTCCGCCGGGTCAAGCAATGCAGCGGCAGCAACACCAGTCGAAACCGGCGGGAGATGCAATTAATCTTTGAGCTCGGCACGCTCAAGCCGGGCGGACTCAATATTAATTTCAGTTTTATTTCACGTGCACGCGCTTTGGTTGCTCTTTTCTTGTGCGCGCGCTTTACGTGCACATTTTTCAGTTAGGCTTTTGTATGGCACAACGCACATATTCCTGCACACTGAAGAAGGGCTACGCCTGAAACGTTTTTGCTTTTACAAACTATGACACTTTAACGTGTTTAACTCGCGTTTTAACTTTTTCTTATTATCACTGGTGACACGCATCAACTGAGCTTTGTCTCTTCTTTTGTTATTTATGTTTTTGATGCGATTTTACATCTTCACATATGAATAACATCACGAAAACCGTTGCAGCAATACGCCGAAACCTTACACGTAGTCTCCGCTGTTTTCTAGAGCGGGACTCAGTATCCATAGCTATGGAATTAGCTGATCTAACCTTAAAGAAGAACAAAATTATCAGCCACATCAACTTCATTGGCCGCTGTCTACGAAAACGATTAATTCCGAAGGGATTTAGAGTCCGCTTTCATCCAGCTGATGGCAATCGTCATAACAGACGCTTATCGCGGGTAACAGATTCCTGTTCAAGACGCTTGATGCAAATCACCATCCAGAATTTGAAAGGTCAACTACACAACACTTCCATTCTCAAGTATGGTGCCTCCGATCGCCTCAAAGCTGTCTGCACACCTGCGGAATATCACCAAGCCGTAACCTTAATATCAGAAATGAAATCTCAATTATGTCACGAGATTGAATCTATCAAGAACGCCAAATTTAATTCTCTGCGTAGTGAAGTACAATTGAATCACAGTACCACTGATCCAGCTCCTGTCCTCAAAAGAACAGTTGTTACCATCCCTGATAACCTTCCTCTTACCGACGCAGAATCCTCGGTGCTCAGCAAGGGTCTTACCTTTGTTCTTGTGAACAATAAACCTGATGAGTACGAAGTCAAAGCCGACTGTCAGCGATATTTCCGCCGTCTGCGACTCACAGCACATTTTCATGACCGGGAGGGTGCTAACCAGGAGACTGACGATAACGATCCCTTCATCAAGTTCAGTAAGAAAACGTCAACGTGGAACCTCTTGAGTGGCAAATTTTCCGCCCTTGATCACTACATAGATCGTTGTCGCCGCTTCGTAGCTTCTCGCAACTACAGGAGGTGCACTACCATCACAAATCTGAAAGAAGATGAACAGCAAGCTCTTCGTGAGTTAAGACGACGCAGTGACATAGTAGTGAAACCTCCTGATAAAGGTGGTGCAGTGGTTGTCTGGTCACGTGACCTATACAATCAGGAAGCCAATCGCCAACTGTCCGACAACCGTTTTTATCAACGTCTCGACAGGGATCCTACACAAGATTATCAAAAAATCGTCAAGGACACCGTTAATGACATGATCGCTACATGGCGTTACCGCCTACAGCGCAACATCTTGTGGTCACAGCCCCGCGTACTTCGCCATTCTACATGTTACCCAAGATACACAAACCGGACAACCCGGGGCGTAAAATTGTCTCCGCTTGCAGTTGCCCTACAGAGAACATCTCAGCTTATCTCGACGAGGTAATGGCTCCTTTTGTTAAAAACCTCCCCACTTACGTCAAGTATACCAACCACGCTCTTCGGATTTTTGATTCGTTCAATTTTGATGATTCCGACGCTCGTCCTCGTTTCCTGTTTACCATGGACATTAAGTCTTTGTACACAGTCATCCCTAACAATGGTGGACTAGAAGGTCTTACATATTACCTAGACCAACGGACGATCAAGAAACACCTACCCACACCCTGACCCGCTTGGCTGAACTTGTGCTGACACTTAACGCCTTTTCTTTTAATGACCGGCACTATCGCCAGATTGGCGGTGTCGCCATGGGCACAAAGATGGGCCCTAATTATGCGTGCTTGTTCGTCGGATTCATCGAAGAACGAATCCGTGCCAAATACAATTGCTTCGTCCCACAGTTACACAAGCGCTACATCGATGACGTAGTTGGAGCCGCACAGTGCACTCGCCCCGAGTTGAAGCAGTTCATTGATTACGTCTGCAATTTCCATCCAGCTCTCCAGTTCACTTTTAACATCAGTGTACTTGAACTGCCTTTCCTCGACATTAAGCTGGCAATCACCAACAACAAAATACAGACGTCCATACACTACAAGGAGACTGACACACACAACTATCTGTTACTACACTTCGTTCCACCCACGTCATTGCAAACAAGCAATACCATACAGCCAGTTTCTGCGTCTCCGACGGAGATGTTCTAATGATGTCGACTTTTCTGAAAACGCTGAGGAGATGTTGACCTTTTTCAAACAACGGGGCTATCCTGAACCGCAACTGCATAATGATCTTCAGATGGTCACAACCATCTCACGTGACGAGGCATTGTCCCCAACGCGTCTCAATGTTACCAATGTTGACAGAGTACCTCTAGTACTTACTTACCATCCTTTCAACACTGTAACGAGAAAGATCCTTTTAGAGAATTTCAACATCTTATCAACTGATCCTGAGACACGTGGGATATTCCCTGAGCCGCCCCTCGTCTCATATCGACGCGACAAGAATCTCCGGGATTTCCTAGTACACTGCACTAGCGGCTCTCAGAGGCCCTTTGATGCTGGCTCTTTTCCCTGCCGTCGTCCCCGCTGTCAGACATGCCAGTACATTACTTCTCATACTGTTCTACATGGGCCCAAGAGCTCACATGCCATCCAAAATGGCTTCACCTGTCAGTCTGAGAACGTGGTGTACCGCATCACTTGCCGCAGTTGCACTAGCATGTACATCCGTGAGACCGGATCAACCGGTCTCTTGGGCTTCCTGTAGCTGAGCACTTCAACTCCACCAACCACACTATAGATGACATCAGGGTCTGCAGGGTCAAGCAATGCAGCGGCAGCAACACCAGTCGAAAGCGCCGGGAGATGCAATTAATCTTTGAGCTCGACACGCTCAAGGCGGGCGGACTCAATATTGATTTCAGTTTTATTTAAGTACTTTCATTTCATGTGCACGCACTTTGGTTGTTCGTTTCTTGTGCGCGCGCTTTACGTGCACATTTTTCAGTTAGGCTTTTGTATGGCGCAACGTGCATATTCCTGCACACTGAAGAGGGGCTATACCCGAAATGTTTGTGCTTTTACAAACTATGACACCTTAACGTGTTTACCTCGCGTATTAACTTTCTCTTATTATCACTGGTGCTTTTTCTTATTATCAACTGAGCTTTGTCTCTTCTTTTGTCATTTAAACCGGTCGGGTCATTTAAACCGGTTCGCTAATTTGATATGGTTGGGTCAATTGATATGGTTAGGCAATTTGATCCGGTTGAGACATTTGATATCGTTTGGCCATTTGAACCAGCTGGCTCATTTGATATGGTTGGGCCATTTTGGCCGGTTGGGCCATTTAAACTGGTTGGGTCATTTGAATCGGTTGGGTGATTTAAAGCGGTTCGCTAATTTGATATGGTTGGGCCATTTTAGCCGTTTGGGCCATTTAAACTGGTTGGGTCATTTGAATCGGTTGGGTGATTTAAAGCGGTTCGCTAATTTGATATGGTTGGGCCATTTCAACCGGTTGAGCCATTTGATATGGTTGGGCGATTTGAACTGGTTGGGTCTTTTGAACCTGTTGGGTCATTTGATATGGTTGGGTCATTTGATCTGGTTGGCTTATTTGATAAGATTGGCTTATTTGAGTCGGTTGGTTCATTTGATATGGTTGGCCCATTTGGGCCGGTTGAGTCATTTGATATGGTTGGGCGATTTGAACTGGTTGGATCATTTGAACCTGTTGGGGCATTTGATATCGGTGGGCCATTTGAACTGGTTGGGTCATTTGATATTGTTGGGCCATTTGCGCCGGTTGGCTCGTTTGATCTGTTTGTATCATTTGATCTGGTTATCGTATTTGCTATGATGGGCTTATTTGAGCCGGTTGGCTCATTTGATATGGTTGGGCCATTTGAACTGGTTGAGTCATTTATATGGTTGGGCCATTTGAACAGCTTGGGTAATTTGAACCTCTTGGGTCATTTGATATGGTTGGCTTATTTCATCTGATTGGCTTATTTGAGCCGGTTGGCTCATTTGATATGGTTGGGCCATTTGAACTGGTTGGGCCATTTGAACCAGTTGGCTCATTTGATATGGTTGGGTCATTTGAACCTGTTGGTTCATTTGAACTGGTTGGGTCATTTGATCTGGTTGGGTCATTTGATATGGTTGGGCCATTTGAACCAGTTGCCTCATTTGATATGGTTGGGTCATTTGAAATGGTTGGGTCATTTGATCTGGTGAGCTTATTTGATATGATTGGCTTATTTGAACTGGTTGGCTCATTTGATATAGTTGGGCCAGTTGAACCGGTTGAGTCATTTGATATGGATGGGGATTTGAACTGATTGGGTCATTTGAACCTGTTGGGTCAGTTGATATGGTTGTGCCATTTGAACTGGTTGGGTCATTTGATATGGTTGGGCCATTTAAACTGGTTGTTAAATTTGAACTGGTTGGGTCATTTAAACCGGTTTTGTCATTTAAAGCGGTTCGCTCATTTGATATGGTAGGGTCAATTAAACAGGTTTGCTCATTTCATATGGTTGGGGCATTTGAAGCGGTTGGGTGATTTGATATTGTTGGGTCATTTGATATGGTTGGGCCATTTGAACCAGTTGAGTCATTTGATATGGTTTTGCCAGTTGAACAGGTTTGGTCATTTGATATGGTTGGGCCATTTGAACCGGTTGCCTCATTTGATCTGGTTGGATCATTTGAACCGGTTCGGTCATTTGATATGGCTGGGTCATTTGAACGGGTTGGGTAATTTGAACCGGTTGGGCCATTTGATATCGTTTGGCCATTTAAACCGGTGTGCTCATTTGATATGGTTGGTCCATTTGAACCAGTTGGGTCATTTGATCTGGTTGGGTCATTTGATATGGTTTGGCCATTTAAACCAGTTGGCTCATTGGCAACTGGTTCGGCCATTTAAACCGGTTGGGCCATTTGAAGTTGTTGGGTGATTTGATTTGGTTGGGCCATTTGAACCGGTTGGCTCTTTTAATATTGCTTGAGTCCTTTGACCTGGCTTGGCCTATTAGATATGATCGGCTTATTTGAGCCGGTTGTCTCATTTGATACGATTGGGCCATGTGAACCGGTTGAGTCATTTGATATGGTTGGGCCATTTGAACTGGCTGGGTCATTTGAACCTGCTGGGTCATTTGATATTGTTGGGCCATTTGAACTGGTTGGGTCATTTGAATCGGTTGGGTCATTTAAACAGGTTCGCTCATTTGATATGGTTCGGTCAATTAAACCGGTTTGCTCATTTGATATGGTTGGGCCATTTGAACCGCTTCGGTTATTTGATATGGTTGGGGCATTTCATATGGTTGGGCCATTTGAACCGGTTGAGACATTTGATATGGTTGGGCCATTTTAACTGGTTGGGTCATTTGATATGGTTGGGCCATTTGAACAGGTTGGCTCATTTGATCTGGTTGGGTCATTTGAACAGGTTGGCTCATTTGATCTGGTTGGGCCATTTGAACAGGATGGCTTATTTGAGTAATTTTATATTACATCCTTAAACAACATGGAAACCCTGAAGTTAAACTCAAGCAGTTCTTGCATTTTTCACCGCTGTCAAACCATCTCAAACAAAAACGTTCAGTTAAACAGGCCTGTACAATCATGAATGCAACTTTTGAACTGGTTTGAGTATGTTGGTATCAGTGAAAATCACAATCAGTGGCTGGGTTTTGAAGTTCAGAGTTTGGACAGCAAGCCCATACAGTGGTTTGATCCAGTTGTTGCTATATTTTGAACCTCACAAGTTTACATGATCATCTTAATAGAAAATGTATTCAGTACCTAAAACATCATTCACTGTACTTCACGAACAAAATTGTCCAATTAATGGAATTGTCACATACACCTTTTCCTTTCCATATCTAAATTTAACTTTGTATTGCACCGTTAAACATTGACTGTGAATTCTTTGCACTGGAATGAATGACACTTGTGAAAAATCCGAACACCATACCTCCAGAGGCTCAGGATACCAGTGCTTCTCAGGGTGTGGCTCCTGAACCAACCAACCTCAGCACGAACAAATGTTAGCTTCCGTCTTTTGCCCTGGCCTTGTTTAATGACCACATCGTTAGTTAGGAATCTCTGGACTCTTCCTGTTCTGTGCTCTCCAGTAAGCCACTTGGCCAAAACACCGCAGTTGCTGGAACATCTATATATGTTGCCATTGATTTGAACGCGGGAGAAACTGCCACAGAGTCTTTGAGCACTAACTACCTCACAATCTGGGTGCAAAGTCTTGTGCATCTCAATCAGCTCAGACGTATCATCTTCATCTAATGCAATTCTCTTGATAGGTGGCAAAAGAACAACCATTTCACCTTGTTTGTCACTTAAAGTTAAGTCCTCTGTTGATGGATCTCCAGACACGAGATTTGACCTGTCAAATAATTGTTCTGTACACAGCATCTCGCCTACAGTGCCACGCTGTGTACCCAAAAGCAGACTCTGAAATGTATTGTGCTCATCTGGGAAATCCATGATGCGCAGGTCCTTGTCTCGAAGAAATCTTCGCATAAGCTGGACACCTAAAAGAAATAACCCATATTATTTTATAAAACAAGACTACTGCAATGCGCCCTCCAATATTCAAGTCCCTCTGAATAACACAGAACAGAACATAAAGTTGATTTGGAAAGATGGTAATCATATTCTTGACATCAGGGCTGTTATTAAGTTTTGAGTGACATGTTGCATTGGTGTAGGTGAAAAGGTAAAGTCTTCACAAGCCTAGAGGCTCCCAACTGCCAGAGCTTTACCTGGTTTCCGTAGCGTGAAGCGACTGAGAGTATTACTACTCCCCCTGGATGGGATGCTAGTCCATTGTAAGGTTACCCCCCAGCATTATGTCACCGGTACCCATTTATACACCTAGGTGGAGAGAGACAACATGTAGCAAAGTTTCTTGTCTAAGGGCCTCTTCATATGAGCCCGGTTGACTGGGCTGGCTCGGTTACCGAGATCTCACCTCACTCCTATTTCCTTTGTAAAATTTTTCAGGCGTTCATATGAGAAGGCGGGCGGGCCCGGTTACTGAGATCTCCGTAACCGGGCTGGAAATTTTCCCATAAGAACAGGCCAGCCCGGTTACCAGGATGAAGATTTTTCAAGTACGCAAGTTACTGTCAAAGGAGGATGACATTAGCATCATTCTGACCTATCTTTTACACCTTTTGATCAAAAATGATTTCTGGAATCTGAATGAGTGAAGAAATAATAATTTTCACAATTGCAGGAAAGAAAATCCTGAGTTAATATTTTTGTGCTTGCTATCAAGTAAACAATTTCATCTCGGTAACCAGGATGAAATTTCCCATATGAACAGACGACAAAATCTATCCCGCCAACCAGGCCAGCCCAGGTACTGGGCTTATATGAAGAGGCGCTAAGGAAACAGCACGACGGCAGAGACCAGCCTTGAACCACTGACCTTCAGGTTGAAAGTCCGACATGATGGCCACTAGACCACTGTGTCTCCGCTGTTGCATTGATGTAAACACATGACTATGGGACTAATATTTTCAGGTTGAACTAGTGAGAAGCACATCTGGGAACTTCTTGAGTTATAAAACTGTTTTTTTCCTCCTAGGTGTTTCAATTTGTGTGACTAATGCACACTTCATCAGGGAGTTTTACAATACAACTTTCATATACCTAAAAACGGACTAAATTTTACATTGCACAAAAGACACACATACAGATCTGCGTATAGGAACTACAAACCCCGCAGATTTGTGTCTAGGAAACAGGTGGAACATTTTGCAAGGTGTGACATTTTTTTTAGGAGAAAATAAAACAGTTTTCCAACTCAAGACTAGTTCAACCTTAAAAAAAGGAGTAGGAAAGTGATCACAAAAAAATTCAACTTGATAGATGCCTGCTATGCTAGGGCTGCATTACATTCTATCTCGGTATACAGAATCGATGAAATTAAAAAATCACAAAATTTTTGTTCATCGATTGGTCATAAATTTCCAATATCAATCCATTAATTAATATCGTAATTGATTGTTGATTTCATAGATTGTGTACGCCAGGACTCAACACACTGCCACACATGTATGACAGCCACTTACCAATGCTGTGATTGTTCTTGTGATATGATCCAAGGATACCATTATACCTCTCAAAGGAGAAACACCAGAATGAGTAGACTGGTCCATAGTCTCTGATGCAATCCACAAGATGACAACTTAAGTGCATATTTGGAGTGCACGTTTCAGTACCATATAGTCTCTCAAAATGTTTACAAAACTCTATGATCTTTGATTCTGCCTCTGAACACTGTGCCATCGTTAGGGACTGACAGCCTATCAAGCGACACGCAGTTACAAAACACATCCATGCATCATAATGTTCCCGAGGTAAAATTCCCTTTAATGCAAATGCTGTAGCAAACGTAGTTCTTCCACTGGTCTGCTGTAAATCAACTGAATCCTGTGGAAAGCTTTGAAGGGATCCTACCAATTTCTGGCGGTGGAATAACAGCATCAACTCTCCTCTGGAAGAAGTCAATATGTTTATCGTTGATCAATTCCTTCTCCTTCCAAACCTTCAAGGTTGTTTTGGCCAAACCAAGGAAAAGAAGGTGCACTGGATCAATAATAACAAATCGCACAGCATCATAATATGGCAACTGAAATAGGACTGAGTACTTTGTTCCAGTGAGGCGAACAACAGCGTTAACGTCTGTTTGGCACCGAGCAAAACGCTCAGAGTCTGCATGCGTTCTGTCGAGCTTATTTGTTCTTTTTTCCCAGGTGTCTGGCAAAACGAGAGAAATCGGGTTTTGACCCAAAAGAGGGCCGTGGAAACGTCTTGAAGCACTTGTTACAACCTGAGAATTTAAACAATAATACTTATTCAGTCACGTGTAAAAGTAAATTACATGTACCTTAATAGCGACTGTCAGTTGCATTCAAATACTGTGAGTTTTGCTACCCAAGAATTTATTCAACCACTCCCACTATAACGGACTCTCGATTTATGGACTTACGGGCACTTGATTCGGTCCCAACGTCACATTTCTATTGTTTTAACTCTCTATATAGCAGACACCGAATGTCATCTTTGAACAATTAAAGACATTTAAAAATAATTTTTCTGTCTTTTGTCTACACCCATGTTTTTCTGGCTGAATTTGCGCTTTTCTTTTGGCCATCAACTGAAATTTCTTCTTTCTTTTCTCTCACGTCCCTGTTAACCATTCAAGCACATTTGGGACAGTCACTCTGCAACTAAAATATTTTATGTACAGTTGACAATTAAGCTTACATGTAGTTTTTCTTGAAATGATAAAACATATTTCAAAATTTCACCTTTTCCTTTTACTAAATATTACACTGTGAAATAATGATATTAACATTATAGGTACCTTTTGCTGCTGAATGACCTGCAAATCCTCCACATTTCCTAACAGCTGGCACATCACAGCATAATGCCAAGAGTGCGACCCGAACCTTGAACATGCCTCCTGGAAGAAGAGTGTCCGCAATGATAACACCATCCCAGAAGTCTATCAGCTCATCAACGAGAGGTTTCAAAAAGGAATTGTTATCACCCTTTGGCTCGTTTGGACCTGGTATAATCCCCACTATAATGACATTTTGCGGTTTAAACCTCTTCTCCCTTGGAAGATTCATCAGTACTAAATAAATTACTCCACAACTGTGATTAGTGTGTTTGTATCGCTGAAACGAGTCGACATTGAGCATAACTCCAAGGATTCCTGCTGTTGAGAAGAATGCATTTCCATCAGAATCTAAGAACTCTTTCCAAACTTTTCCGTCAAAAACATCAGCCATAGAATCTGCCGTTAGCCTTCTCTTTCTCCAAGATTCACAGTTTTCAAGAAATCCTGGTCTCGTTAGCAGTGACCTCAGTGAATCTGACAACTTCTTGAAACAATATGAATTCTTGGGATGGAGGAATAAGGATCCATTCTTTCATCGCATGTTCTTTATTAAGAATGCTCCACACTGCTTCCTTCTGCTTCTCTGAGAATGATTTGGGAATGGAACGTGGTCACATTTCTTTGAAATAATCCGTCCGTTGCTCTTTCCTTATCACACAGTCCTCAGTTCTGTATAATGTACAGCACTTTGGACAAGCAACAAATTTCCCAAACTCATCTTGTCCAAGTCCAGTGTAAGATTTGGCCAAATAAAGTGTCTGTAGTAAACTTTGTGCAAACTTAACTAGGACATCAACCTTGGCCACATTTGCAATCATTGTTAGAAAAAGCCGAAAAAACTGCAATAACACAAGAATTCCATGATCAGAAACTTTATACAGTGTTTGCCAGAGGAACAGGAACAAAACAAGGACTCTTGACTCTGATGAGACTCCGTCTTTCTGATGACATGAGAATGAGTCTCGTTGCAAGCGAAAGTGAAAGTGATTAGGCCTTATGCATGATTGCTCAAAATTCACCCCCAAGAATTGCATTCACCAAACAAGAACCCTGTGGCTACAAAGATGGGCCTGCATACACCACAGGAAACTTAATTATTGTCAATCTCTGGAACGTTTCCATTTTTGCCATATATTATTATGTATTCTCGACACGTACTTCTTTTGAAAAGATATCTTTAACTTATTACCCATTTTATTGAATTTTTATTTGTAAATAGACTATTTTATTAAATTAAATAAAGTTTTGTTGAATGATATACACAATGTCTTTCTTTATTCAAGGCGTAGCGGATACCCATAACTTTCCCCATGTGCAAGAGTGTACCTGTTGGAAAACGAGATTGACAAAAAGAATGAAACGTATGCAGGACCGAATACTACAGTACCCAAGCGTACAAATATGCGTGATACACATCGACATCTCGAGTGTTCTAACGGAATATGATACGCGAAAAGCATAAAAAAGTCGAATACTTTGGAATACGGGAAGAGTTCTACAATGTTCGAGTTTTAATACCCCGCAACCACCAATAGAATACGCAAAAACCGGAAGTACATTTGGTGTCGTGGTGATGCGTATCGAATAACTCACATATTCGTCAGGATTCGGGCACGTACAGGTCAAAAGTGCCGTTCGGGAGGGTCGTATACGGACTTGAATACGTGGGAGTATGCAAAAGTATTCGAATCACTAGGGAACGCCAGCGTTCACAGGTGGTCAAAACAAACCTTTAGAGACCATCAATTGGCCGTATGCATTTCGAACATTTCGACGTATTCAAAAAGATGAAAATTGAATACGGAAAAACGGGCCAGATTCTAATAGAATACTTGCGGTGTACGTCGCGTCATGCGCCACCAACCATGTCAAATGACTGAACCGGTTCATATGGCCATGCCATATGAAATGAGCCAACCAGCTCAAATAATCCAATCATATCAAATAAGCCAACCAGATAAAATGACCCATAAATATCAAATGACCCAACCAGTTCAAATGGCCCAACCATATCAAATGACTCAACCGGTTCAAATGGCCCAACCATATCAAATGAGCCAACCGGCTCAAGTAAGGCAATCATATCAAATAAGCTAACCAAATCAAATGACCCATAAATATCAAATGACCCAATCAGTTCAAATGACCCAACCATATAAAATGACGCAACAGGTTCAAATGGCACAACCAGTTCAAATGGCCCAACCATATCAAATGACTCAACCGGTTCAAATGGCCCAACCATATCAAATGACCCAAGCGGTTCAACTGACCCAACCAGTTCAAATGGCCCAACCATATCAAATGACCCAACAGTTTGAAATGACGCAACCATATCAAATGACCGAACGGGTTTCAATGGCCGAACCATGTCAAATGACTGAACCGGTTCAAATAGCCCAGCCATATCAAACGAGCCAACCAGCTCAAATAAGCCAATCATATCAAATAAGCCAACCAGATCAAATGACACAACCATATCAGATGAG
Organism: Siderastrea radians; assembly: GCA_964017195.1. Classification (NCBI taxonomy): domain Eukaryota; kingdom Metazoa; phylum Cnidaria; class Anthozoa; order Scleractinia; family Rhizangiidae; genus Siderastrea; species Siderastrea radians. Next base: position 24,534,342 of record OZ024896.1, read on the forward strand.
CCAATTGTTTTAAATGGCCCAAGCATATCAAATCAAGTGAGCCAACCGGTTCAAATGGCCCAGTCATATCAAATGAGCAAACCGGCTCAAATAAGCCAATCATATCAAATAGGCCAACCAGATCGAAAGACCCAACCATATCAAATGAGCCAACTGGTTCAAATTGTCCTTCAATATCAAATGACCCAACTTGTTCAAATGGCCAAACCATATCAAATCACCCAACCAGATCAAATTACCCAACTTTTTCAAATGGTCCAACCATATCAAATGAAAAAACCGGTTTAAATGGCCCAACCATATCAAATGACCCAACCGGTTCAAATTACCCAACCAGTTCAAATGGCCCAGCCAGATCAAATGACCCAACCGGTTCAAATGGACCAATCATATCAAGTGAGCCATCTAGTTCAAATGGCCAGACCATATCAAATGATCCAACCAGATTAAATGACCCAACTTTATCAAATGGCCCAACCATATCAAATGACTCAACCTGTTCAAATAACCCAATCATATCAAATGAGCCAACACGCTCAAATAAGCCAATCATATCAAATAAGCTAACCAGATCAAATGACCCAACCATTTCAAATCACCCAACCATGTCACATGAGCCAACTGGTTCAAATGGCGCAATCATATCAAATGACCCAGTCAGTTTAAATCACCCAACCAGTTCAAACGGCCCAGCCAGATCAAATGACCCAACCGGTTCAAATGGACCAATCATATTAAGTGAGCCATCTGGTTCAAATAGCCAGACCATATCAAATGACCCAACCAGATTAAATGACCCAACTTTGTCAAATGGCCCAACCATATCAAGTGACTCAACCTGTTCAAATAACCCAATCATATCAAATGAGCCAACAGGCTCAAATAAGCCAATCATATCAAATAAGCTAACCAGATCAAATGACCCGACCATTTCAAATCACCCAACCATGTCAAATGAGCCAACTGGTTCAAATGGCGCAATCATATCAAATGACTCAACCAGTTTAAATTACCCAACCAGTTCAAATGGCCCAGCCAGATCAAATGACCCAACCGGTTCAAATGGACCAATCAAATCAAGTGAGCTACCTGGTTCAAATGGCCAAACCATATCAAATGACCCAACCATATCAAATGACCCAACTTTTTCAAATGGCCCAACCATATCAAATGAGTTAACCGGCTGAAATAAGCCAATCATATCAAATAAGCTAACCAGATCAAATGACCCAACCATTTCTAATTACCCAACCATATCAAATGATATGTTTAAAAATGGACGAGTAACCAGGGTAAGACATAATAAGATTTTGAGCGTTCTCTGGTTAAAAATTTAAAAGTTTGAGCTTTCGATTGCCAGTCTGCAATCTTTGATAAGTGATGATCACCTTCACAAGGTGATCATCACTTTGACAAGTGATGATCAGATTGCAAGTCTGCAATCTTGTCAAAGATTGCAGACTGGCAATGGAAAGTTCAAACTTTTAAATTTTTAACGAGAGAACGCTAAAATCTTATCATATCAAATAAGCCAACCGGCTCAAATAAGCCAATCAGATCAAACAAGCCAACCAGATCAAATGAGCCATAAATATCAAATGACCCAACAAGTTTAAATGACGCAACTTTTTCAAATGGCCCAACCATATCAAATGACTCAACCGGTTCAAATGGGTCAACCATATCAAATGAGCCAACCGGCTCAAATAAGCCAATCATATCAAATAAGCTAACCAAATCAAATGACCCATAAATATCAAATGACCCAACCAGTTCAAATGACCTAACCATATAAAATGACGCAGACGGGCTCAAATGACCCAACCAGTTCAAATGGCCCAACCATATCAAATGACTCAACCGGTTCAAATGGCCCAACCATATCAAATGACCCAACAGTTTGAAATGACGCAACCATATCAAGTGACCGAACGGGTTCCAATGGCCGAACCATGTCAAATGACTGAACCGGTTCAAATGGCCCAGCCATATCAAACGAGCCAACCAGCTCAAAAAAGCCAATCATATCAAATAAGCCAACCAGATCAAATGACACAACCATATCAGATAAGCCAATTGTTTTAAATGGCCCAAGCATATCAAATCAAATGAGCCAACCGGTTCAAATGGCCCAGTCATATCAAATGAGCAAACCGGCTCAAATAAGCCAATCATATCAAATAGGCCAACCAGATCGAATGACCCACCTTGTTCAAATGGCCAAACCATATCAAATGACCCACCCAGATCAAATTACCCAACCAGTTCAAATGGCCCAACCATATCAAATAAGCCAACCGGCTCAAATAAGCCAATCATATCAAATAAGCTAACCAAATCAAATGGCCCATAAATATCAAATGGCCCAACCTGTACAAATGACCCAACCAGTTCAAATGACCCAACCATATAAATTGACGCTGACGGGCTCAACTGACCCAACCAGTTCAAATGGCCCAACCATATCAAATGACCCAACAGTTTGAAATGACGCAACCATATCAAATGACCGAACGGGTTCCAATGGCCGAACCATGTCAAATGACTGAACCGGTTCAAGTGGCCCAGACATGACAAACGAGCCAACCAGCTCAAATAAGCCAATCATATCAAATAAGCCAACCAGATCAAATGACACAACCATATCAGATGAGCCAATTGTTTTAAATGGCCCAACCATATCAAATCAAATGAGCCAACCGGTTCAAATGCCCCAGTCATATCAAATGAGCAAACCGGCTCAAATAAGCCAATCATATCAAATAGGCCAACCAGATCGAAAGACCCAACCATATGAAATGAGCCAACTGGTTCAAATTGTCCAACAATATCAAGTGACCCAACTTGTTCAAATGGCCAAACCATATCAAATGACCCACCCAGATCAAATTACCCAACCAGTTCAAATGGCCCAGCCAGATCAAATGACCCAACCGGTTCAAATGGACCAATCATATCAAGTGAGCCACCTGGTTCAAATGGCCAAACCATATCTAATGACCCAACCAGATCAAATGACCCAACTTTTTCAAATGGCTCAACTATATTAAATGACTCAACCTGTTCAAATGGCCCAACCATATCAAATGAGCCAACCGGCTGAAATAAGCCAATCATATCAAATAAGCTAACCAGATCAAATGACCCAACCATTTCTATTACCCAACCATATCAAATGATATGTTTAAAACTGGACGAGTAACCAGGGTAAGACATAATAAGATTTTGAGCGTTCTCCTGTTAATGATTTAAAAGTTTGCGCTTTCGATTGCCAGTGTGCAATCTTTGGTAAGTGATGATCACCTTGACAAGGTGATCATCACTTTGACAAGTGATGATCAGATTGCCAGTCTGCAATCTTGTCAAAGATTGCAGACTGGCAATCGAAAGCTCAAACTTTTAAATTCTTAACCAGAGAACGCTCAAAATCTTATCATATCAAATAAGCCAACCGGCTCAAATAAGCCAATCAGATCAAACAAGCCAACCAGATCAAATGAGCCATAAATATCAAATGACCCAACAAGTTTAAATGGCCCAACCATATCAAATGACTCAACCGGTTCAAATGGCCCAACCATATCAAATGAGCCAACCGGCTGAAATAAGCCAATCATATCAAATAAGCTAACCAGATCAAATGACCCAACCATTTCTATTACCCAACCATATCAAATGATATGTTTAAAACTGGACGAGTAACCAGGGTAAGACATAATAAGATTTTGAGCGTTCTCCTGTTAATGATTTAAAAGTTTGCGCTTTCGATTGCCAGTGTGCAATCTTTGGTAAGTGATGATCACCTTGACAAGGTGATCATCACTTTGACAAGTGATGATCAGATTGCCAGTCTGCAATCTTGTCAAAGATTGCAGACTGGCAATCGAAAGCTCAAACTTTTAAATTTTTAACCAGAGAACGCTCAAAATCTTATCATATCAAATAAGCCAACCGGCTCAAATAAGCCAATCAGATCAAACAAGCCAACCAGATCAAATGAGCCATAAATATCAAATGACCCAACAAGTTTAAATGACCCAACCAGTTCAAATGGCCCAACCATATCAAATGACTCAACCGGTTCAAATGGCCCAACCATATCAAATGAGCCAACCGGTTCAAATAAGGCAATCATATCAAATAAGCTAACCAAATCAAATGACCCATAAATATCAAATGACCCAACCGGTACAACTGACCCAACCAGTTCAAATGACACAACCAGTTCAAATGGCCCAACCATATCAAATGGCCCAACCATATCAAATGACCCAAGCGGTTCAACTGACCCAACCAGTTCAAATGGCCCAACCATATCAAATGACCCAACAGTTTGAAATGACGCAACCATATCAAATGACCGAACGGGTTCCAATGGCCGAACCATGTCAATTGCCTGAACCGGTTCAAATGGCCCAGGCATATCAAATGAGCCAACCAGCTCAAATAAGCCAATCATATCAAATAAGCCAACCAGATCAAATGACACAACCATATCAGATGAGCCAATTGTTTTAAATGGCCCAACCATATCAAATCAAATGAGCCAACCGGTTCAAACGGCCCAATCATATCAAATGAGCCAACCGGCTCAAATAAGTCAATCATATCACATAAGCCAACTAGATCAAATGACACAACCATATCAGATGAGCCAATTGTTTTAAATGGCCCAACCATATCAAATCAAATGAGCCAACCTGTTCAAATGGCCCAGTCATATCAAATGAGCCAACCGGCTCAAATGACCCAACCATATTAAATGACTCAGCCGGTTCAAATGACCCAACCATATCAAATGACCCAACCGGTTCAAATGGTCCAGGGATATTAAATGAGTCTACCAAATCAAATGACTCAGCCATATCAAATGAGCAAACCAGTTGAAAGGGCCGGACCATATCAAATGAGCCAACCAAATCAAATGAATCATGTCGGTCATCTGGTTCAAATGGCTTAACCGGATGCATTGACCCAACTGGTTCATGATCATGGTCCATGGGTTGACCCATGCAACCGGGTCAATTGACTTAATCAGATAAAATACCCAACCGGATCAAATGGCACAACCGGATCAAATGAGCCAACCATATCAATTGAGCCAACCGGCTGAATTGAGCCAACAGGATCAAATGACCCAACCAGCTCAAATGACCAAACCATATGAAATGAGCCAACTGGATCGAATGAGCCAACCAGCTCAAATAAGCCAATCATATCAAATAAACCAACAAGATCAAATGAGCCAACCGGGCCAAGTGAGCCCAAATGGCCCAACCATAGGAAATGAGTCAAGAGGATCACATTAGCCAGCTGGATCGAACGGCCAACTTGCTCAAATGGCCAAACCATATCAAATGACCCAACCATATCACCTGACCCAACCAGTTCAAATTGCCTCACCATATCAAATGAGCCAACGAGGTCAAATAAGCCAATCATATCAAATAAACCAAGAAGATCAAATGACCCAACCATATCAAATGAGCCAACCGGTTTAAATGGCTCAACGATATCAAATCAGCCAACCTGCTCAAATGACCCAACCATGTCAAAATGACTCAGCTGGTTCAAATGGCCCAGCCATATCAAATGACCCAACGGGTTTAAATGGCCAAGGCATATTAAATGAGCCAAACGAATCATATCACCCAGCCATATCAAATTAGCCAACCGGTTTCAATGACCCAACCATATCAAATGAGCCAACCAGATCAACTGACTCATCTCGGTCATCTGGTTCAAATGGCTTAGCCGGATCCATTGACACAACTGGTTCATGATCATGGTCTACGGGTTGACCCATGCAACCGGCTCATTTGACCTTATGGGATCAAATACCCAGCCGGATCAAATGGCCCAACCGGACCGGATCAGCTCAAGTGACCCAACCGGCCCAAGTGGCCCAACCATATCAAATGAGCGAAGGGGATCACATTAGCCAACTGGATCGAATGAGCCAACTGGCTCAAATGGCCAAACCATATCAAATGACCCAACCATATCAACTGACCCAACCAGCTCAAATGGCCCAATCATGTTAAATGACTCAAACGTTTTAAATGGCCCAACCATGTCAAATGAGCCAACCAGATCAATTGACTCATCTCGGTCATCTGGTTGAAATGGCTCAACCGGATCCATTGACCCAACTGGTTCATGATCATGGTCCCCTAGTTGACCCATGCAACCGGCTCAACTGACCTAATGAGATCAAATACCCAACCGGATGAAATGCCCCAACCGGATCAAATGAGCCAACCATATTAAATAAGCCAACCCGCTGAAATGAGCCAACTGGATCAAATGACCCATCCAGCTCAAGTGACCCAACCATATCAAATGAGCCAACTGGATCGAATGAGCCAACCAGCTCAAATAAGCCAATCATATCAAATAAACCAACAAGATCAAATGAGCCAACCGGTTTAAATGGCCCAGCCATAACAAATCAAATCAGCCAATCGGTTTAAATGGCTCAACCATATCAAATCAGCCAACCTGCTCAAATGACCCAACCATGTCAAATGACTCAGCTGGTTCAAATGGCCCAACCATATCAAACGACCCAACGGGTTTAAATGGCCCAGGCATATTAAATGAGCCAACCGCTTCAAATGAACCAACCATTTCAAATGAGCCAACCAGGTCAATTGACTCATCTCGGTCATCTGGTTCAAATGGCTCAACCGGATCCATTGATCCAACTGGTTCATGATCATGGTCCATGGGTTGACCCATGCAACCGGCTCAATTGCCTAATGAGATCAAATACCCAACCGGATGAAATGGCCCAACCGGATCAAATGAGCCAACCATATTAAATAAGCCACCCGGCTGAAATGAGCCAACTGGATCAAATGACCCATCCGGCTCAAGTGACCCAACCATATCAAATGAGCCAAGCGGATCACATGAGCCAACTGGATCGAATGAGCCAACCGGCTCAAATGGCCTAACCATATCAAATGACCCAACCGGATCAAATGAGCAAACTGGATCAAATGACACAAACCATATCAAATCAGCCATCGGATCATATAGCCAAACCATATTAAATGAGCCAATGGGTTTAATTGACCCAACCATATCAAATGAGCCAACCAGTTCAAATGACCTAACCGGTTCAAATGATAACCATATCAAATGAGCCAACCGGATAAAATGACTCATCTCGGTCATTTGGGTTTAATAGCACAACCAGATCAAATGTGCCAACCAGTTCAAATGGCCTGGATCAATTGGCCCAACCGCATCAAATTGGCCATCCGAATCAAATGAGCCAACCATATCAAATGAGCCAACCGGTTCAAATGGCTCAACCGGATCCATTGACACAACTGGTCTATGATCAGTTGATCCATGCAACCGGCTCAATTGACCTAACCAGATCAAATAAACAACCGGATCAAATGACCCAACCGATTTTTTCAACATGATGTTCCTTATTATAACTTTAAAAGCGTAACGTTGCCTTACATTTAACTAAACTTTTCCGGAAAGATGCGTAAATTTGTGCCACATGCACCTTTATGCTGTTGGTAATACGAATGCTTAAAGACGCGTTAAAAGTTCAACTTTACTTTTCTGTTGATAAAAGTTACGTAAAGTTCAGTTTTACGCTTTTCGTTAAGATGCGTATAGGCATGTAAAGTTCAGCTCTATGCTTTTGCTAAGACACATTAAATTAGCTATTTACGACCATGTGTAAAAACGCGTGCGCGCTAAATTGTACAAAATTCAAGTTTCGTTTTTTGTTAAGACGCCTTTAACTGCGTAACGTTCAACTTTACGCTTTCCGTAAAAATGCGTAAAGGTGTGTAAAGACGTGTAAACGTGTATAAACATTGATTTTTGCTTAGCCGTAAAAGTGCTAAAGTTCGCGTCAAGTTCAACTTTGTCCAAGACGAGTTTAATTGGATGAAGTTATTTGTCTTTATGTAAAGACAGGTACGCATTAAATTGCGTAAAGTTGAATTTAATTTACTCTAGCTCTGAGAGGCCATGTAATGACAGTGAATTGGTCCCAACGCAAGACAATTTGTCTTTTATCACCGTATAAATCAAATTTGAGGTAGTTCGCTTTAATAAATCAATGGTTTCTCAAGGGAAATATTCACTTTCGTATTCTACAGAGACAAAATTTACCGCAGTATCCTATTAAGAAAATCCCAGAATGATTCTGAACAAAGGGTATTCGGACGTGCACGTTCTGAATACTCTAGAATTCGTCGGCGTCAGGAACACGTATTCAATGCTAGAATATTTTTTAATATTCGAGTTTTCACGCAGTGCCAGTGCGAAAATGACAAAACGTGCTGATCTCGGGCTGAAAACGCTGTTTTGTACAAACTCGTGAACTTTGCTGAAAATCGCTTATGAACCCGCCAATGAGTAAGTTGCCAATTAAATCCAAATAACCGCATAATCGCCAGTGTTAGTTATCTCCTGCGTAAATATGTGCCTCTCAGGTGTGTTTAAAAGTACTTATCACACATGAGTAAAAACGCTGATATCGGGATGAAAATGCTGTCTTGTAGAGACTCGTGCACCTTGCTGAAAATCGCTAAAAAGTGGTGCGTCCCAGAGCAGCACGTTTTGTCATTTTTGCATTGGGTGCACCACTTGTTAGCGATTTTCAGCAAAGTGCACGACATTGTACAATACAGCGATTTCAGCCCGAGATGACTACGTTTTGTCATTTCCGCAGAGGGCGCACTACTCTTAAGTTATTTTGAGCAATGCGCACGAATTTGTGCAAATCAGGGTTTTCAACCCGAGATCAACATGTTCTGTCATTTTCGCACTAGGCGCACCACTTTATAGCGATTTTAAGCAAAGTGCACGAGTTTGTGCAAAACAGCATTTTCAGCCCGAGATGAGCACGTTTTGTCATTTTTCCAGTGGACGCACCACTTTTTAGCAATTTTCAGCAAAGTGCACGGGTTTGTTGAATACAGCGATTCAGCCCGACATGAGCACGTTTTGTTATCTCCGCGCTGGGTGCACCACTTTTTAGCGTTTTCAGCAAAGTGCAGTTCTTTCTGCAAATCTGAGTTTTCAGCCCGAGATCAGCACGTTTTGTCATTTTTGTACTGGGCACACCACTCTTATGCAATTTTCAGCAAAGTGGGCAAGTTTGAGCAAAAATACGATTTCTCTCCGAGATGAGCACGTTTTGTCATTTTCGCACAGGGCACACCACTTTTTAGCTATTTTCAGCAATGCGCACGAATTTGTGCAAATCAGGGTTTTCAACCCGAGATCAACATGTTCTGTCATTTTCGCACTAGGCGCACCACCTTATAGCGATTTTCAGCAAAGTGCACGGGTTTGTACAAAACAGCGATTTCTCTCCAAGATCAATGTTTTGCCATTTTCACACTGGGCGTACCACTTTTTAGCGATTTTCAGCAAAGTGCACGAATTTGTGCAAAACAGCTGTTTCATCCCAAGATCAGAATGTTTTGCCATTTCCGCACTGAGCGTACCGCTTTTTAGCGACTTTCAGCAAAGCAAACGAGTTTGTACAAATCAGCGTTTTCAGCCCGATATCAGCATGTTTTGTCATTTTCGCACTAGGCGCACCACTTTATAGCGATTTTCAGCAAAGTGCAGTGGTTTGTACAAAACAGCGATTTCTCCCCAAGATCCATTTTCACAGTGGGCGTACTACTTTTTAACGATTTTCAGCACGGTTTGTACAAAACAGCGTTTTCAGCCCGAAATCAGCACGTTTTGTCATTTTTGCACTGGGCACACCACTTTTTAGAGTTTTCAGTAAAGTGCACGAGTTTGTACAAAACAGAAGTTTTCAGCCCGAGATCAGAACGTTTTGTCATTTTCGCACTGGGCGCACTACTTTCTAGTGATATTTAGCAAAGTGCAGGAGTTTCTTCAAAACAGCGCTTTCAGCCCGACATAAGCACCTTTTGTCCTTTTGGCACTGGGTACACCACTTTTTAGCAATTTTCAGCAAAGCGGACGAGTTTGCACAAAACAGCGTTTTCAGCCCGAGAGTAGCACGTTTTGTCTTTTTCGCACTGGGGGCACTACCTTTTAGCGATTTTCAGCAAAGTGCACGAGTGTCTGCCAGACAGAGTTTTCAGCCTGAGATTAGCACGTTTTCTCATTTTTGCACTGGGCGCACAACCTTTTAGCGATTTCAGCAAAGTGCACGAGTTTGTACAAAACAGCCTTTTCAGCCCGAGATCGGCACATTTTGTCATTTTCGCACTGGGCACACCACTTTTTAGCGATTTTCAGCAAAGTGCACCAGTTTGTACAAAACATCCTTTTCAGCCCGAGATCAGCACGTTTTGTCATTTTCGTACTGGGCGCACAACTTTTTAGCGGTTTTCAGCAAAGTGCAGGAGTTTGTACATAACAGCATTTTCAGCCTGATATCAGCACGTTTTGTCATTTTTGCACTGAGCGAACCACTTTTTAGCAATTTCCAGCAAAGTGAACGGGTTTGTTCAAAACACAGTTTTCAGCCCGAGATCAGAAGGTTTTGCGATTTCTGCACTTTGCACACCACTCTTTAGCGATTTTCCGCAAAGTGCACGAGTTTATGCAAATTAATGTTTTCAGCCCGAGATATGCACGTTTTCTCATTTTCGCACTGGGTGCACTACTTTTAAGCGATTTTCAGCAAGTGATTTTCAGCAAATGATTTTCAGCAAAGTGCACGGTTTGTACACAACAGCGTTTTCAGCCCGATATCAGCACGTTTTCTCGTTTTTGCACTGGGGACACCACTTCTTAGAATTTTCAGTAAAGTGCACGGTTTGTACAAATCAGCGTTTTCAGCCCGATATCAGCACGTTTTCTCATTTTTGCACTGGGCACACCACTTTTTAGAGTTTTCAGTAAAGTGCACGAGTTTGTACAAAACAGAAGTTTTCAGCCCGAGACCAGAACCTTTTGTCATTTTCGCACTGGGCGCACTACTTTCTAGTGATATTTAGCAAAGTGCAGGAGTTTCTTCAAAACAGCGCTTTCAGCCCGACATCAGCACCTTTTGTCCTTTTAGCACTGGGTACACCACTTTTTAGCAATTTTCAGCAAAGTGGACGAGTTTGCGCAAAACAGCGTTTTCAGCCCGAGAGAAGCACGTTTTGTCTCTTTCGCACTGGGGGCACTACCTTTTAGCGATTTTCAGCAAAGTGCGCGAGTGTCTGCCAGACAGAGTTTTCAGCCTGAGATCAGCACGTTTTCTCATTTTTGAACTGGGCGCACAACCTTTTAGCGATTTCAGCAAAGTGCACGAGTTTGTACAAAACAGCCTTTTCAGCCCGAGATCGGCACATTTTGTCATTTTCGCACTGTGCACACCACTTCTTAGCGATTTTCAGCAAAGTGCACAAGTTTGTACAAAACAGCCTTTTCAGCAAGAGGGTAGCACCTTTTGTCTTTTTCGGACTGGGCACACTACTTTCTAGTGATATTTAGCAAAGTGCAGGAGTTTCTCCAAAACAGCGCTTTCAGCCCGACATCAGCACCTTTTGTCCTTTTGGCACTGGGTACACCACTTTTTAGCAATTTTTAGCAAAAATGGACGAGTTTGCACAAAACAGCGTTTTCAGCCCAAGAGAAGCACGTTTTGTCTTTTTCGTACTGGGCGCACAACCTTTTAGCGATTTTCAGCAAAGTGCACGAGTGTCTGCCAGACAGAGTTTTCAGCCTGAGATCAGCACGTTTTCTCATTTTTGCACTGGGCGAACCACTTTTTAGTGATTTCAGCAAAGTGAACGGGTTTGTTCAAAACACAGTTTTCAGCCCGAGATCAGAAGGTTTTGCGATTTTTGCACTTTGCACACCACTGTTTAGCAATTTTCCGCAATGTGCACGAGTTTGTGCAAATTAATGTTTTCAGCCCGAGATATGTACGTTTGCTCATTTTCGCACTGGGTGCACTACTTTTAAGCGATTTTCAGCAAGTGATTTTCAGCAAATGATTTTCAGCAAAGTGCACGGTTTGTACACAACAGCGTTTTCAGCCCGATATCAGCACGTTTTCTCGTTTTTGCACTGGGGAAACCACTGCTTAGAATTTTCAGTAAAGTGCACGGTTTGTACAAATCAGCGTTTTCAGCCCGATATCAGCACGTTTTCTCATTTTTGCACTGGGCACACCACTTTTTAGAGTTTTCAGTAAAGTACACGAGTTTGTACAAAACAGAAGTTTTCAGCCCGAGATCAGAACGTTTTGTCATTTTCGCACTGGGCGCACTACTTTCTAGTGATATTTAGCAAAGTGCAGGAGTTTCTTCAAAACAGCGCTTTCAGCCCGACATCAGCACCTTTTGTCCTTTTGGCACTGGGTACACCACATTTAGCAATTTTCAGCAAAGCGGACGAGTTTGCACAAAACAGCGTTTTCAGCCCGAGAGTAGCACGTTTTGTCTCTTTCGCACTGGGGGCACTACCTTTTAGCGATTTTCAGCAACGTGCGCGAGTGTCTGCCAGACAGAGTATTCAGCCTGAGATCAGCACGTTTTCTCATTTTTGCACTGGGCGCACAACCTTTTAGCGATTTCAGCAAAGTGCACGAGTTTGTACAAAACAGCCTTTTCAGCCCGAGATCGGCACATTTTGTCATTTTCGCACTGTGCACACCACTTTTTAGCGAATTTCAGCAAAGTGCACAAGTTTGTACAAAACAGCCTTTTCAGCCCGAGGGTAGCACCTTTTGTCTTTTTTGCACTGGGCGCACACTTTCTAGTGATATTTAGCAAAGTGCAGGAATTTCTCCAAAACAGCGCTTTCAGCCTGACATCAGCACCTTTTGTCCTTTTGGCACTGGGTACATCACTTTTTAGCAATTTTCAGCAAAGTGGACGAGTTTGCACAAAACAGCGTTTTCAGCCCGAGAGTAGCACGTTTTGTCTTTTTCGCACTGGGGGCACTACCTTTTAGCGATTTTCAGCAAAGTGCACGAGTGTCTGCCAGACAGAGATTTCAGCCTGAGATCAGCACGTTTTCTCATTTTTGCACTGGGCGCACAACTTCTTAGTGATTTCAGCAAAGTGCACAAGTTTGTACAAAACAGCCTTTTCAGCCCGAGATCAGCACGTTTTGTCATTTTCGTACTGGGCGCACAACCTTTTAGCGATTTCAGCAAAGTGCACACGTTTGTACAAAACAGCCTTTTCAGCCTAATATCAGCATGTTTTGTCATTTTTGCACTGAGCGAGCCACTTTTTAGCAATTTCCAGCAAAGTGAACGGGTTTGTTCAAAACACAGTTTTCAGCCCGAGATCAGAAGGTTTTGCGATTTTTGCACTTTGCGCACCACTCTTTAGCGATTTTCCGCAAAGTGCGCGAGTTTGTGCAAATTAATGTTTTCAGCCCGAGATATGCACGTTTTCTCATTTTCGCACTGGGTGCACTACTTTTAAGCGATTTTCAGCAAGTGATTTTCAGCAAATGATTTTCAGCAAAGTGCACGGTTTGTACACAACAGCGTTTTCAGCCCGATATCAGCACGTTTTCTCGTTTTTGCACTGGGGAAACCACTGCTTAGAATTTTCAGTAAAGTGCACGGTTTGTACAAATCAGCGTTTTCAGCCCGATATCAGCACGTTTTCTCATTTTTGCACTGGGCACACCACTTTTTAGAGTTTTCAGTAAAGTACACGAGTTTGTACAAAACAGAAGTTTTCAGCCCGAGATCAGAACGTTTTGTCATTTTCGCACTGGGCGCACTACTTTCTAGTGATATTTAGCAAAGTGCAGGAGTTTCTTCAAAACAGCGCTTTCAGCCCGACATCAGCACCTTTTGTCCTTTTGGCACTGGGTACACCACATTTAGCAATTTTCAGCAAAGCGGACGAGTTTGCACAAAACAGCGTTTTCAGCCCGAGAGTAGCACGTTTTGTCTCTTTCGCACTGGGGGCACTACCTTTTAGCGATTTTCAGCAACGTGCGCGAGTGTCTGCCAGACAGAGTATTCAGCCTGAGATCAGCACGTTTTCTCATTTTTGCACTGGGCGCACAACCTTTTAGCGATTTCAGCAAAGTGCACGAGTTTGTACAAAACAGCCTTTTCAGCCCGAGATCGGCACATTTTGTCATTTTCGCACTGTGCACACCACTTTTTAGCGAATTTCAGCAAAGTGCACAAGTTTGTACAAAACAGCCTTTTCAGCCCGAGGGTAGCACCTTTTGTCTTTTTTGCACTGGGCGCACACTTTCTAGTGATATTTAGCAAAGTGCAGGAATTTCTCCAAAACAGCGCTTTCAGCCTGACATCAGCACCTTTTGTCCTTTTGGCACTGGGTACATCACTTTTTAGCAATTTTCAGCAAAGTGGACGAGTTTGCACAAAACAGCGTTTTCAGCCCGAGAGTAGCACGTTTTGTCTTTTTCGCACTGGGGGCACTACCTTTTAGCGATTTTCAGCAAAGTGCACGAGTGTCTGCCAGACAGAGATTTCAGCCTGAGATCAGCACGTTTTCTCATTTTTGCACTGGGCGCACAACTTCTTAGTGATTTCAGCAAAGTGCACAAGTTTGTACAAAACAGCCTTTTCAGCCCGAGATCAGCACGTTTTGTCATTTTCGTACTGGGCGCACAACCTTTTAGCGATTTCAGCAAAGTGCACACGTTTGTACAAAACAGCCTTTTCAGCCTAATATCAGCATGTTTTGTCATTTTTGCACTGAGCGAGCCACTTTTTAGCAATTTCCAGCAAAGTGAACGGGTTTGTTCAAAACACAGTTTTCAGCCCGAGATCAGAAGATTTTGCGATTTTTGCACTTTGCGCACCACTCTTTAGCGATTTTCCGCAAAGTGCGCGAGTTTGTGCAAATTAATGTTTTCAGCCCGAGATATGCACGTTTTCTCATTTTCGCACTGGGTGCACTACTTTTAAGCGATTTTCAGCAAGTGATTTTCAGCAAATGATTTTCAGCAAAGTGCACGGTTTGTACACAACAGCGTTTTCAGCCCGATATCAGCACGTTTTCTCGTTTTTGCACTGGGGAAACCACTGCTTAGAATTTTCAGTAAAGTGCACGGTTTGTACAAATCAGCGTTTTCAGCCCGATATCAGCACGTTTTCTCATTTTTGCACTGGGCACACCACTTTTTAGAGTTTTCAGTAAAGTACACGAGTTTGTACAAAACAGAAGTTTTCAGCCCGAGATCAGAACGTTTTGTCATTTTCGCACTGGGCGCACTACTTTCTAGTGATATTTAGCAAAGTGCAGGAGTTTCTTCAAAACAGCGCTTTCAGCCCGACATCAGCACCTTTTGTCCTTTTTGCACTGGGTACGCCACATTTTAGCAATTTTCAGCAAAGTGGACGAGTTTGCACAAAACAGCGTTTTCAGCCCGAGAGAAGCACGTTTTGTCTCTTTCGCACTGGGGGCACTACCTTTTAGCGATTTTCAGCAAAGTGCGCGAGTGTCTGCCAGACAGAGTTTTCAGCCTGAGATCAGCACGTTTTCTCATTTTTGCACTGGGCGCACAACCTTTTAGCGATTTCAGCAAAGTGCACGAGTTTGTACAAAACAGCCTTTTCAGCCCGAGATCGGCACATTTTGTCATTTTCGCACTGTGCACACCACTTTTTAGCGAATTTCAGCAAAGTGCACAAGTTTGTACAAAACAGCCTTTTCAGCCCGAGGGTAGCACCTTTTGTCTTTTTCGCACTGGGCGCACTACTTTCTAGTGATATTTAGCAAAGTGCAGGAGTTTCTCCAAAACAGCGCTTTCAGCCTGACATCAGCACCTTTTGTCATTTTTGCACTGGGTACATCACTTTTTAGCAATTTTCAGCAAAGTGGACGGGTTTGCACAAAACAGCGTTTTCAGCCCGAGAGTAGCACGTTTTGTCTTTTTCGCACTGGGGGCACTACCTTTTAGCGATTTTCAGCAAAGTGCACGAGTGTCTGCCAGACAGAGTTTTCAGCCTGAGATCAGCACGTTTTCTCATTTTTGCACTGGGCGCACAACCTTTTAGCGATTTCAGCAAAGTGCACGAGTTTGTACAAAACAGCCTTTTCAGCCCGAGATCGGCACATTTTGTCATTTTCGCACTGGGTACACCACTTTTTAGCGATTTTCAGCAAAGTGCACCAGTTTGTACAAAACAGCCTTTTCAGCCCGAGATCAGCACGTTTTGTCATTTTCGTACTGGGCGCACAACTTTTTAGTGGTTTTCAGCAAAGTGCAGGAGTTTGTACATAACAGCATTTTCAGCCTGATATCAGCACGTTTTGTCATTTTTGCACTGAGCGAACCACTTTTTAGCAATTTCCAGCAAAGTGAACGGGTTTGTTCAAAACACAGTTTTCAGCCCGAGATCAGAAGGTTTTGCGATTTCTGCACTTTGCACACCAGTCTTTAGCGATATTCCGCAAAGTGCACGAGTTTGTGCAAATTAATGTTTTCAGCCCGAGATATGCACGTTTTCTCATTTTCGCACTGGGTGCACTACTTTTAAGCGATTTTCAGCAAGTGATTTTCAGCAAATGATTTTCAGCAAAGTGCACGGTTTGTACACAACAGCGTTTTCAGCCCGATATCAGCACGTTTTCTCGTTTTTGCACTGGGGAAACCACTGCTTAGAATTTTCAGTAAAGTGCACGGTTTGTACAAATCAGCGTTTTCAGCCCGATATCAGCACGTTTTCTCATTTTTGCACTGGGCACACCACTTTTTAGAGTTTTCAGTAAAGTGCACGAGTTTGTACAAAACAGAAGTTTTCAGCCCGAGATCAGAACGTTTTGTCATTTTCGCACTGGGCACACTACTTTCTAGTGATAGTTAGCAAAGTGCAGGAGTTTCTTCAAAACAGCGCTTTCAGCCCGACATCAGCACCTTTTGTCCTTTTGGCACTGGGTACACCACATTTTAGCAATTTTCAGCAAAGTGGACGAGTTTGCACAAAACAGCGTTTTCAGCCCGAGAGTAGCACGTTTTGTCTTTTTCGCACTGGGCGCACTACCTTTTAGTGATTTTCAGCAAAGTGCACGAGTGTCTGCCAGAAAGAGTTTTCAGCCTGAGATCAGCACGTTTTCTCAGTTTTGCACTGGGCGCACAACCTTTTAGCGATTTCCAGCAAAATGAACGGGTTTGTTCAAAACACAGTTTTCAGCCCGTCATCAAAAGGTCTGCGATTTTTGCACTTTGCACACCACTCTTTAGCGATTTTCCGCAAAGTGCACGAGTTTGTGCAAATTAATGTTTTGAGCCCGATATCAGCACGTTTTCTCGTTTTTGCACTGGGGACACCACTTCTTAGAATTTTCAGTAAAGTGCACGGTTTGTACAAAACAGCGTTTTCAGCCCGATATCAGCACGTTTTCTCATTTTTGCACTGGGGACACCACTTCTTAGAGTTTTCAGTAAACTGCACGAGTTTGTACAAAACAGAAGTTTTCAGCACGAGATCAGCACGTTTTGTCATTTTTGCATTTGGTGCACCACTTTTTAGCGCTTTTCAGCAGCGTTTTCAGCCCGATATCAGCACGTCTTCTCATTTTTGCACTGGGGACACCAGTTCTTAGCGTTTTGAGTAAAGTGCACGGTTTGTACAAAACAGCGGTCTCAGCCCGATATCAGCACGTTTCTCATTTTTGCACTGGGGACACTACTTCTTAGCGTTTTCAGTAAAGTGCACGAGTTTTGTACAAAACAGAGGTTTTCAGCCCGAGATCAGAACGTTTTGTCATTTTCGCACTGGGCGCACCACTTTCTAGCGATATTTAGCAAAGTGCAGGAGTTTCTCCAAAACAGCGTTTTCAGCCCGACATCAGCACCTTTTGTTCTTTTCGCACTGGGTACACCACTTTTTAGCGATTTTCAGCAAAGTGGACGAGGTTGCACAAAACAGCGTTTTCAGCCCGATATCAGCACGTTTTATCGTTTTTGCACTGGGGACACTACTTCTTAGAGTTTTCAGTAAAGTGCGCGAGTTTGTACAAAACAGAAGTTTTCAGCACGACAGCAGCACGTTTTGTCATTTTCGCACTGAGTGCACTACTTTTAAGTGATTTTCAGCGAAGTGCACTAGTTTGTACAAAACAGCCTTTTGAGCCCAAGATCAGCAAGTTTTGTCATTTTTGCACTAGGTGCACCACTTTTTAGCGCTTTTCAGCAGCGTTTTCAGCCCGATATAATCACGTTTTCTCGTTTTTGCACTGGGGACACCACTTCTTCGAGTTTTCAGTAAAGTCCACGAGTTTGTACAAAACAGAAGTTTTCAGCCCAAGATCAGAACGTTTTGTTTTTTCGCACTGGGTACACCACTTTTTAGCGATTTTCAGCAAAGTGCACGGTTTGTACAAAACAGCGTTTTCAGCCCGATATCAGCACGTTTTCTCATTTTTGCACTGGGGACACCACTTCTTAGAGTTTTCAGTAAAGTGCACGAGTTTGTACAAAACAGAAGTTTTCAGCCCGAGATCAGAACGTTTTGTTTTTTCGCACTGGGTACACCACTTTTTAGCGATTTTCAGCAAAGTGGACGAGTTTGCACAAAACAGCGTTTTCAGCCCGAGATTAGCACGTTTTGTCTTTTTCGCACTGGGCGCACAACCTTTTAGCGATTTTCAGCAAAGTGCACGAGTTTGTACAAAACAGCCTTTTAAATTCAGTGCGGAAATGACAAAACGTGCTGATCTCGTTTTCAGCCCGAGATCAGCACGTTTTGTCATTTCCGCACTGGGCGAACCGCCTTTTAGCCATTTTTAGCAAAGTGCACGAGTTTGTGCAAAACAGCGTTTTCAGCTCGAGATCAGCAGGTTTTGTCATTTTTGCACTAGGTGCACCACTTTTTAGCGCTTTTCAGCAGCGTTTTCAGCCCGATATCAGCACGTTTTCTCGTTTTTGCACTGGGGACACCACTTCTTAGAATTTTCAGTTAAGTGCACGGTTTGTACAAAACAGACGTTTTCAGCCCGATATCAGCACGTTTTATCGTTTTTGCACTGAGGACACTACTTCTTAGAGTTTTCAGTAAAGTGCACGAGTTTGTACAAAACTGAAGTTTTCAGCACGAGTTCAGCACGTTTTGTCATTCTCGCACTGAGTGCACTACTTTTAAGTGATTTTCAGCAAAGTGCACTAGTTTGTAGAAAACAGCCTTTTGAGCCCAAGATCAGCACGTTTTTTCATTCTTGCACTAGGTGCACCACTTTTTAGCGCTTTTCAGCAAAGTTTTCAGGCCGAGATCAGCAGGTTATGTCATTTTTGTACTGGGCACACCACTTTTTAGAGTTTTCAGTGGGCCCTAATATGGACTAATTTTGCTAGGCATTAAACAACCCCATAACGTACAGAGTATCCTAAAGACACCGAAAGCGTTATAAAACCTACAGTTTGAGCTTTCTCACGAAACTGTTGAAAACCGACTTTTGCAGGGACCTACAAAGAGCAAAGTCACCATATAATGTACCCAATTTAAACTTGCAGAATATGCTACAGACACGGAGATCGTTATAAAACCGACGATCAAAGGTGTTCCAAGCAATTGTAAAAAACGCCAGTTTTCCTGTGACCCACTGTGGACCAATTACGCTACTCATCGCACACCCCTCAAACTGCCGGGCAGAATATGCTACTGACACCGAGAGCATTATAAATTCTATCACGTAAGCTCTCTCAAGCAACATTTAAAAAATCCACTTTTCTAAAGACCCACAATGCAGAAATTGGGCCACGCATCGCACAGGCTTCTCAAGAGCAGAATATCTCACAAACACTAAAAGCATTACATAGCGAGAACCACTAAGGATGAAGTTTTGCTCCACATCAAACAAGCCCAAAACGTGCAGAGAAAGCTACCGACACCGAAAGCATTATAAAACCTATAATTTGAGCTGTCTCGAGCAACTGTTTAAAATCGACTTTTCCAGGGAGCAACAATGAGCAAAATCATTATGCATTTGAAACTTGCAGCATATGCTACAGGAACCGACGATGAAGGGTGCTCCGAGAATTTCTTAAAAACGCGAATTTCCCTGTGACCCACTTTGCACCACTTATGCTACGCTTCGAACAAGCCTAAAACGCGCAGAATTTGCTACTGACATCATAAGTATTACGGTTTGAGGTTTCTCGAGCCTACGGTTTTGCTACGGTTTATCTACGGTTTGCCCTGTCTTGAAAAACTGTTCAAAATGGCCTTTCACTGGGACTCACAAAGAGCAAGGTCAGAATGCATTGTACACACCTCAAACTAGCGGAATATGCTTCATACACCGGGAGCATTATAAAACCTATTGCTTTAGTTGTCTCGAGCAACTTTTAAAAAATCCACTTTTTTAATGAGCCACAGTGCAGAAATTTGGCCACGCATCGCACAGGCATCTTAAGAGCAGAATATCTCACAGACACCAAAAGTATTAGAAAGCCGATGCTTTGAGAAGTTCCACGCTACTCTTGAGAAATGCAGTTTTCCTCCGACCCACAGTGAAAAAAACTCACTGTGCAACAAACTCCCCTCAAATTTAAGAATACCCCACAGGAAAGCTGATGATTTGAGGAGTTCCTAAAGGTCTAAAAAATCCAGTTTTCTTGAGTCCCACTGTGGTCAAATTTTGCTACGCATCGAGCAAGCCCAAAACGTGCAAAATATGCTATAGACACCGAAAATATTATAAAACCTATGGTTTGAGCTGTCTCGAGCAACTGTTGAGCATCGACATCACCATGCATTGTACACACTTCAAACTTGCAGAATATGCTACAGATACAGAGGGTTATAAAACCGACGATGAAAAGTGTTCCGAGAAATTCTTAAAAACGCTAGTTTTCCTGTGACCCACTTTGAACCAATTATGCTACGCATCGAACAAGGCTAAAACGTACAGAATATGGTTTGAGGTGTCTCCAGCAACTCTTGAAAATTTGACTTTTGCTGTGACTCACAAAGAACAAAGAGCGCTACGCAGCGCACACTTGCAGAATATGCTACAGACACCCAAAGCATAACAAAAAGTATTGCTTGAGCTGTCTCAAGCAACTTTTCAAAGATCCACTTTTCTAATGACCCACAATGCAAAAATATGGCCATGTATCGCACAGGCTTCTAAAGAACAGAATATCTCACCCACACCAGAAGCATTACAAAGCCGATGATTTCAGGAGTTCCGCACTACTCTTGAGAAATGGAGTTTTCCACAGACCCACAATGAAAAAATTTGCTGTGCAACGCAGTGCCCTAAAACTTCAAGAATATCCTACAGAGATCAAAAGCATTTTAAAATCGACAGTTTGGTGGATCGCCCGAAAATCTTGAAAAATCCAGTTTTCCAGAGAACCACTATGTACGAAGTTTTGCTACGCATGAAAAAAGCCCAGAACGTGCAGAATAAGCTACATGGACACCGAAAGCATTACAAAACCTATGATTTAAGTTGTCTCGAGCAACTGTTGAATATCGACTTTTTCAGGGAGCGACAATGAGCAAAGTCACCATGCAATTTACACACCTGAAACTTGCACAATATGCTACAGACACCGAAAAGTAATCCCCGCAATTCTTAAAAACGCGAATTCTCCCGTGACCCGCTGTGGACCAGTAATGCTACACATCGAACAACCCTAAAACGTGCAGAATATGCTACTGACGCGAGAAGCAGTATAAATAGTATGATTTGTGTTGTCTCGAAAAAATTTTGAATATCGACTTTTGCAGGGACCCAGAAAGAGTCACTGTCACCATCCCTTGTACACACCTCAAAGTTACAGAATTTGCAACAGACACGGAGAGAGCGGAACCAGAGAGCGTTATAAAACCGATGATGAAAGGTGTTCCGAGCAACTCTGAAAAACGCAAGTTTTCGCTTGTTTGTCCTGTCACGAGCAACTGTTGAATATCGACTCTCGAGGTACCCACAAAGAGCAAAGTCACTATGCATCGTACACGCTAGAACTTTCAGAATATGCTACAGACACCGAGCGCATTATAAAATCTTTGCCTTGAGCTGTCTGAAGTAACTTTAAAAAAAACACTTTTCTAATGACCCACAACGAAGTAATGTGGCCACACATTGGACAGACTTCTAAAGAGCAGAATAACTCACAGACACCAAAAGCATTATAAAGCCGATGATTTAAGGAGTTCCACGCCACTCGTGAGAAATAGAGTTTACCTCCGACCCACAATGAAAAAAACTCACTGTGCAACACGCTGCCCTAAAACTTCAAGAACATGCCACAGAGATCAAAAGCATTTTAAAATCGACAGCTTGCGGCGTTCCCCGCAACTCTTGAAAAATCTAGTTTTCCTAAGGCCCCACTATGGACAAATTTTGCTAGCCATCAAAGAAGCCCAAAACATGAACAAACACCGAAAGTATTATAAAACCAATGATTTGAGAATTCTCGAGCAACTGTTGAAAATCGACTTTTCCAGGGACCACAAAGAGCAAACTCACCATGCATTGTACATACCTCAAACTTCCAGAATATGCTACAGAAACCGACACCGTTATAGAACCGACGGTGAAAGGTGTTCCAAGCCCAAGCAATTTTTAAAAACGCGAGTTTTCCTGTGACCCACTGTGCACCAATTATGGTACGCATCGAACCAGACTAAAACGTGCAGACTATGCTACTGACACGACAATCATTATAAAACGTATGGTTTGACTTGTTTCGGGCATCCCTTGAAAGTCGACTTTTCCTGTGTCCCACAAAGAGGAAGGTCACCATGCATCGTACACACGTCAAACTTAGAGAATATGCCACAGACACCGAGAGCATTATAAAACCTATGGCTTGAGCTGTGTCGAGCAACTTTTAAAAAATCCACTTTTCTAATAACCCACAATGCAGAAATTTGGCCACGCATCGCACAGACGTCTAAAGAGCAGAATATCCCACCGACACCAAAAGCATTAGAAAGGCAATGATTTTAGGAGTTCGACGCTACTTTTGAGAAATGGAGTTTTCCTCAGACCCACAATGAAAAGAACTCACTGGGTAACGCACCGCCCTAAAACTTCAAGAATATGCTACAGAGGTCGAAAGCATTTTAAAATCGACAATTTTGGGGTGTTTCCCGCAGCTCTTGTTGAACCGTTGTAGAACCGACGATGAAAGGTGTTCTGAGCAATTCTTAAAAACGCGAGTTTTTCAGTGGCCTACTGTGCACCAATTATGGTACGCATCGAACCAGCCTAAAACGTACAGAATATGCCTGTGACACCATAACCATTATGAAATCTAGGGTTTGAGCTGTCTCGAGCAGCTTTTAAAAATCGACTTTTCCAGAAACCCACAAGGAGCAAAGTTCGCTATGAATCGTACACACCTCAAACTTGCAGAATATGCTACAGAAACGAAGAGGCATTATAAAAACGATGGCTTGAACTGTTTAAAGCAACTTTTATAAAATCCACTTTTCTAATGACTTACAGTGCAGAAATTTGGCCAAGCATAGCACAGACTTCTAAAGAGCAGAATATCCCACAGACATTAAAAGCATTATAAAGCCGATGATTTGAACAGTTCTGCGGTACTCTTGAGAAGTGGAGTTTCTCTCCGATCAACAATGAAAAAAATTGCTGTGCAACGCCATGCCCCCTAAAATTTAAGAATATCCCAAAGAAAAGCTGATGATTTGAGGAGTTCCCCAAAGCTCTTGAGAAATCCAGTTTTCCTGAGCCCCACTATGGTCAAATTTTGCTACGCATCGAACAAGCCCAAAACGTGCAGAATATGCTACAGACACCGAAAGCATTATAAAACCTATGGTTTGAGCTGTCTCGAGCAGCTGTTGAAAATTGACTTTTCCAGGGACCCCCAGAGACCAAAGTCGCCATGCATTGTACACAACTAACGCTTGCAAAATATGCTACAGAAACAAAGAGCGTTACAAAACCGACGATGAAAGGTGTTCGAGCAATTCTTAAAAACGCGCGTTCTCATGTGGACAAATTATGCTACGCATCCAACAAGACTAAAACGTGCCAAATATGCCTCTGAAACCACAAACGTTATATGTTCTCTGCTGCTCTGATGGTCTGATGGTCTGAGCTGCCTCGAGGAACTCTTGAAAAATCGACTTTTCCAGGGACCCACAAAGAGCAAAGTTCGCTATGCATCGTACACACCTCAAACTTCCAGAAGATGCTACAGATTTCGAGAGCAGTATAAAAACTAGGGCTTGGGCTGCCTCGGACAACTTCTAAGAAATCCACTTTTCTAATGACCCACAATGCAGAAATTTGGTCACGCATCGCACAGGCTTCTAAACAGTAGAATATCCCACAGACATTAAAAGCATTACAAAGCCGATGATTTGAACAGTTCCGCGCTACTCTCCCACCCGCAATGAAAAAACTTCGCTGTGCAACGCACTGCCTTAAAATTCAAGAAGACCTTGCAGAAAAGCTGATGATTTGAGGAGTTCCCCAAAGCTCTTGAGAAATCCAGTTTTCCTGAGCCCCACTATGGTCAAATTTTGCTACGCATCGAACAAGCCCAAAACGTGCAGAATATGCTACAGACACCGAAAGCATTATAAAACCTATGGTTTGAGCTGTCTCGAGCAGCTGTTGAAAATCGACTTTTCCAGGGACCCCCAGAGACCAAAGTCGCCATGCATTGTACACAACTAACGCTTGCAAAATATGCTACAGAAACAGAGAGCGTTATAAAACCGACGATGAAAGGTGTTCGAGCAATTCTTAAAAACGCGAGTTCTCATGTGGACAAATTATGCTACGCATCCAACAAGCCTAAAACGTGCAGAATATGCCTTTGACACCACAAACGTTATAAAACCTATGGTCTGAGCTGCCTCGAGGAACTCTTGAAAAATCGACTTTTCCAGGGGCCCACAAAGAGCAAAGTTCGCTATGTATCGTACACACCTCAAACTTCCAGAAGATGCTACAGATTTCAAGAGCAGTATAAAAACTAGGGCTTGGGCTGCCTCGGACAAATTCTAAAAAATCCACTTTTCTAATGACCCACAATGCAGAAATTTGGCCACGCTCCGCACAGGCTTCTAAAGAGCAGAATATCCCACAGACACCAACAGCTTTAGAAAGCCAATGATTTAAGGAGTTCCGCACTGCTCTTTAGAAATAAAGTTTCTCTCCGACCCGCGATGAAAAAAACTCATTGTGCAACGCACTGCGCTAAAACGTCCAGAATATGCTACAGAGATCAAAGGCATATTAAAATCGACAATTTGTGGCGTTTCCCTTAGCCCTTACAAAATCTAGTTTTCTGAGCCGCAATGTGGACAAATTTTGTTACACATCAAACAAGCCCAAAACGGGCAGGGTATGCTAAAGACCCCGAAAGCATTATGAAATCTATGGTTTGAGCTGTCCTGAGCTGTTTAAATTCGACTTTCCCAGGGACCCACAAAGAGCAAAGTCACCATGCATTATACACACCTCCAACTTGCAGAATATGCTACAGACACCGAGCGCGTTATAAAACCGACGATAAAAGGTGTTCCGAGCAATTCTTAAAAACGGAAGTTTTCCTGTGACCCACTGTGGACCAGTTATGCTACGCATCGTACACACCTGAAACTCCTCAAATCATCGGCTTTATAATGCCTTTGGTGTCCGTGGGATATTCTGCACTTTAGAAGCCTTGCAATGCATGGCCAATTTCTGCATTGTAAGTCAGTAGGAAAGTAAATTATTAAAAGTTCCCCGAGACAGTTCAAGCTATAGGTTTTTATAATGCTCTCGGTGTCTGTAGCATATTCTGCAAGTCTGAGGTGTGTACCATTTATGGCGAACTTTGCTCTTTGTGGGAAAAGTCAATTTTTCTGAGGACCACTGTGGACAAATGTTGCTGCGCATCGAACTAGCCCAAAACGTGCAGAATATTCTACAGACACCGAAAGCATTATAAAACCCCAGGTTCGAGCTGTTTCGGGCAACCGTTGAATATCGACTTTTCCAGGGACCCACAAAATGCACTATGCATTGCACACACCTTAAACTTGCAGAATATGCTATAGACATCGAGAGCGTTATAAAACTGACGATGAAAGGTGTTCGGGGCAATTCTTAAAAAACGCCAGTTTTCTTGTGTCCCACGTTGGACCAATTATGCTACGCATCGAACAAACCTAAAACGTGCAGAATATGCTACAGACACCACAATCATCATAAAACCTATGGTTTGAGCCGTCTCGAGCAACTCTTGAAAATCGACTTTTCCGGTGACCCGCGCTGCAGAAATTTGGCCACGCATCGCACAGGCTTCTAAAGTGCAGAATGTCCCACAGACACCAAGAGGGCTATAAACCCGATGTTTTGAAGAGTTCCGCGCTACTCTTGAGAAATTGAGTTTTAAAGAATCTGCTAGAGACATCAAAAGCATTTTAAAATCGACAATTTGGGGCGTTCCACGCAACTCTTGAAAAGTCCAGTTTTCCTGAGCCTCGCTGTGGACAAATTTCGGTACGTATCAGACAAGCCTAAAAAGTGCAGAATATTCTACGATCACCGAAAACATGATAAGGCCTATGCTTTGAGCTGTCTCGAGCAACTTGAAAATCGACTTTTCCAGGGACCCACAAAGAGCAAAGTCACTACACAAATCAAACTTGCACAATATGCTACAGACGCCGAGAGCGTTGTGAACGGTATTGGATTCCGTCCAATAGTTGCACAATAAGTAGTAGCACAATACGTAGTACGTAGTAGCACAATACGTATACGTAGTTGCACAATACGTATACGTAGTAGTTAATCATTGCTCTGGTGTATTGCGTATTGTGTGAGAACCCAGGGTCGACCAGGGCTGTTATCATATCACAGTAGATCTTAGCCCAGTAGCTTTCGTATTTTATTTCAATCGTGTCCTTCCCACTATGCCTTTAAAAAGCCGCTACACTAAGAAATCACAAGAGCAATGCACTCCTGAGAGCACCTGGCTCTCGAAATTCTGTCGTGCAAATGACATTCCTGAAGAGGTCATGGACGTGCAGGCTCAGTACCAGATCAACTCGAAGTCGTTCTTCGCCGCCATGACGGAACAGGATTTCGCGGACATGGGTTTTGTTGTGGGACAAAAAATCCTGCTTCGGCGCGTGCTTTCACGCCTTTGGCAAGACGATGAGGATCCCCCTGCTAGTGAAGCTGTATCTTCAGAGGAGGCTTGTCCTTCTCCCAGGATTAGACTTCCATCAGGAGCTTTTTAACATTGAAGGGGCGTTTTCCACCTCTTCCCCGAGCAAGGATGGAGAATATCCCACAAACACCAATGAGGATTTGAAGAGTTCTGCGCTACTCTAGAGAAATGGAGTTTTTCAAGAATATGCTACAGGCATCAAAGGAATTATAAAATCGACAACTTGGGGCGTTCCCCGAAACTCTTAAAAAATCCAGTTTTTCTGAGCCCCACTGTGGACAAATTTTGCTACGCATCGAACAAGCCCAAAACGTGCAGAATATGCTACAGACACCGAAAGCATTATAAAACCTATGGTTTGAGCCGTCTTGAGCAACTCTTGAAAAATCGACTTTTCCAGTGACCCATAAGAGCAAAGTTCGTCGTACACACCTCAAACTTGCACAATGCAGAAATTTGGCCACGCATCGCACAGGCTTTTAAAGTGCAGAATATCCTGCAAACACTAAAAGCATTATAAAGCCGATTATGTGAAGAGTTTTGCGCTACGTTTGAGAAATGGAGTTTTTCTCCGACCCACATTGAAAAAAATTCGCTCTGCAACGTACTGCGCTAAAACTCCAAGATTATGGTACAGACATCAAAAGCAATATAAAATCAACAATTTGGGAGTGTTTCCCGCAACTCTTGAAAAATCCAGTTTTCCTGAGACGCACTGTGGACAAATTTTGCCACGCGTCGAACAAGCCCAAAACCTGCAGAATATGCAGGCCCGTAACCAGGATTTTATGTGGGGGGGTTGCTAACGAGGGAAAAGTAGACCAGACTACCGAAATGTATTTTTTATTGTCTGATCCATTTATATAGGAAAGTAGTAATACATGAGGAATTGTAATGGCAAAGTACACAGTAGGAATTGAATATTACATTATTCGAAAAAATTGTTTGAATAAAGTTATAAACGACTTATTTTACAATGTAAAATGATACCTCAAAATACTGCGGAACTAATCCTTCAGGACTGTCCCGAGTTTCAGCCTCCGTGGGTGTTTGGTGGCAAACAGATTTACCACCTCATCCAAATCAATTTTATCTTGATAATGGATGTGCATTAGTGCTAGGGACGACAGCCTTTCTTGGTCCATGCAAATGTCGTCGTGGTCAGCTAACATCTGCAGAGCCGCTAAGAAGTTGCCTATATTCCCACTACTCTCACCTTGCAAGACTTCGTTATCTCCACGCAGGGCAATGCACTGTCGACCACAGAAAAGGATGGCTTCTGAAACACATTTAACGATGTGCCTATTTCTGATAATATTCTTCCTCTTCTCGTCATCTATTCGGTTGTTCACGTTTTGCTCTGGTTTTTCAACAGAATTAAGGAAGGATTCGGTGTCGTGATGGTACTTCATTTGCTCATGTCTTTTTGCCTTTTCTTGAAGCTTACGCCAATTTATGAAAGGCTTGTTAACAAAAGCCCCTTATCTTTGCTGCAATGCATAGGGCATAGGTACCATCAAAGCACAATGTTTATAGAATACTCCATCTACTGAAGGACTGTAGACCATCCATGGGTACTCACTAACGTATAGTGACTGAAACCCTCTTTGCCAATGATGAAGAAATCGCATTGGAAACTTGTAGTTAATCCGCGATGCGACAAAATGACTCTTAATCGTGATATTTCTGACCAACTGGCAGCTTATTTGCGGAAAAACCAAATTCCTCAGAGGCCGTCAAAATCTTCCCGATGTCATTTATTTCTTGTTGCATCACTGGCTCTAAGTGATGCCGCGTTAGATTGCCATCGGTATTCTCAGGTACTGGAGCTTGCGCAGTCTCTACAATTTTATTAACAGTGCCCAATTGTTACGAAAGTACACATCGGCTTCTCATAGAATATTGACATCAGGAAATGACGATAAGATACCAGTAGAAACATAAAATGTATTTTCCCTCTTTGTGACTCGAAATCTTCTATTTTGATGGTTTAGGATGCCTGTGGATTTCCAGAAGATGATGCTTTAGATTAACCCTCCCCCAGTCCCTCTTCGAATTGTTATTCTGTGTTCCCTTACTGCCTCTTTATTAAGCGATATAATTTTGTTTAATATTAAGGATAGCGAGTTAATCTCAGAGCATAACACTGGGATCAAGACTGGTGGACATTGCGAAAACAAGCGTGATTTACCTTCTATATCTCGCTGTAAAACTGTAGTTAACTGAGATAGATCTGAAGTCGTGGTCTCAGCCGGATTTCAGTTGCAGACTGCACTGTCATTGTCAGTGTCTGATCTGATGGCTCCTGACGGGGCACTTTACTGATCTATGTATCGAGAGACTGGCAAGATTTAGCTGCAGCCTTCCTCTTTCTATTTTTCTGTTCTCTCCTACCCATAAGATATTACACAAAAAACTGATTTTGCATCTTCGGGTGTTCGTGCGCTCGTACAAATAGAGAATGCTACCCGACGCGTTAGCAGACGTGTCTAACAAAAATCGTGAGATCGCTCCCTTGTCATCGGCTCGCTCGTCTAAACTCCCGTGTAAAGCGTGCAGCACGTTAATTTCATTATCCATTTTTGGTGTGTTCCTTTGGGAGGATCCGGATCAGGATTTCTGATCCGTCGCGTTCCTTTGAACGAATCCATTTTCAGATCAGTGAGCTATCGAATCCACTCTGGACAAGGATTCATCGGATTACTGATCTGAGCAATCCGAAAACGGATCATCGGATTGGTGATCCACCGCGTTTCTTTGGATAAAGAATCCGAAATTTATCCAGTGCGCAGCGGTTTTCGCTGTGAATGGTGCATTTCCCGCTCGGAGATATTCGACATTCGTGGTAAGTAGACATCAAAAATATCGTAATTTAGCCCTGTTTCTGCCCGCACCTATTTACATTCGTCACAAAATGGACGAAGTACAAATTGTTGAAGTGGCTTGTACAAAAACTGTCGGTTTTACCACGAAATTGCCATAAAGGTGACTGCAGTTCTTGACATTCGAAAATGACTTCGAAAATCCGATAAACTATACAGTGGGACAGTGCGTTCAAAGTAGCTGTTAATGTGGATACGGTTTTTCCTTTCCTTACTGCTGATCATCAGGAGAAACAGGAATTCATCATCATCACAACTGGTTGTTTCTAGAATCGCTGAATCATCAGCAAGTTCGTTTAATAGCACAACTGCTGCACTACGCGTGGCGGCCACATGTTGTTTACGTTTTCAATAGTTGGTGCCTTTCAGTGGGTTTCCGATCACGTGCGCTGCGATTTCGTGCCTGAGGTCAAGGTAACTGATCCTACATATAAAACCTCGTTCCTTTGATGCATCATGATCCGAGTGATCTTGGATCACTGATCCTGATCTGGATCATCCCAAAGGGAAGCACCCTCGGGACATCTTTACGCTCATTCAAATGTTCTGATGGCTCGGGCTACTAGAGTGCAGCTGGTTTAAGTTTGCCATTGAATACGTTACTGCTATTTTCACTGTTTCGTTTTGTTTAACTATGACTAGTAAGTTTTAAAGATTTACTAGTATCCTTCAGTTTAACCAACTGTACTCCTTAACGTGGACATTGAGTGTCAAAATGTGGACCTTTGGGACCTGTGGGGAGGGGGGGGGGTGCGAACGCACCCCGTGCACCCCTCTGGTTACGGGCCCGATATGCTACAGACACCACAAGCATTGCAAAACCTATGGTTTAAGTTGTCTCGAGCAACTCTTGAAAAATCGACTTTTTTCAGTGACCCACAAAGAGCAGAGTCACTTATGCATCGTACACACCTGAAACTCGCGGAATATGCTACAGAAACCGAGAGCGTCATAAAACCGACGATGAAAGGTGTTCCGAGCAACTCTTAAAAACGCGAGTTTTCCTGCAAACCACTGTAACCAGCTGTCTCTTTTTACAAATATATATTTGTAAAAATCCTGTCCCGAAATATGTATTTCCAAATGTAGCATATCAATATTGTTTAAGTTCCAGCCCGATTCAGCGCTTCTAGACCGAGATTATTTGTTCCTGGCAGTTTGTAGCCTTTAGCCTCCAAGCCTTTGATGCGTGTTATAGT
>OZ024896.1:24570491-24610491 GCA_964017195.1 Siderastrea radians
ACGTAATTTATATTCTTGTACAAACATTGAAGGGAAACCCCCTTAACAACTCAAGCTTGAAAAAACAAATTAATATTCACAGACAGATTACATTAATTCATAATCAAAATATTCATTACCGTCAGCAGACATTTTGAGACCTATTTTATAAACAAATTGATAAGATTCATCTTCAAGATCTTCAGCAAGACGTTTAGGAGCCCATACAAGAAGTTTATCTCCACATTTTGTTTTTAAAGTTAAAATAGCTGAAAGCCCATATTTACTTTCCCGGTGTGAAACTTTTTTAATTTTGTACACATCGTCTGAAATATTTCTCCATTTTAAAATTTCTCTTCTTTTAAAACTTTCTTTAGTTGGCCATTCTTCTGAGATTTCTTGTTGATCTATAAATACATTCTCTGTTGGCCAGTCTTGTGAGATCGCTTGTTGATCTGTACAGACATCCATAGTAAGATGTGTTGAAGATACATTTGTTTAATAGCGTGTACTTATCTGCTCGAGGTGAAATTCTGTGAAGCGCATGCGTAAATATTCAATTATTGCGACACTTAGGTGAAGGACAGAAAAAGGGTACCATAAGGAATAGAAGAAGAAAAGCGTGTTTAATATATATTGAAATTGATCCATATTTATTAGTTTAGTGGGGTGATAGTTGACTATTATCTGAACCATGACCGCGGTTGCCAAGGAAATGCCTCCTGACAACGGCGGTCATAAAATGACCGCGGTTTCCAAGGAGATTCAACCTCTTGACAACATACTGTTAACAGGGGGTGCTCAGAAATCCCGAGGGATTTCAAACCTCGCTCCCAGAGGTAAAATGTGGAATGGACAACCACCTTGTCAGCGGTGAAATCCTCACTTCGGTGAGGTGAAAGTCCAAGCCGAGGCTAGGCAAGAACAACTACCGCGCAGGAAAAATCGTATTATGGAACAATATCTTGTCCTGAAATGGGGTAGCCATCTTTGTCACGAGTTGGTAACAATATTTTTGAAACATATTCACGAGTAATCAATCTTATTTGCAAAATTTCGGGGGGCGTGAGAAGCTCAACAAGGTGATAGCAAATAGCTTGCAAAATTGCAATCATTTCGAAAGATATATGATTACTTTGAAATTCTACAATTGAGTGAATTTTTTTCATACTTTCTTTGAACAGATAGCAGAATTTCCATACAATGATCAGTGACGAAATTATCTATCATTTTCAATCTATCAAGAAAGACCTTCTCGTCGAAAGCTTCGCCTCTGAGGTAAAAGCGAATCTCATCAAGGATTTTTTGGTATTCGATACGGGCAAAATTTGCTTGTTCTGTTTTCTTATCGTATTTCTTAAGGCTTGCCACTGCTTTCAAAGTAAGACCAACACCAGTTAAAGTTGCCATGACAACTGGGTTCAACGTAATTCCTCCGGCTACTGCGGCACTAATAATTAACTTGCCAGCTGAAAGATTACAAACAAAATTTTTTCTTCGAAAACCGCGGTACAACTTTTCGTAGCCATAATGTTTCTTGTGGTAATAGGCATATAAATCTTTCATTTTTTTAACTTTCTCTTTAGAAAGTGTTTGATCGATGTGGTTGAATTCAAAAATATCCCGCATTGTGTATTATATAATGTATGAAAAAATATTCATGGCACTCTATATTTAACCAACATTAAGAATTTTTCTTTTTTGAAATTTGAAGAATGCAATTGCACCATAAAAAGACCATTTGGTATTTCTAAATTAATATCTATTGTCTGTTTTTGAAGTGATTGTGTTGAAGTGAAAGTTTTTGGAGGAACACCACCTTGAAATATTTTTAAAGGAATAGGTGGAAATGGGCCTGAGATTTTTTTATATAATACTGTTATATTTAATATATAGCTTTTTTCTGGAAGGAGTAAATTAAAATGACCATTTAATGAAAAAAATGTTTCACCATTTTTCGTATCTAAATGTCCATATAAGTAATAAATGGAACCATTCAAATTATGTCCGTTTAAAGAAAGATCTGTTTCCATAACCATTTTTCCATTTTCAATAACAAAGGCGGTGTCATAGACACTTGGATCAACGTCTGAAATTGTTTCTTTAACACCATAAACAATAAGATGACCAAATTGTTAAAAATGATGGATTACTAATTGTACCGTGCAGATCAAGATAAAGAAAATGTGGAGGTGAGCTACCCCATCTGTGAAAATTGATAACTGTTTTGGTGTACTTCTCGAATGTTTTTGTTGCATAATTAAAAATTGAAATCGTCGTTGCTTGGGGTGTTACACTCAACTCATTCATTTCCGGCGGAAACCACTCTACAACCACTGTGTAATAACCGACCGGAAGTTTATATAAGTTAAAACCGAGGCGCGACTGGTACTGGTTGGGTGAGCTTTTTTCAAACAGGAATTTGAGTTGGTAAGCTTTTTTATTAATTTGATGTGGAGAATTGGGAAAATCGTTAATACCCAAAACCTCGATATTGTTTTCACTCGAAGATTCATCAGTGTCTTCCATCAAGTATCTGAAGGCGTCCTTTTTTGTCCCGAGTTAATGATCTGAGATTCATGAATTTTTTGAGTGACAAGATCTCTCATAGTTGTTATTTCATTTTGCATAAAATCAACATTAACTGCGGATTTCGAATCTTTGTAATCGGTTTGTAAGTTAATAATTTTATTATTATTTAAATTCAAGTTTCCAGACATATTGTTACTACCATCAACTTTGAGAAACTTCTCGTTCGTCAAACCATCAATTCTGGAGTCAACAAACTCGGCACATGCGGCGTCTCTTGGGTTTGATGGAAGATCAAGATTGATAATCGAATAATTTTTCATGTCAATATCGTCTTCTTTATCCAGTTTTTTCGCAAGCTGATTATCGACATATTTTTTGTTTGTGGCTTGATCTGTCAGTACTGGGTCTTTTACGTTGTAGATTGTATTATTGTTCATATTGATACTTGCTTCCATTTGCCCGCCTTCTTTTTTCGAAAGAAAGATATTTCTCGTGTCTTGATAGTTTATTACCTTTGTCAGATCACCGCGGACAGGATAAGGGTTGCTTTTTAATCGCAAAATATCGTACTTATTTTGCATGTCAATATTAGCAGAACCGCTGGCACTACCCTGAGGGCCACGATCACCTTTATCGCCCTTGTCGCCCTTGTCGCCTTTTAAACCCCGTGGTCCTTGTGCCCCCTCCTGACCTTGTGGTCCAGCGGACCCTTTTTCACCTCTTGGACCATTAGGACCTTGTGGTCCTCCTGGGCCTTTATCACCCTTCGGTCCAGGAGGACCCTCAGGACCAGGAGGACCCCCTGGGCCAGGAGGACCCACTTTTCCACTTTCACTCACCGTTTGGCTAGTTCCACCTATTTGACTGTTAATATACCCCATTATATATCTTCATCAAAATTTTTTTCATTAATTTTTGGGGTTTGTCATAGTAAAAGAAAGAATATTTTTTATCGGTGGCGCGATCTAAAGCGTCATGATCCACACCTATTTCGTCTGCAATCCGTTTGTTTTCTCTTGGAAGAAATCTGAAAATACAAAAATGGCTGCAGTTATCACGGATGTTTTTCGGCACCTTGTAAAAAGTTTGAGTGAGGTAAATAACGCAGCAGTTTCTGTGACGCCCGTTGATAAAATAATTAATGATGCGGTTTTGGTTGCTTTCACAAACAAGATCATCAAAAACAACTATTTTTTGGGTGTCCACCGGAAGCTCTTCGAGTGGAATGATTTCATCACCATGAGCCTCGATAACCTCATAACCAACCTTGGGGTTGATTAGTTCAGCAAAATCCTGCAAACGAGCCTGGTATTTGTTTTGGTGCAGGTTCTTTGAAAAGAGGTAAATTTTATCCTACTCTAACAACTCATAAAGCATATGCAGTAATGTGTTTGTTTTACCAGAATTACTGGGCCCACAAATTAACATCCGAAAAACATCTGCTGGCATACAAGGGTGACCTTGCTTGTAGTCACTCTCGGAAGAACCTGGGTCATAATTTGGAATCTTCATTTTTTTTTCGCTTCTATATATTCACGCTGGAAATATGTCAATGAAAAAATGGCAACAATTGGCTAAAGAAAAGTCAGCGATTGATCAGCAAACAGAAGAAATTCACCAAAAATTTAGAATGGATAAGATAAACAAAGAGTTTGGTCAGCTTTCAGGGGAGGAGCTTTTTAAACCAATCACAAAAAGGCTTGATGGAAAAAGCAGCGTCAATGTTGAAGAAGAAGAAGAAGAAGTTCCTGATTACACAATGGATGAATTTGACGAAATCAACCCTTTTGATTATGAATTCAGACCGGATGCACCATCACCAGAACCATCACCACCACCACCAACACCACCACCACCACCTTATCAAGAATTTGATGGTGATGATTTACCACTACCACCCCCACCGCTGATGGAAGAAACATCCACACGTAAAGAGTGGGGGATGCCGGGACCGGTTGAGCTAGAATATCCCAGTGAAGCAATCTTGTTGCAAAATATCAATCGGCTCATTACCATAAAAGGACAAAGTAGGAAAATCGAAATTAGGTTTGAAAGGCAAAACCATTGCGGAACTCAAAAAATGAGAGATGATATCAATAAAAGAAGGGAAACCCAACCTCTTACGAAACGGTTACAGGAGGGGAAACAGAGACTAAAGTCCACTCCACTACCCAAAAAAAGAGAAACAACCCAAACTCCTCTTGAAAAAGCTGTCGCGAGCCGAAGACCTGTTTTTGAATTTTCTGACAATGAAGATGACTCTTATGAACAGGTTTGGGAAACCGAAGGAAGCGGCGTCG
Organism: Siderastrea radians; assembly: GCA_964017195.1. Classification (NCBI taxonomy): domain Eukaryota; kingdom Metazoa; phylum Cnidaria; class Anthozoa; order Scleractinia; family Rhizangiidae; genus Siderastrea; species Siderastrea radians. The sequence goes on from OZ024896.1 coordinate 24,575,303, forward strand.
CTGATGAAGCTGAAAAATTGATCAACCAACTTTATGTGAGTTTAGGATCAATAAAAGCAGGAAACAACTCGATAAAACTTAAAAATCAGGTATTATATCTCTTGATTCACTTGTTGAACTCGGCACAATCAATAAAAAGCAAAAGAAAAAAATTATTTCTGATTATATACACCAATAATGAGCTTTGATATACTGCTTGACTCGAGCCTCGCAAAACTAGAAAGAGGTGGAGAACGGAATGTTTCACACGATTTTACAGTGAAGTTTCATCCTCCGATCAAATTGGGCGAAGGAAACTACAAAGCCGCGCTGAACAGACTTATCACAATGAGTTACTCCTGGAACAACATCGATTCTCGTTATGATAACAACAAAATTCGCTGGAAGAAAAAAACAGAACAAGCGTGGAAGACCTTAACTTTCCCGAATGGAATGTATGATTACAAAAGAATCAACACTTTTATTCAGCAACACACCGGTAAAGTAGACCCAACAAACAAAGACAGTAATTACATTTTCACAATATATTTCGATATGTCAGTTTATAGGGTTGTGACTTTGATACATAACGATTATGAGCTTGACATGTCTCAAGGAAATGTTAATGAATTGCTTGGTTATGGTAAAAATGTCTTGAGTGGAGATGTTGTCGGAAGGAACGTTCCAAATATCACAAGAGGTGTTGATTGGGTATATTTGCACTGCGATCTTATCTCACGCCGAACAAACAATGTTCCAAGCGATGTGCTATACAGTTTCTCAACATCAGTTCTTCGGGTTAGCTATCCATCGGCTCGTCGGCTTGAGTGGCAATCTGTGAATAAAAGTTTCATTAATGAAATAAGGGTTTGGGTGACAGACGGAAGAAACAATATCCTGGATCTCAACGGGACAGACATTGCAATCAGCTTGATGATTGAAAAAGAGTAAAGTTTTTGTTGGTATAAATATACAATCATGAATCATCCGAGCGAGTGGGCAAGATACTTTGACGAAAACACCGGACGTTATCGATATAAACACAAAGGATCGGGTATTATCCGTGACACCTTCATGACCATCGGTAAAGTATTCAAAAACAATGTAAAGAACCTGGCAAAGAAAACTGCCGAAAAAGCTTCACAAACAATCGCTGAAAAAGCGGGTCAGAAAGTTGGTGAAATTGCTGTGGAAAAAGGTTCGAAACAAATACGAAAAATACTGCAAGAGCGAAAAAAGCAAAAACCGTTGTCACAGGATGTAAAAAAGAAACTTGCAAATATTTTACGAAACCAAGCACCGAAAAAATCAGACGCCTATGTGAAATTAAATCAAATTTTGGCAAACTAAATTTAATCAAAAACTTTTTTTCTTTTAATATAAACTCTTGTTAACATGTTCAGAACTCCACCATACCTCGAGAAGACAACATACATTCGAATTGATTTGGATACTGCACTCGACTTTCCTGGGAATAACCAACCGCAAAAAAACGTCGGATACAAATTTAACTTGAAAGACCGGGACAACTTTTATGACTGGTACAACGCTTATTTCCGCGTCGATTTTGACTTGGAAGCTCAAGCAAACGGAGCCGATATTGCTGAAGACACTCGATCGGCTCCGATCAACGGTTCTTTTTCATTGATACAAAGTTTGACCGTCAAATCAGCTGAAAAAAAATTATACGAGGCGAATAATATCAACAAGGTTATTTTCATCAAAAACCTGCTTGACTTTTCGGATGATTTTTCGAGAAGTGTGTCAAAAAACCATTTTTGGTATCTTGATAATGCTGATGACACTGTGGTTGCAGAAGCAGCCCCTGCGAAGAACCTTGGAATGCGGGCAAGGGCGATTTTATCAGACCAAGGCAAAACAGTTCATTCCATTATCCCTTTGAACAGATACTCCTTCTTCGAAAGTCTTTCCGACAGGCTGCTGCCACCTTTACAATTTGAGTTTGAAATTAAACTGCAAGACGATGAAGAAATGATTTGGCAAAACGATGGAACAGCTCGAAGGATTGTTGTCCGTAAATTTGAGTTGTGGGTTCCACAATTACATTTCACTGGCCAAGGAGAAACCCTGGTCAATGAAAATTTCTTGAAGCCAACCCAATTGAAATATCTGCAAGAAAGTTTGACACAGAGCAGTGCCCGAAGGGATGCGAATGGTAGGTGGTTGATTACACCTGGGATAAAAAACCCCAAGCATGTTTTTGTTTTCATTCAACAAACTTGAAGACAAAATGATTAACAATACAACCCTTATTTCTTTGACACATTCGATATCGATGGTGATGAATCAGCAAGATTGGACACTTGCCGTCTTCAGTACGGCACAGAATTTTATCCTGAGCTTGAATATGACTATGATTTTAAAATAAGAATTTTGAATGATTTGATCAATTTCAGATACAGAAAGAATGACTATAACACCGGCGTTCAGCTGCCGCTTTCCTACTTTGAGAAGTTATACCCAGTTGTCTACTTCGATCTGCGAAATTCCAAAGAAGGTTTGACAGACGATCCCAAAAAGCTAGAATTCCAATACAGACTGAACGAAGCCGCTAACGCTCAAGATTATATAATATTCGCCGCGATTTTGAATGAACGAGAATTTGTGTTGAAGCAAATTGGTAATGAGATTGTTGTTATTTAGAAAAAAATGCTGAATATAATATACACGCACGATGAGCACAACTTATCATCCATTTAAAATCCCACTGACTGATGGTCAGAAAAAGAAACTTCAAAAGGCTTATGCAAAGAAGATGCCTGTTAATCTGAAAGTTAAACCAGAAAAAATTGGACGCAGTGACGATCTCCTTCTCACTGATACTCAAATCTCGCGACTGAAGAAAACCTCAGCGGCAGGGAAAGGAATGGTAATAAAATTAAGCCAGACACAGATTGAGAATACTACGCAGCGTGGTGGGAGTTTGTATTCTGCTATGCTTGGTTTGGCACGACCTTTGATAAAGCCAGCCCTTGGAGCATTAGCAAGTGCAGGTTTGAGTTTTGGCGCTGAAAAGGTGCTGAAAAAGATATTTGGAAATGGTTTTGGACCGAAGGAAATTGAGCTTTATAAACTTGTCCAGCGAATGACTCCTACTCAGAAAAAGGCGGCAGAACGATATCTTGTTGGACAAGGTTTAGTAAAAGGAGGCGGTGCACAATACGGTGGCTTCCTTGGTATGTTGCCGTCTATCGGAGTACCTTTAGCCCTTGATTTAGTCCGAAAAATAATCGGAAAAGGTATGCAAACTCAACCACCACGACAACGACGAACACCATCTAAAGGTAAAGGAATGCAAATTCAACATCCACCTTTTTTCGGAACTTGGGATGATTATTATAGTTTAAGAAAAACTACAATTTGAAGATAAACCATTATCCAACATTGACCTTAGAAAATGGTGCAACTTTTTACGAATCCCCATCAAAGGTATTTTCAGCAGAAATGAAACAAAACCTTTGTTTCATTCTCCATGCATTATCAACTTGGATGATTTCGGAAGTTTGGGAACTCACTGGGTATGTTGTTGGCCAAAAGGAAAAGGTCTTTACGAGTATTTCGATTCATTTGGCTTTCCACCACCTTTGGAATGGGAACAAGAGATGTCAATGCATGGGATGAAACATTTTTTTCAGAAATGACAACCAAATTCAATGGGAACAAAGTGTGAGATGTGGTTACTACTGCCTTCTCTTTTTAAACGAAAGAAGTAAAGGAACACGTTTTGCCGATATTTTGAAAATGTTCTCCAATGATTTACTTCAAAACGAGAAAATAGTGAAAAATTATTTTTCTTAAATATACAATGGAAGTGTACTGTGTGAAAGAAAAACGTTATACACCCAATGTGAAGGGGACCGAAAAAGTTGTAATCACAAAGAACAATCGAAAACGTTTGAAGGTAAAATGTGCTAGTTGTGGAAAAATGAAATCAAGGTTTATGCCGGGAAACTAGTTGAGCCCTCCCGCGCGGAGGGCAGTGGAATATTCGGCGACGTTGCTATGGCAGTTGGTGATCTTGCTATTACAAAAGGAATCCCATATCTTGCGAAAAAAAGTGTTGAAGCTGGACGATATTACGCTTCTGAAGCTATGGGAGACCCCAAACTGCAAAAGAAAGCAATAAATTACACTCTTGACAAAGCCCGCCCAGTCATTCAAAAAGTTGGAAGTGAAATGTTAGATCAACTTTCAACTAAAGTTCGACCAAACCAACGTTACAAAACTGACAGACCTGATTTGGATGGAGCTGGGTTTGATATACATGCAGCAATTGGAAAATTTCCGAAACCAAAAAAAAGTTGGACATTACCGGGGCATAATTTTACAGGGCCATACAATCCTCTTGAAAAGCAGGTGAAATACGATCCAGAAACGGGTGAAATTCTGGAAATATATCAACCACCAACAGGTGCAACAGATGCGATTGCTATGCAACATGATGTTGATTATGATGTTTGTTCCAACCGTGAAAAAAAATACGGTGAAAATCTCAAAAAATGCAAACACAAAGCGGATAAAAAAATGGTGAGGTCTCTTGACGCAGTTCCTTACAAACAAAGGCAGTGGGGTCATGCGGCTGCAAGAAATGCAATCAATGCAAAACAAAAGTTAGGGTTGGGTTTGAAACGACAAAAAGGTACTGGTGTTTTGGATAAACCATTGGAAGTAGTAAAATTTGCTGAAACTTTGACAAAAAAGATGATTCCTTCCACAAAACATGTATTCGATCGGTATTGGTCAGGTGATATTGCGAAAAATGCTTTCACAGGACCAACTGGTGTCACAAGCAATAAATTTTGGACTCATCCAAAAAAGGTACTGTCATGCGTTTGGTGAAAAATCCGAAAACAGGCAAATATGAAAATGTTTATGAAGAACCTTGATTGATTTTCAACCACCATTTATCAAACTCCTGTTTTGCCCGCCGCCTGCTTGCTAAGGTTTTAGGAAGGCGATGAAAAATAGATTCCATAATTTCTTTTTTGTTGGGCCAGCATTCAGAAGGTACTATTTCAAAATAATTATACAGAAAACAGGAGTAGTTCACTGATTTGCCGGACATCTCCTGAAATTGAGCAATAACGTTACCAAGAAAATCTACCTCGCTGGAAGAAAACATTTTGTAAATGTTCCATTTCCGCAAAACATTTTTTAAATGAAAATTAGTTGCAGTGAAACTTCTTTCCCGATTTTCTTCTTGGAACTGTTCATCATCATCACATTCAAACACTCTACCACATTTTGGACATGCACGACAGAACTCATTCACCACATAAACTAATTGCTCCTCGCATGAAGGACAACGATTAATCTTTTTTGATAATGGGTATGAATTTATTTTTTTTGCAATGTTTCTTTAATTATTTTCGATGAAATTTTCTCACCTTGCAAACAACCAAACGGGTCGTCCATTTTTTATCGTGTATGGTATACAATGAGCTCGCGTATTTTCAATAAGTTGTCAAAAATTTATTACAGCCCGCAAGGGTATTGGAAAGGGTTTGCAGCAAGTAAGAAATTAGCCCAGGCAGCGAAAGTTTCGGAAGATGTAGCTCAAAACTGGTTGATGAAGCAAGCTCTTTGGCAGGTTTATTTACCAGCCCCACGGTACATTCCAAGACCGAAATTTGATGTTCCTGTTCCAAACAAAGTTCACCAAGCCGATGTTCTGTATCTCCCACACGATCGCCCACCGCGCTCCCGTAAAACTTTTAAATATGCTCTCACAGTGGTAAATGTGTCCTCTCGATACAAAGAGGCCGAACCGTTGACCACAAAAGAGGCTAAAGAAGTCGCAGCTGCTCTGGAACGGATTTATAGTCGTGGTCCTTTGAAGTGGCCGAAACTGCTTCAGGTCGATCCTGGTCGTGAGTTTATGGGCGCTGTGAACCAACTTCTTTCGAAACATAATGTCGAGGTTAGACGCGGCCGTGTGGATATTCACCGTGATCAAGCTATCGTTGAAAGATTCAACCGCACACTGGCTGAACGACTGTTTGGTCACCAGTATGGGGTTGAAATGCGCCTCCCAGACGACAAAAGATCGACTGAATGGGTGGCCCGACTGCCCGCTGTTATTTCAGCTTTGAATAAGGAAGTCACTCGACTGACTGGTCAAAAACCTGTTGATGCCATCAAAAAGAAAACTGTTCCATCCAAACCCTCGACACCTTATTTGAGACCCGTTGGTGTGAACGAAAAAAAGCTCCCCTCCGGTTTGAGTGTTCGCTATCTCTATCAACCCGGTGAACTTGAAGGTGGACGCCGAAGAGCAACCGACCCAATCTGGTCTTTGAATGTTTACGAGATTGAAAAGATTATGATAAAACCAGACGCACCGGTTATCTATTATTTGTTTGACGGACCAAAACGCTGGTTTGTCCGCGAAGAGCTTTTGGTTGTCCCTCCAAACATAGAGTTACCACCCGAGCAACTCTAAAGCTTCTTCTTCGGCTGCAGCAATTGCGGCAATTTCAGCATCTGTAAATTTGAATGCGGGTTCATAACCATAAGCTTTTGTATGAATACCATCTTCTTCTATCCATCGCTTTGAATCAAATGAGGAAAGCGATTTTTTGTTAACATACATGCCATAGATCTCATGTCCCTCGCTTCAAAGAATGTTCATTCCATGCCATAACTGCTTCTTACCAAAAAGCGTTTCCTTGTACTGTTCATACATTATTTGTTTCTTAACGACACACTTTTTTACACCCTTCGCTTTTTTTATGTTTTTTTTGTCACCTTTCAGGATCGAGTACATTTTCGGTCTCAAACAGACTATCTCTACTATTGGTGTTCCATTGCATTCGTCTTTCATTTTACCTAAAACCTTTTTGTTTGCTTCTGAATAAAGTGGATGGTCTTTCGGAAAATCGCTCGTGTCGTGAAGGTTTTGATATAATTTCATGCCTTCGTAAAAGTCTTCTGTTTCAATCTCAAGAAGGAGACTGTCCGTGTCTGTGTACAATAGCTCGCACTTTGGGCCGTATTTTTTTTTTCAGCTCGTTGTAGAAAAAATCATACATCAAGATCTTGCTGTTGTCAAGTATTGTCATCCCTGTGTATACAGGCTTGTTGAGCAGCAGCCGGCTTTTGCGCATGTCGATTCCAAATAAGTTGTTTGAAAACATAACATGCCTTGAGTATAAAGGGCTTGCAACCAATTTCCTTATTTTGTCTGTCTCATTGCCTCTCACTATTTTTATGTCAACACGGTTACGCAGGTTTTCCATGGTTTTGCCGAAAACTGAGTTATTCATGAGCTTGTAAAAGTTCTTTTCAAAGTTGCTCTTTGCGTTTTTCCTGAATTCTGTATTCATCCGGATGTAAGGCTCCATCCAGCATTCTTGTTCAAACTCCAACACCTTGTGCACGCGCTTCAGTTTCATGCCTTGCTTCAGATAAAACTGCAAGTTTGTGTAATGAACTACATAGTTTCTTTTTTCTTGAAGAGTCAACAACAACTTGTCGCATTTTGGTGGTTTCAAATCCAAGTCTTTTATCAAACTTTTTTGGTATTCCGACATCCATTCATTTTTAACCTGCTTTTTCTCAGGAGAAAGGGGAAAGCTGTTGTGTTCTTCATGCAGTTCTTTTGGGTATTCAAGATCCACCTCAAGAATCCATCCATTCTTTGCGTTTTCTTTTTTCTTAATGATTTCTTCCTCAGTTGGCATAACACGTTTCCATTTAAAATCTCTTTTTCGGGAGTGGCTTGCTCATTGCCCATCCGTAAAGGTTGTTCGCGTCGAGATACATGATGTATTTGTTAGGTTTGCTGGGGTCATAGTACGGTACTAGCGGGTTGTTTGCCTTTGCGTATCTCTTGCTTACCATGGAGATTCCACCCCGCATTCCCCTTTCCACAAATAGATACATTTCAAGGTCTGTGAATTACTCAAGCTCGACCCCCGTCTTTTTCAATAAAGCGTCCCAGGATAGTCCTGGTGATGTGTAATAAAGAGCTGGATCTAACCCGTACTTCTCTTGGCACAGGTTTCGGAAGTTCTCAAAAACATCCGCCAGCAGGGCGACATCCGTTTTCACGTAAAGATCATGATAATCGCCCAGCGTTTTGCATTTAAAAACATCCCAGATAGTCTTCCCAGACAGTCGCGTGCGCATACCAGACAGTCTTCATCCCAGACAGTCGCGTGCGCATACTCTTCGTCTGTTATGTGCTCGTCGTTCAGCTTGCTGTAAAACTTCTCTTTGTCCGGAAGCCTTGTCTCGCTAAATCTCCCCCATGAGTCCATGTACTCGTAAGGATAGATCCCTTTTTTGTAAAGAAGGTCGCTGCCTTTTGAAATGGTTGATGTTATTTTCAATGACTCCTTTGGTGTTGCGCTTACAAGTGAATCAAGGCTTCCTTGCAAAAAGTTCGAGCTGTCGATGAAACGCAGCCCTCCGACTGAAAATGTAATATATTTCTCCATGTTGTTGGCGACGCATTTCACCTCTTTCTGCAGCTGTGACATCGCTTGCATTAAATGGTGTGCGTCGTAGCCCCTCAGGTTGTGGAATATAATAGGTATGGGGGTTGTTTTTGGGTTAATGTACAGTTTTTCATTGCATTCGTTATGCGCGGCTCCGAGGTACCTTCCAGTCATGTAACAATTTTTTTTACTGCGTCTCTGAAGTTTTTCTGAAGTAAAGAGTTTCCACAGTACCTACAATTTTTCTGAAATTTTGCTTCCAACTTGTCTTTTTTGTCAGTTAATTTTTTTATACAAATAACCCCAAATTGATTTTTTTCTTTGCTATGTAATAACATTTTTTGTGCCATTGACCACAATAAGTGTATTTTTCACTGTTTTCACTGTTTTCACTGTCTTCTACACCTTCTATGCTCCAAACCGGCAAAGAGTCTAAGAATTCATCTTTTATCAAGCTTTTATTACAAATGTGGCAATCTGTTGCGTTTTTGTATTTTTCCCAGTCTTCGGGATACGTCACAATCGGCTTTTTTTCTGCTAAAATCTTTCTTATTTTCACCTCTTCCTGCAGAATGTCACTTAAAAACGTTCCAACCGCTTTTTCACCCCTGTAAACATTTGACCCTAAAACTTCACCATCGCTTCTTACAACAATGTAAGAATACCCACATGCATCATGCCAATCGGTCTTCTCTGTGTAGCTTTTTTCTTGCTCTCTGGCCCAAGCTCACAAAGAGAAATCTTTTTTACTAAAGCCTCAAAGTCAGCGTATATAACATAAGGCGCTTTCATTTGTTTGTAAAAATTTTGAAATGAAACTATTTTTTCCTCCTCTTTTGGCATATCAATCCTTGTCGGCCTTCCTTTTAAGCCATTGCAATATTTTTTATGGTTTTCCAACAAGTCCTCTCTTGAAAAACCTGTTAAACACAACATGCAATAATGTTTTGTATCGCGATGTTTACTCTGATCATAAAGTAGGGCGCTTACTCTTTTCACAAAACAATAATGCTGTTTTTCACCCCACTCAATTAACATTAGGTTAATCCGCGGCACGCTTTTTTCTTTTTTACTTATCCTATGCACAATCACACAATCATTTTCATTTTCCCAGCCAAATACGTTTATTGCAAGGTTTTCGTTTTGCGCCTCAAGCTTGTCAATTTGTTTTACTGGTGTTGGAAAAACAATGCCACTCCAATTAATACCATCATTAACTGGGTAAGAACTTGGTCTGTTTGGATTTTTTCCTTCTGGTGGGGGAAACATAGCTGATCTTACAGCCCACTTCAAACACTCGTTGTCCTTATTTTGCACGTTCATTACTGCTTTTTTGTTTTTCAACGTTGTTGGAATTGGCAAATATGTTCCTCCACGCAGTGGCTGAAAACGTGCGACATTCACGTACACAAGCTCTATTTTTTTCTATTTCCCATCCTGACCCTTCTGCTACCCATGCCTCGATTTCAATAATTTTATCGAAATATTCTTCTATCTCACCTTTCATCGTCGTTTGCGTTAAAAACCTGTGGCTCATTTTCTCGAAAATATTGCTCCATGTATTGAGTTTGTTCTTCTTCTTCTTCCTTTTTAAATTTAATTTTCATCTCTAGACTTACTTTTATGTTTTTTTAACTCTTTTAGTTCTCTTTTTATTATATCTGTAAAACTTCCTTTTATTGATCTTGCAAACTCAAAAAGATCTTTATTGTAGGGGTTTGTTTCCGATACAACCATTTTCCAAACATGAAGCCATTTATTATTGTTTGTTGATATGTAAAACTCATCCTGAATTTCAATAAGCGGTTTTAATGGACGAAGTAAACTCTTTTTTATTTTTTCCGGTATTTCACCATAAAACATTTGAAAAATATCTTTCTGATTTCTAGCAACAGACATTTTGAATTCTGTAACACTTTTGTTATAATAACAAAACACAAATCTCTAAATGAAAAAATTTTTTTTGGAATTCTGTGACAGTTTACAACAAAAAACTTGCAAAATATATTATTGCGGTTTTTAAAAAGTGATGCAATAACATTCTTTCCGCCTTTTCCACCTTTATAAAACCGGTTTTTGTGCTATCGGTGAAAAACGGAAATAGAACTCTCATTTATGAAAATAAATCTCCCAATGAATAAACTTTTGTGACAAAATTGTTTTATATGTGAGCGGTTTAAAAATTAAAAATAAATCTCCCAATGAATAAACTTTTGTGACAAAATTGTTTTTATATGTGGGCGGTTTAAAAACTTGAAATAAATCTCCCAATGTGTAAGCTGTTACAGAACCCCCATTTTACTATACTACTACGTTAGTAGTTGCGTCCGGAGTTAGGTTTTATGCAACTCCCCCCCTGTTTTGTAAAACTTTGTTTCCATTATATTCGTGAAGTTTCAGTCCTCTGACCATACGAGAACACTAGAAAACTCGATATTTCAACGTTGCTCGGGACTACTCAATCACCTATATTTTTTTATACTTCCGGTGTGTGCAGCATTTTCTGCAAGTTTCAGAATTATGCGGCACAAATTGATTTTAGATCATATGAACACGGAAGACGTCGACATTTCACTAATTGTTCGGGACATAATAACCAATGTTCTTGTTTCCCTCCAAATTAAAGCGCTTCTGGCGTAAGAGAAGTACATTATGTTTCTAGTTCTACCTACACCAATTATGAAAACGATTTTTTAACTTCTGCCGCCGAATGGTTGATTCTTACTGGAAGTCACTCAAAAAACATATTTTGGTTTGCTTACCCTTTAAGAATTAACTTGATTTCGTCGTCTTGGTGGTATAGGAGCGTTTTTTAACTGTGCAAGGGTACGTTGTCGTAATTTTAGACAACGTACCCTTGCCCCCTGATGGTCTCAATCTGAAAACATACACAAATACCAGGAGGACGACGAACTATTCACGACACTGCGTATTGTTTTATTATAGAGTTCAGCAACTTCCTGCTAGTATTTGTGCATATTTTACTTTAGTTTGACACTTACCCTGTAAAAATGCGTCTTTAAAGTTTTTATTCAGTGGATCTTGGTGAACTCGAAACTTGACTGTTACCAGTACACAAAAAGCTACAAGACACCGAAAAGAACGCTCAAGTTCGTTAAAAGCTGCTTTATTGGTGCACAGATACAATTAAAAAGTGCCTTTGGCTTCGGATAGCCAGGATGGAACTGGATTGCAACTTCAGAAAGGTACCAAATAATATCAACTTTTTCCCAAATGTTTGGGCAAACGTTTGCCTCTTAAACAAGGTTTCACTTCTTATCTACCCACCCAACACCCATTTGCTTGTTTACCTAAGAACTTTTCGGCAGGGTGGTACCGCCTTCTTCAGCTACGAAATTACGAATGGCGTCCTTGGTGCCAAAGGAATAAATAACAAAAACAATACTATCAAAATCACTACAGTGGTAAAAACGCCGTTGGGAATTTGAACTGGCGGTGGCTAAATTCTTACACGTGGTTAAAAAAAGAATGTCTCGTGATCGCAATGAGAAGTACCACGTGAGGCAAAGCTCTGCACCATGTGCTTCCACCCATTTCGGAGTCGCTGCCATCGTTTCTAACGAAAAACGACAAAATATGGATCCGGATTTCCAATTGAAAGTGCATTTTAATGCTGGTGGGGTTCATAGGGTACAAAAACGTTTTCTTAACCAGTGTTCCTACAAAAGCAAGGTTAATGACCACTTTGGAAAAGAGGATTCCGATCGGCGGTCTCACAACACGAATCACACGACAATTATTTTAGACCATGTGACCAATTGAGCCGCCGCTAATTCAAATTCCCAACGACCGTTTTACCACTCTAGTGACTTTGATAGTAACTATACGCATTCAACTGATTCCAAAAATTCTCAGAAAAGATCGCAAGAGTTCTCAAAGGATTCGACAAAGTCCCGCGTAAAACCATTCGTACCATCGCGACATTCTAAATAAACCAAAGACATAACAGTCCACCCAAGCGCTATTTCGAGAGGCAACGTTCGGGTATCGTTCGGGATGTAAACTCAAAGAATACACATATGCAATTTCCTCGTTGGTAAACACGTAGATTATAAATCAATGAAATGGTTCATTTTTTTTGTGCTTTAATTCCAGTTGCTGTATTTTAGTCATACTGAGCAAGACACGTGTTATGGTGTCCTTTCCTCTGCATTTAGTACCACCCCTTCCCTCCAACACACGCAAAAGCACTGGAGAAATGTCAGAGAAACAAATTAAAGAAAATACCACAAAGCTTTGGAGAATAACAAATGCTTAAACATGAAGAATAAACTAGACAGGCTGAAGAGAATTAAATTTTGGACATTCTTTTGAAATCTTTGTTTTAAATCTCTAGCAACATCATTGTAGTTATAAAGAGGCCAATCACAAACAGCAGTTTCTTGTTTTGATTTCCGTGGAGTTGTAAAAGGATTTTTCACAATATAACATGAATTTTCGGCTTTTCCTTTTAACCAGTTTTTTTTTCGGAGTGACGTTATGTTTAGTCCAAAGGAAGAACATTACTTCTATCTCCGTCAATATTCAATTGAACTTCTGACAAGTTTACTCCATCATCATGTGCTGCTTGGCCTCCTATTTCCGCCTCATTTTCTTGGCCTTCCTCTCCACCCACTATTTCTTCTTCCTCTTCTGTTTCCCATTCATCGTCAGGTGCTACTGCTGCTGCTGCTGCTGTTGCTGGGACTGGTATGACAGGAGTCCCTTCTTCTCCTTCTCTGCTGGTGTTGTATGAACCGCACTCTGCACACTTCAAGCCAACAACATGAAACCTGACTTTACTTTCCTGCAAGATAATGTTGACGTAAAATTATTCAGATCCTTCCCCTTTCACTCTTATGTCATGTAGTTCTGACTTTTCAGTCTGTCAGTGGATGATATCATAAGGTAGCACCTATTGAGCAGGGTTCGTTTTTCTATTTTTTTTTTTTGAATTTGTACCGAAACTGTTTGATCCTTGAGATACAAAACAACAAACTTTAATGTCTTTAATCTTGACATGGTTCGATAGTGTCAACTGTCATAGTCAGAACACAGCTTGCAGTGATTGCCCTTGCGTTTCAAGAATTTTGCATAAGCAACGAAAACCTATTCTCTGTATCGTCCAAGCTTTTTTTGAAGCTGCATGAAAACCTGCACGCGTAATCGTACCATGCATATTTAATTAAGTTCAGCAGGAGATCAGCGCCACGAAGACACAATTTTATTGTTATCTTACAGTCACCAAATCTCGACTCAGGAATGGTACTTGCGGCTGATACAAACACTACACAAAAGGATCTAAAAAGGCAGTCGGGTCGTTTTTCTTAACCACCTTTGCAATTAATTGAGTGTAGGACTGCCCGCACAACAAACGGTCTTCTGTTGCCATGTTAGTTGTAAGCAATTTTTTTTCTTTTAGTTTGAGATAAAATGTATTTTGATTTATTTTTTCGTTTATTATTTCGCGTGAAAAATGAATGTTGATCCTAATTACGTAGGAATCAAACGTGTTGGAGAGAGGTTTACGGCCGTCACAACAGGTACATTTTGAACAGCTCACCTTGTACATCACAACTTCGAAAAGTGTAGATCATGCAATTCTGTACAAGTTTTGTAAATTACCGTACGCAGTGCTATTAAGGGTGCAGTTGATTGCCTTGTCTGACAGGATGCACGATTTCTCATACCGCGAACAAATCTAGCAAAATACCAAGGATGGTGTTTAGGTTGCTTGAGTTTACAAGTGTGCCCAGTTTCAACTGAGCGGCTAAGTTTGCGTGTTGTTTAATCGCATCAGTTTTCAGCGGGAAAGTAGCTTATACTATCGTTATTTCTTATCAAACATACATCACTGGGCTTGTCTTGTCGCATACGTTTTAACGCTTTTTCCGACAACCTTCCACCAAATAGCTGTATTCATTCACGTGCATGCTTGTATTTGATAGGCTAAGTAAGCAATTAGAATATCACTTGACTTGACCTTTCCTAAGGACGCGGGCGACGGCTGCTCATGAATAAATTTAAAAGGCAAAATTTTGGTTGAGGTCTTAGGTTAAAAAGCTTTATGTCTTGGACGTTTGGGAGCTGATGCCGATGAAACTTAATAGAGAGCTTGGGGGAATTGTGGAAGTGCAACAAGGTTGTTTTATATTTTATAGACTGCACTTCGTTGTGATGCCCTGAGCTTCCAAAGTTAAGATCTGTAAAACTCGACTTTGAGTCCAAGGTTTCTACTCGAAGAGAAGACAACGCTTCTTGATTTTGTCACTCAGTTAAACCTCTATTGTGTCACAACAGAAGCCGATTTTGTGATTTCGAGTTCCACTGAAGGTTGTAACCTTTTAAATGACTAAAATCATCTTTGTTTTATTTTGAAGCCTGTTAAAAAAATTCTTCTGTTGTGCCAATGTACAATACATCTAGTTTATCTGCCCGCTGTGTCAGTTCAGGAATTCTATATCCACCCTGTAATTCTTGGACACAAAACTGGTCGTTTTAGAGCTTCCGAAGGCTTAACGAATAAACACGAGTGTTAAAACCCATGCACACGACCAAATTTTCTTTGACAAATTTTATCTGCTCGTGTAGATGAGAAAAATTTTCACATGACAAATGAAAACTGGCACTCCAGTTTTGACTTGTCAAAGAAAATTTGTCAAATGTGGTTAGTGAAATTTGCTCGCGTAGATGGATCGTCAAAGAAAATTTGTGAAAGATTCGTGGAAAATTAGTTCCCAGATCCTTCGCGCGCGTTTTTGGAGCTGTTATCGAGCCTAACCAAGTGATTTAGCGGTTTCAGGCAATTTCCCTGGTTTTAGAAGCATTTCGACACTACGTGCCTCAATTTTCCATGGTCCTTGCAAACTCACTATCTCATTCTGCTTCGCATTTTCAGCTGCATGTCGCAATAAACCTACTGCTGCCGAGCCAAATGATATCAGAGATAACAACTTGCCTTTAATTGAAAAACAAGCCTTTCATGTTTGGATAACGTTTACCACTTTCCCTCCTAGCGCGCTTGCTGTTCCGCTGTCCAACCCATTGCCGGCACACAAATAAGGACATTTAACAAAGAAAATTTGTCCACCTATGTACATGCACAGTCAAATCATTTGTCATAGAAAATTTGCTCGTGTGCATGGGCTTAAGGTGTCTCCATATAGTTTTTTCTTAGCGCGCGAGGAACGGGAACTAAATTGACACAAGCGCGCGCGCGCGAGGAGCGGACAGTCCGAATCAGATGGCATGTGCCCCCCAGGTGAACTTTCCAACGTCTGATATGATGCATCTTTATGGCTAACCTTTTCAAAACCTGTCGAGCACATAGCAGTGAAATTATGAAAACCCTTTAGTTTAATCGCTTTTGTAGCTGACAGTTGCAATCCTACGACTATAAATATTTTCGATTGCGATCTTCATTAAGTTCAAGCAACACAGAGTGGACTGAAAACGCTGCACGAATTATTACACGTCTTCAAGAAGTTTGTGTGAAGAACGTCTTTCCGTTCTCAACTTGAAATATCAGTGCTGTCCAGGTCAGCTGTCGAGAATCCCTGAGAAGCTTAAGTTTGTTTGGAGCCTAAGTGCAAGTAATTTTTTGCAAAAGTACTTTAGTTTTTTTTCCTTTCTAACAAGCCGTCAATTTTCTGTCGGGTAAGTTGACTACAACCGGTTCTCGCACGGTTTCAGCAGAATCTGAGTTGACTTGTGAATTTTATTGAGCGATGAATGGATTACACACTTGTAGTGAGGTAACAGTTTACATTGAATTTTGATAGAGCTGAAACTCAACTGGACACCTGCTTTTATTTCAGTGTCTATTTATCAGTCACCAGTAGCTTTTGATCTAAGTTTTACTTGTGTTGACACGTTGCGACTTCAAAAACTTCAGTGGGCTTAAATAAAACAGAAAATTAAAAAAAAATCAGTTGTACCTAAGCTCAAATACAATTTTCTTCCACGAAAAATTATGCCTAGAATGACGGCCTTCAGTAAACGAATAAAGGATGAGTATCGAGCTGACGGCTGGTCCCAAAACAGTCGGCGTTTCGCCAGCGTTCACTTCCGTCGTTCGTTCTGTTGACTTGTTGAACCTATCAAGCGGAAAAATAATGTGGTCTTTTTCAAAACGTATAATTTCTTGAGAACATTTTTGTTCCCCTTCTCCAACGTCTGCCTTTAAATATAAATTGAAAGCTTATTTTTATACTATTTGCTATCGGCCATGCAGTTATCTAACACGCAAGTAGCGCTAAGAACATAAACAAATCATTTGAAACAACGCGGGTTTCGGCAGATTAAATATTGAGCTTTACCAAAACGACACTGTTCTAAGAGTTGACACGACCGGTCTAGTTTTTCATGAAGATTGGTAGTACTGAGTTAATAGTAAAAATGAAACTGAAAGTGGTTTGATGATTCCGCGTTCTGGAAAAGGAAGTTTATTTCTGCTGGCAATAAGGTGGCAGCTTCGTTCAAGTTTTAATATCACGGATCGGTAAAAATTTTTCTTTGTTTGTTTGTTTCCTTATTTTGCGAATTTTTTGGTCACATGGAGCCTTGGTTTATAGTAAAGGAAAGCAGTTGTCCAGAAAAATGTCTTTCCTCGGAAAGAAAAGGTCTGGAAAAGCTTTTCTACCGCTTCTTGCGTGCTGTCCCATGTCGTCCTAACGCTCGTCCACGCAAAGGAATCACGAGCATGCGCAATCCCGTAACTTGAAGAGTTCTCATTTTGGTAGCGTCACGAAAAAGGTGGCTTTTGAGGCATTTTCAAACGCTTATTGCGCACGTTCCACTCGGTGAATTTTTTCAAAATTGGAAGAGTTGTAGGATTTTTGTGTTTTTCAGTCATAATAAAGAAAGAGCAATGTTTGTACATACACTTCGGCAGTAATCGGCAAAAACGAAAATTTACTATTCTGGCAAAACTTATGTACAAATTTTCTCACAGCCTTGCCAGCTGAGACTTCTCAGACGACAAAAGCTTTACAACAAAAATAGCGAAAATTTACCGTGTAAAAACCAAGAAATGACGTGAAGAAACTGGGTAAGCTTGAACAATGAGCCAAACATTTATATCAGTAGTTGCCATGGAAACGGGCCAGGCCCAGAAATTGTGACTTTTTCCAAAAGTATAAAGTCTAGGCTAGTTGCTTTTGTAGCTTTTCCCTAGTGAAATGTGAATCAATGTCCTGAAAACATGTCACGCAAACATGACGGCAAGGTCGAGAAAAACGTCTTGAAAAAGAAAAGTTATCGATGTTTTAATGTACTACGTGATTATACTACTAGTCGAATTCGCCTAATTTGGCCGAAATATCTACCAGCTGAATTTGTAGGCTTGACGTTCAACTTCATAAAGTAAAGAAAATTGCCGAGGCTCTTTGTGTTTTGTCATCAATGATGACTTAAAATAGTTGCGACAATTTTTCATCTGTCCAGTTCGGCGCTATTTAATTATCTTTTACGTCCACTTCAAGTAGACGGACATTTACGTTTTTCATTATCTTGAACAACCTATTACGTCTTCACTTTCATAAAACGTCAAACATCTAAAATCAAGCATTCTTTTACTCTGTGGCTTCAACAATAGGTCGCAATTTATGTTTAGACAAATATTTGGTTGGTTAGTTTTAGAAAACAACCAGTTTTCGCACAATGCAAATTGTCACGACAGGACGTCAAAAATAGGCTCGTTCAAGAAACTGACATTTCGGCAGTGTAAATTTAGAGAAGCAGCAGAGAATTGGATTGAATCCAACCAATTTTTGAATTGTTTAAACCGGTTGTTTTCTTGTTTTCTGCTAAAAACGTTAATCGGCCGCCATCTTGAAGTGGGCGTAAAAAGAAACTTAGCCCCGACAAGTCCAGTGTGAACAGATGCTAATAAAAAGAAAGGTACCGTTTTTGAACAGACCCGGTCCGGTCCGGGGGCCCGTTTCTTGAAGCTCCCGATAACGTTCCAGGCGCGAAAGCTATTTTATGTGCACAGTATATCCTTCAACAGACTCAATGTTTATTGACTTTCAAAGCTAAATTTAAGAATCTTTA
This sequence comes from Siderastrea radians, assembly GCA_964017195.1. Taxonomy (NCBI): domain Eukaryota; kingdom Metazoa; phylum Cnidaria; class Anthozoa; order Scleractinia; family Rhizangiidae; genus Siderastrea; species Siderastrea radians. The sequence continues at coordinate 24,593,797 of OZ024896.1, forward strand.
TAGTTTAATGGAAACGTTTGGCAACTTTGCGCCAATAATTACCACCAATCAATATTGAAATATGGATTTGAAATAATACTTATCAGGCCCGGAAACTTATCAGGACTTTCGAGAAACGGACCCCTGGACCGCAACCATGTAGGAACCCTTCCGTGTGAACATGTACCCTTAGTTTACTTAGCTTCTAGTGTGAAACAAATTGAAGACAAAGCTCGCACGAGTTCAGCTGCCCACTTTTATGAATATGGACGCGAAGAAAAGCGCTTTGTTTGATATCTTATTCATCTTCGTCCGAGTCATCAGTCAGGAACGGTCAGGAACCTCTAATTAGTCAGCTGCATAAAGCGTTTTTTCTAAATTATATGAGATCAGTAAAAATAAACAAAGATCTGAAAATCTACATTTTTATCATTTGATGGTTAAATCATTGTTTTTCTTGTTTGTGTTTGTTGCTGTTGTTGTCGTTATTATTGTTACAATAAAGCCAGATGTTTACCAAAGGACATTTGAAGTTTTCAAACTTGTTGTCATAAATTCAGGAACAGTTAACACTGAGAGAAACCATTCCTGTATGAAATGTAAATTACTTTGGTACTGTTAGTGCCAAGACCTGTAAATTGGAAATCTCTTAGGGAATACACTTCAAGAAAAAACAGGCAAAACAATCGGAAACACCACACAAGTAACTAGCAAACAGCTAAACTAAACTGTCATGCTAAAACACGATAAAAATTGCTTAACTATGGTGCTGCAGTTAAGGTTTTTTAAAATTTATAACGGTTAAAGACATTGAATGTTAAAACAATACTTTCTTTGTCATCCACTAACCAACTTAAAAACAGGCCAGTTTAATAAGCTGTAACCGACACTTAAAGTGCATTGAGAAATATACTGTGTTACGGTAAAAGAAGGATATTGCTTTTGAGATACACACTAACAACGATAATTTATTCACCTTGCGGCAATCACGGCAGAGAATCTATAACACAAAAAAGTAAAACAATTATTAGTTCAATAACATCGGGAATTTTAGAAGACAGCAAAAGAAACGCTGACATGTGATAGTGAAGAAAAGTGCAAGAAACAGACACGAGATCGAAACAAATTAAGGTGTACTGCACTGGGCATATCTTAAAAGAATCAATTTCTAGGTGATGTAACAGATAAGTCATACCCATGGTTTGGAATGAAATTTCACGTGAAAAGATTCACTATCTTGCCTGCCGGTAATAACACAAACTGAAGGGACAATAAAGGAAACTAAATGCGCATTAAGGACGGTGCCTCCTTTTGTTACTGCACATACGTTCTACGCATCCGAGATATTCGGGTTTCTTAAGGAATTTGCCCAAAGAAAATTGGGGGTAGCCACGGATTATTTCAGAGATAATTGAGCTTAAGTTTGGAAAGAAAATGCCCTACATTCTTTGTATTTTAAAGCTTTTTGAGAATTATGGTTGCTTAATTATCTCTGAAAAATGCGTGGTTACCCACGTTTTTCTTTTTAGATTACAATAGGTAAGATCTAAGATCTACTTTTTCCCCATAGTCATAACCTTTGCAAAAAATACCTCTATATTAGGACGCACAATCCTTAAAAAGGCAAGCAAGGTATCCAGAAAACGATTTGTTCCCAAAAAAATCCCTCTAAAAATATAGTAGGAATTCATTTCTTCTTGACCATTTAACATGATTTGCTACAGGCAGACCAGGTACACGATGCATTTTGTGCACATATTAGAGTGTTCGATGCTCTGCAGATATGATCTTCGTATAAACATGAATTTGCATGGGAATGTTAAAACACTGCGTTATATATCAGAAATATGAAGTACTCAGAACATAAAAAAAATGTTCAAACTTGTTTCTGCGTCAGGTATTGGATTTCGACCAATAGCAATATAATTTAAGGGATCGTTAGCTAATCATTCACTGCGCAATGGACTAGTGCGCTAGACGCTGCGCATCATGATTCCCTTTTAGCTCGCTATCGCCTAGTAATGACTGTTCAGTCGTTTTTACCCTCTCTCCCCACGCGCGGGCCGCATCAGGGGGGGATGGCTTCGGTATTGCTTTCTCCTTGATGCGGCTTTGCTTTTTCCGGCAAATAATAAAGACGATTTTTCATTTATTCATTACTGTGTTTACATTGTGCATTTACTCATCACCTACTTAGGAGCGTGGAATTATATTCTTCTTCTTGCTATCTATGGCAGTCTTAGGCTGATTTAAGCCCTTTGAGGCAATCTGTGCGACTGGATCCGAGAACAACCGTCCGTGCTAAAAGCTCGATAAATTCTATAATTAAAAGGCCTTTTGGCCACGCTCTTGTCACATTAATTTGCAGTAGAGGGTAAACGTTATGGAAACGAATAAAAGAGAACATCGTACTTCCGTTGGTGGTGTTGTGTTGGGCGTGTTCTCTTGGTATTTTGGGCAAGCGCAGAAGCCGTCAGCTGCTGAGGTGGAGGGGGTGGAGGGGTTGTGGGGTACTAAGATTCGTCCTACGGTCGTGACAGACTAAAATCTATACCTTTTCTCTAAAAACTTGTTTTCGAATAAATTTAATAAGGTTTGCGAAATCAAGAGCATCAACCAAAGTTTGCGCTTTGTCTTTGCATTCTGATTGCCGTTCCATTTGTGCCGGAAAACAAACTAGAAATTCCGTCCAATCAGCTAGACTTACATGTAATGTTTAAATCACACATGCAAATAAACATATTTTTCTTAGATTTTACACGTATGCACTTGGCTGCTCGCGTAATGGTCGCTACGTCCGTGTAGAGGGATTTGAAGTGAAAATGTCGCCTTGTTGAGTTAGACTTTGAGTTCGAGAGCTAGAGTTCTCGTTAAGTTTGAGTTTTACTTGGAGTTGGACAAAATGGTTAGCGACTGCTAAATGAAGTGCGAAATACAGTGCACTGAGTACCACAACCAGTGTCATTTTGTTGGAACACTGTCGGTACAATTGCGTCGCCCTTCCTCTCCCACAAGGCAATGTTGTAAAAAATTTTCAACCAAATAGTTGAGTAGTGGTAGGAGGGGAGGGTGTTCCAACGACTTATGCCACTGTTGTAGCCTGCTCGCAGGCCAACTGAGTGCTTACCCGCAAAAGAATAGAAATGATTTGTTTGAGTAGCAACGTTGAATTATATTTTATTTTACGCCTGTGCTTATGATCTTTATTACTAACAGTAAACAAAGGGAATGAAATTTGGGACCTCTGATACTGTCCGCTTAATAAAAGGTGTCCCCGTAGTCTGAGCAGGCTTTATTATTGCCAAGATATCGACTCACTGAAGTATCGTCGCCATCACGGAGAGAAGAACCTCTAGTTAGCCATCTGACTTGCTTCAAAAAATGAATCGCCAGAAAGTGAGACAGTCACGAACCAAACAATATCCAGCTTCACAAGATATCACAACACTTCAATAATTTTTGTTTTTTACCCCTAGGCCGCGTTTATTAGCGATGATCATCCGGATAAACCGTGTTTGATGACAAGACAGCTTTGACACGATGACCAATGAGCAGGCAACTTTTGTGAATGAAAAGATGTCAGTATGAATTCTGAAGCCACCTATTACCTATTTATTATACCAAGAACAATTTCCAGAAGTTAAAAAAAATGTATGGAAATAAAATAGCGAATCTCAAAACCAATCCCAATCAGCGAGATGCGACAGATTATTGAAGTCCCTATTCTCAGTGAATGAGGGTCACTCGATCTATTACTTGGAGTGCAGTAATCTTACAAGACTATCTCAAAAGGTTATCTCAACTTGTACTATAATTTCAAAAAATGTACGCTGTTACCTTTACACCTCATGTACTAAAAAAAATAACATAAAATACCGCGAAATATCTACAGTCAAAGTCAGAAATATGTACTATTTGCTTCAATGTTCCGACACAGTGATTGGAGTGCCAGGGAAATGGAAACCTGGACTCCTAAACAGTACATAACAGTATATTGTCTAAAAATCAAAAGAAAGCAGCAAACACCAAAAACTCGTGCGCCAACAAAGAAATAGTTATGAAGAAATGGATGAGTGACCAACACTAGAATGCATTACAGCTCGTAACACATAACACAAGCGTAAACATAGGCGCGCAACTCGTGCATAACCGATGACGTTTTTGTCTTACAATATTGCGTAATGTCCTTGGTGGTGCTCTGTAATTTTGTAATGTAATTACACATTTTATTAATGAAGTTAAATGTAATTTAACTAAGTTAACAACAAAGAGCAGGTTTTTAAGCGCTGTCTAGCGGTCAGTGGCTTGAGTGTTCGATGCATGTTCAGGTGGATCATTGCAGTCACGTAGCGTGTTTCAGTGGCAGCGTTGCCGTCCATCTTCAGGGATTTGGAAGTCTTATTTCGCCTTCAATTTCAATTCTACTCCTTATTTCATTGTTAGAGAACTTGGATTAGTTGCTTTCTTTGATTTGTTTCCAGCTTTTGCTTCATCTTCGCCACTCCCAATGATTTGAACAACAAACAATAGTTTCTCTCCTGCGACGCTTTCGGATTCTTCTTCGAACATTTCTTCAAAAGCTACGACCATCATCCCCCCCGCCTCCGCCATCGACAACGTGGGCTAGGGAATAACTGCCGGGCAATATTCTTTCTCAAGCAATAACGAAGGCAGTCAGTGACTCGTTACCGGGAATTTTGGTGGTTTTTCAAGGCAAATCCCTTCCTCCCCAATTTTGTCTCCGGCCAACACGAATTCCTCTACGGCATCTGCATGCGGTCACACGTCCAGCTTCTAGACTCTTTCTTCAGGTATTGCCATCTACCTTTTGCATGCTGGCTGGTCCCTAATGTAGTTCTTCCTCCACGATCCCCGCTGGCGTTGGAGCCTCGGTGTGCGGGCCGGTCGCTACACCTTCAAGCTCTTCGTTGTCTCTCTCTTTCCTGATCTTCGGACGACAGTTTGTTATTGATCCAGGTTATTCCCCAATTCCGTACAAACTGGTGGCCAAGGGTGCATTTCTTTGGGAAAATCCAAATCCAGATTCTTGTATCCAACAAGGGATTTTGCGATTCTTTACCTATATCCGAAAATGGATTAATCACGGATTAGTGATCTGAAGAATCCACACTCCGAGTGGATAAATCAGATCAAATCTAAATCCGGATTTTTAGGATTCATGATCCGTGCGTTTCTTTGGGGGACGGATCCGAAAATAGTACATCTGTCAAGCGGTCTTCCATGCAAATTTACTGGTCTCGCCCTATTTTCTCTCGATCTTGCGTGACAAAACATTCGATCGTGAAAAAGAAAATCCAGGTGATTATTCCGTTCCGTATATTTGAAAAGTTTTCTCCAAAAGAACAGACAGAAGCATTGACACGTCAGGATAACTTCATTGGTGTACCATTTCCTGTTATTCAGGGACCAGATTGTGCTAATTGTGAACGCAAATAGCGAGTTCACTTGAACTTCTGGCAGAGACTGTCCTTGTTTATAAATTATTTGTATTCCATTCTAGTTGAATTCTAGGGCAGTACGAGAGAAATATCGTACTTATATAGATATTGCGCGCCTCCAGCCTGTCTTGTCATGACAAAATAATCCTTTTTCGGATTTTGCGTTTCTTTGGCGTCGAAGAATCCATATGATCAGGGATCACAAATCCGTTTTCGGATTCTCCCAAAGAAACGCACCCTAAGATTTTCGGGGTCCTCTGTGGAGTTGCTGATCTCCTTCCTGATAACTTAAAAGCTAATTTCAAAAAGAAGTAAACTTTCTTTGAAAGCAAACTAATGGTGACACCACCTAGAAAGCGTTCAGTGGACATAAACCGATATCCTAACATGGGTTAAGGTTTTCACATTCTACCCATTCCTTTTGTGCCCATTTCATCCGTCCAGATGGAATAATCTGGCCCACTACAAGTTGCTTAACATCCAGACAGCTAAGAAATTCCCCGGTCGTGCTTGGCAGAATTACGACTCTGCTTTTCGAAAGGAAGCAGCTGCTACTGGTTTAAAGGATTGGTCCAAAATGCATGCTGATTTGTACAAATTTATACCCGAGTCCCATCTTCCTCTGCCACCCAGTCCCAACCCAGTTCGTCTCAGTCTACTGACCACAACCACAGATCTGCACAGTTTCGCCACTCGTGTTAATGCTGGTGAGTGTAAGTGGCCCTTTCGACATGGGAAAGCTGCGGCGGGGAGCATCGCCACGTGTCCTGCCCTTACCATTCCTCAGCTTCACCCCTTTGTTCTAGGTCCCCCACTAAGTCGCGAACCAAATGTAATGGCACTAAGCGTGAAGGTCATCTGGACTCTCCAGCGACAAATTATGACAGTAAAAAACGTGTTGCATTTGCCACCAAAACATGACAGGAAAAAGGATCGGATTTTTTGTTTTTGTTAAGCCCGGACGTCCTTTCGGCATGTGTGGGGGCTCATGGCTGGGTTGTGGGGTTGCAATGTTTACATTTGTAGACTAAAAGCGGCATCGTTTCATTTCACTAATTTTCCGTCCAAATTTACCCCCAAAAAGAGGTTTTCAGAGCTGATTTCAGCACCTGTGTTTTTGGTTACATTTTGACGGTAAAAAAAAAAAGTCATGTCACCTAGCTTTTCTTTCAAAAATAAAGCCAACACAATGACCTTTTTGCTAATCACGTGTGCGCACCGTCCAGTCATATTATACAGTCATATAATTGCCGTCACTAATCGCGACATTTGAAAATTATTTCAAATTGCACTAGCCTAAAGACTAGTGAAATTTTGATAGAATTTCATATATCACTGCAGTAATCCGATTACCTGTACTTATTTGCCTATAGGCTGAAGTTCGGGTTACATAGCCTAGAGTTTAAGGGACATTTTTCTCTTCTCGAGTGTCAAGAACCATAGAAAATCGTCTCGTAATTGTCTTCTAGGCTTGAAGCCAAGTCAGCTGTAGCTGTGAACAATACATAAATCTCGCATTCCCTCTTCCGGTCTCCTTCATCTAACTGACACTTCAAGCTAAGTGATGAGAGTGTGTGGTCGCGGCGATAAAATATTTGTTTAGGTTTTCTTTCTGACGCGACTTGATCTATTTTTAGAAACAGAGCTTGCCTGTGTCAAAGATTTACAGCAGAAAACTTTGATTCCTCCAAATCTCTCCAGTTTAGGGTCTTGGCTTTGAGTCAATCGGGAAATCTAGAATCAAAATGTTCTCATACAAAAAGGAACAATTCTGCTTGGAAATTAATAACCGTCCCACGCACGAGATCTCGTGGTTGTTGCACAGCGTGCTCAGGCTCACGACCAGACCACTTCAAGGATTTGTATGGAACTTGATCGCTAGTTTAATCAGGAAACTAAAAATGACATTACATAGCCAATACATATATTTTCCTTGTGTTTCTTGATTGCTTCAAAGCCTTTCAACTGCATTTCAGCCAGTCTTTAGGTTTCCGACTCAACAAGTGACTTCGTATTACATAAAAATAGAATAACTGTCTCTTTTCGTCTCTTCTTAAAGAAGAAATCATTTTCGTGTTTCCTGTTTTCTCTAGCTAAAACTATCCTCTCTATGTATCTCTTGAATAACAATCACCAAAGACAAAACACGCACAAGGTGAATTGAATGTTCCAACACAGAATTCCATTTCACATCAGCAAAATCAAACAGTGCACCATACAAGATTATTCTGTAATCAAAACCGGAAATCGACTGTTCTCTTCGACTGTGTATGCTTCACAATCAACGCAAGTATAATCACGAAATGCTTCTGTCAGCCTTCTGACAAAAACCTATTCTAAGAACGCACCGCTGTTCGCTGTGATCTAACGCTATTTCTCTTAAATTTTACCGCAACATATTAAATATTACTGAGCGTGAAATCATTTTTAAACGACACAATTTATAACTCTTAACGGCAGGATCCCCAGACATCCTAGTTATCTGATACATCAGCGCCTAAAAATAACGAAAGTGTCTCCGACATAGCCCGATGATACAGCAGATTTCCTCTCTTGGGAATGCGGAAGAGCTCGCGAACATCAGCGAATCTTTAGACTGCGAGTAGTCTCTAATTTTGGCGATGGCGATTGTGGGGCGGGCAAAATACACACGCGCGCGCGCGAAATTTCGAGGAGACGCGACGCGAAGGGAGCGCCGAAACGCTCCTTCGAAATTTCGCGCGCGCGTGTGTATTTCGCCCGCCCCACAATCGCCATCGCCAAAATTAGAGACTACTCGCAGTCTGGCGAATCTTCACAAGAGCTCACGAAAATAACCATAGGAATGTCCTTTTTATCTCATAATTGTTGTCGCAACCATGAGATAGAAAGGACAACAGGAACAATCACAAATTTTACGATTTCGTTTTGTGTATGTTTGTGTATGTGTGTATGTTTGTTGCAGAAAAAATTTGTGCCACAGCTAAGGAAACGTGGCACCGCAAGATGAATGAAATCCTGCCAAACCTCAAGTTCACAAAACAACGCATTTGAAGCAGTTCCTAACTGGTTTAAATTGAATGCAAACACTTCATAGAACACTTCACATCCCGGGGGAGGTACTCTCTGTGGGTATGTGCCTCTGTGGTTAAGGGTTTCAGAGTCCCGGCGGGACACTCCCACCCAAAAACTCGCAGAGCACTCCCCGGGCTTCACAGACGAGAGAAAACATGACATCATTTTAGCCCTAACATTACCCAATGACGACGACGTCATCGGCTGAAAATGGTCCATTTTCTTTAAAACCTGCTGATGAATCGGGCCGTTACTGTTAGTTTTTCCTACAGTTCCAGTGTTTGTTTGCTGCCTTCCAACAAGGAAGACGGCTGGTTCGATGAAGGCAATTTTGGAGAAATTGGACCATTTTGCGTGGGGTTAACTTCGAATAAACACAGCTGGCTTTGGAGTCACCAATTAATTCTTAGTAGCGAGTAGAGTCTAAAACGGTATTTCGCACAGACCCCTTCAAATCGCTTCAAATCATCCCAAGAAGCCCTAAACAGCACACAGTAATGCACAAACACAGTTAATCGTTTTTTGCCCTGAATTGTTTCATATTACTGACAATTAAAGCGTATTTGTTACATTACAATGCATACAATGTCTTATATATTGATGAAGTATGATAATGAACTGTATGTGTGCACCAAGGAATGAGGAAACATATGCAAAAAATGCATTGCTGCCTGTGGATTTCTTGATATTGATTTTTATTAAGAGGATGAAATTTGAAACCGCTTTACATTGTTGTTTGATTTAATCAGAAAGGATGTTTATTAGTAAAAGTAAATATGATACCTTATAAAAACAAATTTTCAAAAATTTTGCTGTAGCAACGACTATTGGTTCCTCATACGAGAGTTTTTCATGGATACTGCTCTTACATCAATATTGATAAATTTTAGTCTTCAAAAGAAAAACCAGATCATTTAATGTATGAAACAACTTTATGCATGGTACATATCTGAATTTTCAAAAACTGAGTTTGACATTTTTCATTGTGGTACTATCTGATAGCCACGAATAAGCGACGAGCGACATACTTCTCTGATGAATTAGCGAAAGCGACATGAATAATAACCTAAGCCGACAGCGACCGCGAAGATTCAAAAGCGTCTGCGTTTGCGTTTTATCAGGTCTTTGTCAGGTGAGACAGGTCAGGTTTCCAGGTTCTCTGTCTTTCTCGTCGTCTCGATTGCCATCGATTTCACAGGGGTCGCAAAGGACGCAAGGCCAATCATTTTGAGAGAAAGAAAATTAGAGCATGGGGAAACACAAGGGGAAACACAAAGGTCACAAAATTAAGGTGATACAGATCGGAAAAAACACAAAAGTCACAAAAAGGAGAAGTCCCAAAGGAAAGAGAAACTAGGTGAGTGCCTATCAGAGATCATCAAATTAAAACTAAAGGTTTTAATTGACCACTGTCTGTCTTGTCTCTATACAAGGACCTACAAGTCCTACAAGGGCAGGCTGGTACCGTCCTGAGTACAATAGTGACTCAGTAATTGTTTTTTATTAAAAACCAGAACAGGCTGCACTGTTCAAACTTTATTTCGTAAAGGTCCGTTAAGAAAAAGCAGAATAAACAAAGGCGAGGTAATTACTTAGAGACATAAGTAATTTTTATTATGGACATTATGTGGCTTCGTATTTCTATCACTACCATCAGCGACATCTGTCAGTGACCAGAAATGAATCATTTTTTGACATTTTTGCAATGCTTACAACAAGCCTGTTCCAGGCTCTTAGACAGCTTAGATCTTAGTCATCCCACATTACTATCGTGGAACCTGGAGCAGACTAATTGAGAACAGATTTGCGAGAGATGTATACTTCTTGTCTTTAATTTTTAATGCACTCTCTTAATGAGCGGCATCAAAAAGCAGGGGTGTTTCTTGGTGTGGCAAAAACGAAAAATCCAGGTTCACTCCTCTGCTAAAAAGTCTGACCTTGTAGCAACAATGAGCAAGGGGCTTCAGGAACAAAGAAGATGTATTAAATACTCATCAGCAGACCTTAATACTCTTCCAATGGATAAAGAAATCAAGACACCACTAGCACTTATCGCTGCAGCAACTGACTTGCTTATGGTGTCTGACAGCCATTCTCACTCCATTTATCAAGTATGCATCAACAACAATGGGGCCTTTCTAAAAGGAACAGTAAGCTTGCGTATGAAGCTTCCTGAAGGAGCACAACCTATGGGATTGGCCTTTGACGGAAACATCGTTGTACGTTGCTGACTCGAGCAGTAATGGTGGCATCACGAAGTTCAATCCCTCAACTTCTGAAAGCCAGGTGATAGAAATGGGACACGATTTTGCCATACCTGTCATGGGTCGGATGTGTCCTCAGATGGGAGCGTTATCTTCACAGACCGCACATCGCGCGTGGTTCGACGTTTTTCACAGGCAAACTCAGATATCCGAGTGTTTGCCGGATCTGGTGCAGACAAGTCACGAGATGGTTCCAGCTTAGCAGCCTCCCTTTCTCAGCCAACAGCGTTGTGCGTTGAAGGCAAATCCATCTTTGTTGTAGATACAACTGTGGGAGCCATAAAACTCATTACTCCAAGAAATTCCCTCTGCAAGTTCCTTGAGCTACTCCATTCATTGTGCAGAATGTTTGGCGTACATCTTCGCGGAATAAAAGCAGAATGTCACACCATTGAAGAAGCTATTTCCTCTTTGAGTGAACTAAGTTCATTGATGGACTTATGGACAGATCAGGTCCAAGAGAAAATGGGGAGGAAATCAGCAACGCAGGGACCGCAGGAAACTATATCTCCAAAAAGTCAACGCATTGTTGAAATCCTTATAGAGTCATTGTCGTCAATGAAAGATATTTTTTTCAGGAGTTAAACCCAGCATTTCAAAGTTATGTTACACTGGTCGCAACCTTGACTCTTGTGGTGGAGAACTTCTACAGTCAGATGCGCTCAAGAAATGACATGCCCACCGTCTTAGAGTTTGCTTACTTCTTTGTCCCCACTATTTGCGAGTCCCTAAAGCAGTTAACGGACACTGGCTTTGTGTACTACACCTCGCCACACTCGTACTATGAAGCACCCGAGAGTACGAAGATCCCCTTCCGAGACTTGCCATCAATACCTTACCCAGCCTCCGTGGAGATGAGCAAAGAGGATCAAATGATGATGGGGGACTGGCGAGACAACTTTGGAAAACCAGTTCGCCATACACGACACTGGATCCTCTTCCAAGGCCTCCGGATTTTTCTGCCACAAATGAAATCACAGCTACACATACAGAGGTCACAGAGATGCAGCAAGTTAGCGGAGGGGCATGTTTATTTGAAGCTAATAGTGTAGTGGTAGTGAAACGCGATCATATTCGTGGATTCCCGCTCAGAGGACCCTTCTTTGTAGGAAGTATTCTAACCGACGTCAACGACAAAGAACATAATTCTCTTTGTGAAATTCAATTATTCGTTCCTTCAAATGAAGACTGTCTTTCGTTTAGATTACATGGAAGAGTAAGCATCCATCGAGATGGCATAGTGGGCAAAGTAGGGGAAGGGCATTTCCAGAGAGAGACAAATGTTCTCAAAACTGAGCGAAGCATCGTACGAGACATTTCTCAGATATCAAAATGACATCGAAGACCTTCTGCCCACGTAGAGAGTTGTGAGGAGGACAGTGATCAAGATTCTGAGGATAACAGCCCTGCAGACGTGCAGCCCTGCAGACGTTTTTACGCACCGAATCCGGGAGACCAGTTATTCGTCCAAATCGCTTGGACCTTTAGCATATAACATTCACAAGTTGTTTTTCTCTTTTTTTTTTTCAATTTCCCCTACAGCTAGCTTTACAAGACACTGAATTGACTGAGAGTTAAAACTTCTATACTACATTGTTCTTCTTGTAATACGCTAGGCGCCAGGAATATAGGCGAAATTTTAATTTGGCGTTGTTGCGCATGGGATGTCATATTCAAAAGGCAATGACAAGTGTCAATAGAAAAAAAGGAGGTCAAGTTACGAAATTCCGACGGGCGACACTGGAACGTCCTGAAATTGCGACGTTACTAGTTTTGAAATTCAGACGGAGGACATAGGTACCCCCCCCCCCCTCCTAACAGGGCCTCATTTATTCCTTGACCTGCCAAATATTTGATGTTTTAAAAACTGTTAGATTCATGGAATCCTCACAGCTCACTCTTACTCAATCAGTAACCTACCATCACATTAAAATCAGCATACTCTGCTGGCATTGGTGTACGTGCTACCTCATTATCCAACATTCGCCATGCACGACTCATATCCACCATGGACCTGTTACATATCGGGCAAGCATATCCCCTTGTATAAACAGACATACAAGAGTTTAAATTCTGTACACAGACCAATAGCAAGTACAACACCAACACAACTATTACCATAAACAGTGGAAACAATGTGCTAAAAAAAAAAAAAGAAGGTGCCACAGACGACACCTCGTTGTTTTGGTTTCTCATCTAACAAAACTTCAGTTAGTTGTTTATTAGTTGTCAATAAATAATTAAATAAATAAATAAATTATAATTTTTTTTAAAGAAAAACGGGACCACAAATCACAAATCAAGGGGCAAATAAAAGGAAAAAGAGAGGGAGCAAAAGAAAAATAAAAAATAACGTTTGTTCAACTAAACTAGTACTTACCCTGACTCAAGTAACTTCGAGAAACAAGTACTGCAACAGAAAATAGTTGTTGAATACATGTTAACAAAAGTAAACAAACTCAGTTAAGACATCCAGCACCACATGTACAAAGCTACAAATGGTGTAACGAATGTGGCAAGTGCTTGGAGGGTTAGGGATTAGGTAAAAACGGTGATAAGGTCTCAGAATATTGGCGACTGAAAATTGGTAGGTTAAGCAATGTAGGTTGGGTGTTAGTATCTTCTTTGTTAATGACTTTTGGGAAGGAATGAAAAGATTTTCTTTTTTTATTGTTTTGAGCTTTATTGGCATGAAATATTTCACAAAACAAAATAAATAAAATGAACATGTAAAATTTGAAAATCCATAGACGAACAGAATTCCATAGTCTTCTGCATAATTGGATAATACTCCTCGCAATGTGTTGCCATAACACATAACTTTTCGGTATTTGCAAGTCCCTCATTCTCTATAATTTGAAAATAAAACCGTCACACGGTTTGCGTGGGCTTCCTTATAAGTAACATTACTTTGCACTGCCACTGTTCCTCATTACAGATTGTTTAAGGTGTTTCGGTACAGTTTTTTTGGGACCATACCTAACTTTTAGAATCAGCTCTGAGACAGTCTTCTCCTTGTCAAAGAAACGTGAAATTTGCAATACTCGTTGGTCTTGGATTGGAGTTTAGCGCGGTTTACATTTTGTAAAAATCGGTATTTCCATGACAACGATAAACAAAAATCCTCGAAAACAGTAAAATTGAAATTTTGCGCGATCCAGATTTCACTTTGTTTGCCATTTGCCACTATGTGGCATATGGCAAACAAAATATACAAAAACAAAAAAACAAAAAAAAATTTCTGTATGTTTGTTTTGAAGTAAATCACAAAAACATTTTCAACCTTAGATTTTGCGAAGTAATAGTAAATGCGCAGAAAAATAATCAATGCTTTGTTGAAATGGCTAGAAAAAAATGTTAAAATGTGTCTTTTACTTATTATTTTACGCTTAGAACGTTTTGTTGAAACTGGTGTGCGCGATCTCGAGAACGAATTGTCTTTCTAAGATCATTCGCGTAATAATTTTGTGATAATTTTTGAATTTGAGCGCTTTTGCGAAAATCTTAAGAACGGCTCGATAGATTTCTTTAAAACATAAAACACGCGTCCTTGACGATGTGAACAATTTTATTACTGAGTCTTATTAACATTGATTCAGTAGAACACTTTAACATTTAACGTTAAAGAGGACTTATGAACCGACGGAAAAGCTTGCGTTAAATATTCACAGTTGGCAAGTAAATCAGTGCTAATACATTCAGAGTAATGCGCAATGCATTCCTACGTGATTTTTACTTTTCGTTGTAATCTACAGCGCAGAAAAGAACAAAGAAACCACATAAAAGTCACGAAGAAATGATTCACGCATTACTTTGAATATATTAGCATTTAATTGTCAACTGTGAAGTTGGTCTTGTATTGAAGCATTGATTATTTTTCGGCGCATTTACTATTACTTCGCAAAATTTAAGGTTGAAAATGTTCTTGTGATTTACTTCAAAACAAACATACAGAATTTGTTTTTGTTTTTCTGTTTTTGTATATTTTGTTTGCCATATGCCACAGTTTAAGATGTTGGCATATGCTGTTCAAAGTGAAATCTGGATCGTGCAAAATTTCAACTTTACTGTTTTTGAGCATTTTTGTTTATCGTTGTCATGGAAATATCGATTTTCACAAAATGTTCAATCCAAAACCAACAAGTGTTGCAAATTTCACGTTGATCCGAGAAGAGGAAGAATGTCTAAGAGCCGATTTTAAAAGTTAGGTATGATCCCAAAAACTGTATCGAAACACCTTAAGAAAGCTGATCTTGTGAATAACTAATTTCATCCATACCTAGGTGACACCCTTCCCATTACCGTCCAAATATTTTCTTCCAAAAATAGAAATATTTCACAGAGCGGCCCCCTGTGAAAGGGAAGGCTCCGCCCCCCTCTGAAACGCTTGGTTACTACAATCATTCATGGCGAACGCCAAAGTAACGGCCACATAGTGGATATCAAGGAGAATGTTGATACTACATGTAGAATTATAACGAGCTAGATGTTAATTATGTATAGTGTTCAAACACGAGTAAGCAATCAAATTTAAGTTGACTCTAAAACTGTACAAATACGCAAGTCTGAAGATCTTGACTGATAAACCCGAGACTAAAAATTCAAATTCTATGGAGTTTACCTAACACCAAAACAGCGTGTTCGCCTCTTAACTATGAAAAAAGTCTTGGACTCGGCTGCCACTGTTTTTCAACTTGAAATCAACTCGTTGAATGGGAGCGACCTTCGTTGTACAAACAGTTTAGACACGTTAATTTAACACTTGTTCTTTACGGTGGATTTAATTGCAGCATACGCGTATACATATTTGTCGCATTTTTCGCGCGTACCCTGTTGCAAATAAACGTGTGGATAAAAACACTAAGCGTGCGAAACGTATATTGTTTTTCGCGTGATTAAAATGTACAGCAACATAGCGGAAAGTAAGGAAAGCGTCAGAAAAACTATTTCTTGGGCGGTTAATTGCCTTTAAACGCTGTCGGGTACGTAATAACTAATTACAACTTAGAGACTAATGGTGGAAGTTCTGAGAATATGGCAGGCACAGAAAGAGAATAATGGCATAAAGGAAAGATGATCATATACTTTCTTCTATTTTTCTAAGGGGAAATAGTTCAACTGACAGGCTTCTTCAGATTTACCAGTGGTACCAGCAAACTTATTTATGTTACCTGCAAACCCTTGATAATTAAAATTCAGAGGATGGGAAATTCGACAGCCTGTTTATTTGCATCGCAGTCAGTGTACGCATATAGGCTCTGCGATTAATCAATGGTGTATCGATTTATCGCATTCATTGTTCAATAAATTTGCACTACAGCAGCACGGGAAAACGCAAACCTTTCGCAAGTATTTCCCTCCTTTGGGAGAACTAACCAAAAGCGACAGCATCAAAGTAGCCGATGAAGTATGAGTGCACACTGGAACGCGCCATTGATTTATCGCTTGCCCCATAAGCGTAACCTTAACGCGCTGTAAGCAAACAGCTTAAGGCCGCGGGTGACAAGCTGCTCATGAATAAATTTCTAAGGCAAAAGTTTGGTGGAGGTCTTACGTTAAAAAACTTAAGATCTTGATCGCTTGGGAGCCGATTTCGTTTCAACTTAATAGAGGGCTTGAGGAATGTTGGAGGTGCAACAAGATTGTTTTTCCTTTGATAAATTGCGTTTCTTTGCGATGCTTTGAGCTTCCAAAGTTAAGATATGGTAAAACGCGACTCCGTGTCCAAGTTTTCTCCTCGTGGAGAAGACAACGCTTCTTGATTTTGCCACTAATTGATCAGTTAAAACCTCTATTGTGTCACAACAGAAGCCGATTTTGTGATTTCAAGTTCCACTGAAAGTTATAGGCCTTTAAATTAGTAAAATCGTCCTTATTTAAATTTGAAGACTTAAAACTTCTCTTAAAAAACCTGTTTTAAAAAAGTGCTTCTGTTGTGA
>OZ024896.1:24615491-24627991 GCA_964017195.1 Siderastrea radians
ATTCTTTTATAAATTCATTACATTGCTTACAATTACAGGCCAAGAAGTTATTCAGATGTGAATGAGGTCAACAATAGAGCTACGTGTATTACTATATGATTGTTGAATACGAAAGCAGTAGTATTTGAACTCAGCGGTCAGACAATACGTCTCCCAATGCAGTTGGCCAATCAGTGCACCTGAACAGATTCTGGATAGATCTACGTCATCAGTGACAATATATGGAATTTCTGGGGCCAGTTGTATTATGTTCACCACAAACATGGCCGGCAGCATCCACAGGAACCTAAATTTGCAGATAGAAACACTGAATGGGATGTGTCGACTGTTGTTTAGTCAGTATCACGAGACCCATTATAAGCTTTTACCTCATAACATATTGGACAAGCTGAACGTGAACTCTTCTCTATGCACTAGTAATAAAAAGGAAATTTTATTAGTCATACTGTCCATACAAACACAGAAAGCAACAAACTGCAGTCCAACTAAAATCTATAAAAGATCTATGTTTTCTCACATAGGTCAAAAATGAAAGAAATAGATCTTTTCAACTTCTGCTGCTGAATGCTCGATTCTTTATCTTAATATCCATTTTACTTTTGGGAGTTCCGCATACTTATCTATTGTTTAACTATTTCTTAAAGCATAAAAGCTTCCATTTTACTGTTTTTCTTGATGATGATGTAAAGTAGCATCAAAATGTCATCGTTTTTAACGATGTTTTACAATTTCTCTTATGGATTTGTCATAAAATTATACAACTTATTGAAAAAAAACTTTCTTGGGTAAAAAGGACAAGCCATCGGAAGGCAGCACTGAGGTTGACTTGGTACTCTAACATTTTCATTCCCAGAGAGTTTTTATAGTATATTTAGCCTTGCTGTGTTATTCTAACATCCAGTGAATCTGACAATACAAGCAAGTTTCCTATTTACCAGAAAACCAATTGGTGGTATTGTTCAAATTTTGTACTTAGACAACATTTGGTGTACTGAAAACAAATCATTTACATTACAAACTTGTTCTAGATAATGTTGATAGTCATTACTCTACATACTGCACAGGGGAAGAAGGAAGGTGGAAAACTGTTTCTTTTTTTTTTTTTGAGAGGAGGTGGCCCTATAAAACAGATTTTCATCGATCAATAATGGCACTGACTTGCTGCAGATTCATGAACCACTACGGTACATCAATGGAATTTCTTTTGCTCAAAAACCCTAAAAAAAGAGGGGTTGTAAAAAGACAAGATTTTTAACCCTTTAAGCCCCAAAGCAAGATGCTTGTTCAACGATCACTATTCTCCATGCATTTCCTCGACGTCTTGTTTGGAGAATCTTATCACCTGTATGTCTGATCAAATAGTGATATTACAAGGGGATGCTTGTCACTATTGGGGCTTCAAAGGTAAATTACAGAAGTCTAAAGTTGGTGAAATGTTGGTCTTGTTTTCTTGATGAAAAATCAAAGAGGTAAAAAAAGATTGTTCAATAAACTCCAGGCCCCAAATAAATGTTGGTTTCAAATATACATGGGGGGAACAATGTCAAGTTCATAAAAATGCCCCCAGTGTTTAATCAAGACAATATTAGTTTTACATTGAGGGTTTGGAAACAGTACTTCACCCACCTTGTGTGAATCTTTCAGTTGAATTCCTAGGCACATGTCACATCTACTGCAATGAAAGAAATTCTCCTCTCCACCCACTCTGTAATATAGAACTGTCATTAATGAGACAGTGTAAACAATATCTGTAGAACCAAAATTTTTGTCTGAAAAATGAGACACATGTAGTTGGCCATTGAGTGTAAATGGAATTTTTTTCCCAGCATATGTTTTCAGTTGCTGTTGGCTAATGTTTTGTGAGAATCAGGTTGAAAGGTGACTGAGATATGGTTTTATTGAAAGGTAGTGCGAGGTCAAGTAATTTTTTACTGCAAAGGTCATGTGAGGAATGTTGGTGGGCAAAATAGAAATGGCACAAATTGGGGTAACATTTGCCCCAGAATTGTTGTTAAGTATTATTTTGTGCTTTTTCAAAAATACACAACGGTAAAGCTAATTCTACACAGTTATAAAATTGTGCAGTTTCTTGAGTCTTATGGTAGGACTTGAAAACAAATTAAGTTACCATAAACCACCTCTGTCCTCTGGTAACAATTTGAAGGGCTCCGGGCAAGGACGTCTTTAGGGACCTTTTGGGTTACCATTTTCTTTTTTGCTGCAAAGAGCCCAAATTTTTGCAT
Source organism: Siderastrea radians (assembly GCA_964017195.1). Taxonomy (NCBI): domain Eukaryota; kingdom Metazoa; phylum Cnidaria; class Anthozoa; order Scleractinia; family Rhizangiidae; genus Siderastrea; species Siderastrea radians. Next base: position 24,617,735 of record OZ024896.1, read on the forward strand.
GTGGACTCAGATTTAGTCAAACAACATCGCTGATCTGTATGTTTTTTTTTAGATCATTTTCCCTTCCAAATATATACCGTAAGCACTTTTCCCGCGGGAACTGCAGCATTGCTGCTTACCAAAGAAAACAAAATTAACATTGCTTATTGAATCTGCCAACTAAGCCACTAAAGGTATGAAGAAATACTGCAGCTAAGTTCTAACGTTTAAAATTATTAGGGAAAACATACCCCAGACAATTGGCTGCAAAATTGTTGAGACGCTTCAGCCTAAAACCCACTTCTAAATACTCAATACTGCTTTCACCCACAATAGATACCCCATTCAATGTTGTCAAGGTTTCGGTATTTTGGACATAGCATAGGTAGCAAACCAACATTGAAAGAGGGGGTGGGGTGGGAGGAAATGGATTGTGTGAGTGAAGTCCAAGTTTCAACGTGCATATTATAGTGTCTCAAGTATTTCTGCAAGTAACTGTGTACAAATCACTTTACTTCAATAATGCTTTGCTCAAACTTCTTATAGTATGTAATGTTGTGGTGGGATCTGATGGAAGAGTTGAGTATGTTAGTAGTGAAAAAGGAGTTTCTTCTGCGAGCAATAGATAATAAGAATGATGGTGACTTCTATGCAGACTTCATACATTTTTTTTTATTATATTTTGTCCAGGAAATTTTACACTGAGTATTTTACAGTATTTACAATACATTCTTACTTAAAGCTAAATAAGAAACCAAAAGGAGGATGCACGGTAGTTCCCATTTTGCCAATGTTCAGCAATTATTCTCAATACGGCATTTATCTTTGAATTGAGTAGTAAACTCTCGGAGGGAGGTGGCTTTGTTGTTTAACTTACTTGAATATAGATAGTGGCACATAAAGAGGGTGGTATAGTTAAATTTCTTCGTTATTTTTCTATCGTATAAATCAGAAATTACACCAAATAACATTTCTTCTGTTGTTGGGGTGATCTGACACGCGTTTGTTGCGTTAAACCATTGCAAAATGTCTTTTGCAAATGCCTTCGTAAAAGAGCATTCAATAAATGTGTGGCCAATGGAGTCGTTCTGTCCGCAGTATATGCATTCATCATCCTCCTTGATACCAAATTTGAATAATTCTCTCTTCGTTACTATAATTCTATGTATGAACTTGAAGTGAAACTCTGAGTTTATTTTCCTTACAAAAAATTTTTAGCGACTTAAAGATCCTACACCAGGAATCTTCGTTTACAGGGAGACTTTTACTCCACCGTTTGGCACCAGTTTGATTGGCAGACTTCATACATACAAACTTTAAATACATGTTTGGAAAGAATGGCAAACGTCACTCAAAACTATTTGTACAAGATAACAACACTATTTTAAATAGTGTGAAGGCGCAAAAAGCTTTATCCGCAGTAGGTTTCTTTTGTTTTCTGTTTTGAACAAAAGGCAGCAGAAGACACCGAATGCATTTTTTGGCCCATGTTTTCTCCCAAACTAAAAGCAGAAAACAGCCAAAAAAATACAGGGCAACATTTAGCATGCAAAAAGAAGCCTGTATGTGAGAAATATAAAGCATTCAATTTTTGAACAAAACGAAATAAACCACCCAAAAAGTCACTCTAAACTTAATAGATGCCGAACCCAATGTAATAATGCTGAACCCAATTTTAATAATGCTGAACGCAATTTAATAAACGGAGAACCCAATTTAATAACGCCCAACCCAATTTAATATTTTTTAATGACGCCGAACCCACTTTCAGAAACCTGGAGTGCAATTTACTAACAGCAAATGCAATTTAATAATGCTGGACCCAATGTAATAATGCCAAATGCAATTTAATAAATGCTGAACCCAATTTCATAGTCAGTCAAATAAAGATTTTATTTGTCTTCTTGTTTCCTTGTGGAGAGGCCTACCCGACCTGCACCCGTCCTAGCGCATTAATATATAAGCAGGTCTGAACATTTTGAAAAATCCGTGACAGATTGAGAATCTCCTTTCGACATTCGAAATCCCTCTCTGAATCTCAAGAAAGAAAAGAAGAATGCCCAAATATGAAGAATGTGACTCGTCACGTTGTTTGAATTTTGGAGTTTCTGTTTATGCATGACTTACATCAACTGTGAAACAAGCCTCCACCCCATGTTTGCAAAAAAATTCTTTGGAGCTCTTTGGAGATCGCACTGTAGTATGGAAGTACCACAAGTTTTTTTTGTTGTTGTTGGAAGTATGCTCTGGGAGTTCAGGGTGTTTGACACTCGAAGATGGAGCAGTGGAACCATTCCGGTCCCAGATTGGACTGGTATCGTGTGAACACCTGGACGGGTCCGTTTTGGTTCCAACAGTGCACTTTGAAACTGCTCATACATTCTGCGTATGCTTAATTGGTAGAAACAGCTGAACAGATGTGCTTGCGTTGATTCAGTACTGGACTGGTACTGGACTGGTCCTGGACTGATCCCATGTGAACAGACCCTGTTCACATGTTCCAGTCCTGGAGCAGAAGTATAAATTATGGGAACTGTTCTGTGTGAACATGGCCTCAGTCAATGCTTTAATAGAAAAACTGAAAAACTGGTATTACCCAAGCTTTTGTTTGTTTCATTAACTGTACATATTCCACTGAGTGGAAACCTAATGGTGGGCTTGCCCAGGCAGTAGCATAATTACAGTTTGCGCCTGTCACAACAAATGCTTTAACCCATTAACACCCAGCAAGCTTCGAAAAAATGGTACTTTTAAGCAGCAAATGGCCTTTTTTAGCCCTGGTTGATCCAATTTTGTCCCAATCCTCGCGAAAAGTGCTTTCTAGCATGAACAGTTGCGGTTTCTTTTGGTTTCAGGATGTTTTCTAGCATTTGGAGTTCGGGAATGCACACAATTCAAAATTTTGAGATAGTCTTTTTACGCGCAAAACTCCCCAGTCTATGGCTCTTCAAGATTTAGCGCACAAGCCCGTTGCTTTCGTTCTCATTTCGATTTTCGATTTTTGCTGTTGAGTTAGCCATACGACCACAGTTTCTGGTGATGAGAAAAGTTTGGCCTCAAAGCTCGTTTGAAAAGGAAAGAGTTGGCCAAAAATAGCAGTCGGTGGGAGGGCCATGATTTTCTTGTGTTTTTGAGGTAAAAGTTTCGTGGTTTTCTGGCTGTTACTCAGGTTTCCTTTTTCCGATCACGGTCGTTCAGGCATCATTTACAAGATCTTTTTGCATTACATTGACTGACCATCAAAGCTTTTCAGGGTCACGTAAACTGATGACGTCACAAGTGGAACAAGACGCCTGCTCATTCTAGGGCGCATAGGGGCGCATTGGGCATCAGTGGGTTAATAAAAAACACTAACTGACTTCTTGATCAAATTTAGAGTAATGCATAACATAAGCACTTATGGTTCATTGACCATCAACATATGCCAAGCTTCCTGCCAAAAGCTCTTGTAAGTGACCATGACCAGCTCTAATTGTGACCACTTTTCTGAATTCCCAAGGTGGTTGCTAACGAGAGCGTCAACTGTATTTAAACAAATGATTTCATAAAAGTGATGTTTTCACTTCACCTGCAAATTCCACAAGCATTACAATGAAACTGTCCTCTTTCATGGTCATCAAACAATCGACAAATCGCGCAGTAATACCGTCCAAACTTTACACCACAATCTTGACAGTGAGAAGCCACCTAAAACAAATAAAAAATGGAAATTATGACAGGCACAAACTGTAATTATGCTACTGCCTGGGGCAAGCACCATTAGGTTTCCACTCAGTGCAACAAATGTAACAAACAAAAGCTTAATGGGTAATTCCAACTTTTCAAATTGACCCAGTAAGAGTGTACATAATATTCACTGATATTTAGAATGATCTGACAAATTGTATCCAGCAGCTCAAGACTGATGTTGTGTTGCCCTTCCTCAAGGTTGAACAAAGTGACAATGCATAAGGTAATGAAATACAATAAATTATTCCACTTGACTGCAGATCAAGTGGATTATGCTTAAAGGGTCTATATGAAGTGAAAACTAACTAAAAAAACTTAAAGTTAAGCTTATTTGGAAGGCCTTTCAAAATGGTGAAGAATGGTGTTTTCTTTTTTGTAATATCTTGTCTCATTCTAGAGATATTCAAATTAAAAGGATACAAGTGATGATGTCACAAGTAGTGACAGTGTGTAGACAAACCACAAAATCAAGAATATCTCTGGAAACATAGGGGCATTGTAGCTGAAACTTGGTACCAGTAATGTACCTTAAGAAAGACACATAGTAATGCATACGGTGATGTTGCCATGGCAATGGCTTAGCTTCTAGGGCTCTTTTTTGCAAGAATGTCGTTTGCCCTTCTAGGTTTAACAAACAGTACTTTGTCCACTTTCTGCTGGTTAATGAGGAAACAAAGCACAATATGGGCATTACGTATGTTTGGGACAGGTCTTTCTCTTGCTATAGAGTCACATATGGTAATGTTTGGTTTACAACTGAAAGAGACTGGAGCCAAGACTGTTGCCATGGCAACAACATGCCATGTGTCTTTCCTAAGGTACAATATCGGTGTGTAGGACTGGTACCTAGTTTCTAGGAGTGGTTACCTAGCGATGCACATGCAGTAGCCCAGGAAGTGTGATGTTCACCGTTGTACGCAGCGTGTTCGCTTGCCCTGTTTTGAGCTACATTAAAGTCTTTCTAGCTTTTTAGCAGTTCATCCTATGCTCATTACACTGGTGGCAGCAATGGGGTCGCACTGAGTAGATCTGCCAGAAGTGAAATTCTCTGGTCAAGAAGACGTGCGTGAATTTCTGCGGGACTTTGGAATCTACGTAGCTGTCAATGAGTGGAAGGATTTAAAAGCAGGCCAGTACTTGGCTGCATGTGTATTTGAAAGATGACGCGAAAGCCTTTTATCACCAACAGTCTGAGACAGTGAGGAAAAGTTTCAAGGAATTTTCGAAGGCTCTGAAGCAGAGATATGAGGGATGACTGGCCTTGTTGAAGTAGAAGAGAGGCTTTAATTCTAGGAACCAAAAAGAAGGTGAACCAATCCATTCGTGTCTGGCTGACCTAAGAATGGCCTATGACAGAACCTATGCTCCTCCTACAGTCAATGAACTACCGAAAGCCCTACTGCAGCACGGAAAAAGAAATTAAAACAGTGAACAAATTGGCACTCTTGTGTATTGTGAGGCGAGGAAGGCTGAGGATGTTTTATGCCAATTTGTTAATGGGCTCAAGAAAGATCAAACGGAAATACTGATTTGGCAAGCTGATCTTTTGAAGACTCCAGTCCAGACTGTTGTCAAGAGAATTGCCACACTGGAGGAGGAGAGTGGTCGAGTGCCAAAGGTGTCAGCTATAAGCGAATCAGGTGGTGGAGACAATCCTACAGGTGCAAGCAACCAACTCGGTGAAACTGAAGAAACTGTGAGTAGGATGGTGGAACAGAAGCTAGGGCAGCTAGCAAAAAGTTCCCTGAGGGCCCTTTGTCTGCAGCTGTACGGAGGGGAGGAAAACGTACCGGTAGGCAGAGACCTGGCCCAAAGTCCACTGATGTTTGCAGAGCTTGCAATGGCTGCGCCCACTGGGCTCGTAGCTGCCCAACTTTAAACGAGAGTGGGTCAGGCCATTAGGACCCAGACACCAGCCCTAAACACTAGTAAAGGGGTCAAATACCCATACCGTTCTAAGAAAGAGGGCATTGTTAACATTAACACTGTGTATAAAGTGAAGCCTGCAAGTAGAAAGAATTATTATGTTGAGGTGACTGTGAATATGGAGAAGTTAATCTTCCTGGTGGATACTGGTGCAGAAGTAAGCCTGATATCTAAAAGTACTCCTGGTTTGGTGGTCAAGGATTCACACTTTTTTCCTGTTTCAATAACACACCAGCCAGTTACAGATCGTGGGGAAGTAGAAGTAGTGTTGGAGCTGGGGGGGGGGGGGGTGTTCAACAGCAATGGAAGTTCCTCGCGGTTGATAACTTAAGAGAGTCTGTGTTAGGAGCAGATTTCATTGAAAGTCACCACAAGAGTTCATGGCAAATCCGTGATGGTGCCCTGTGGTTAGATGACTGGAAAATTCACCTAGTTGATCATCGCAAATGCAGTAGTGCATTGGTTGAAAACAACTACTCTCCTGTAGTTGCCAGGTGCACAGTAGAATTGCCTGCAAGACATCAGGTCTTGATTCCTGTGCAGACTAAGGATGGAGACAGTGGAACTGGGCTGTTTTGGTCCACGAGGACACCAGGCGGGGTGTTGATGACTAAAACTGTCATTGATGGTGAAAAGAATGGAGGTTTCTGGGCGAAAGCTGTTAATCTGTCTGATGAGAATGTGATGTTGTTTAAGAACCAGAAAGTTGGGATTCTTATTGACATTGATGATGACTGTTCAGAATCTTTCAACCTCACTTCGGAAACTGATTGTCCAACTGTGTCTTACATCTCAGGTGATTTGCATAAAGGAAATTTGGAGGAACTTGGCATTGACTTGTCAGTGACCTGGGTAGTACACAGAAAGGCCAGCTCAAAAATTTACGTCTCTCTTGTGCTTTTTTTTTTCAAAGGGTAAACGTAACATTGGCAAATATTCTGCAGGGGTGCAGCACCATATTCCTCTGAAAACTGGTCCTACTCCAGTTTAACAGCAGCTTCATAAAGTCCCTTTTGCCTGTCAAGAAGGTGTCAAGACAGACTTAAAAGCTATGTTGGAAGATGGGGTTATTGCAAAATCCACCTCTGAGTGAGCTATCCCTCTGGTCATTGTCAAAAAACCTTCGAGGATCTGAGAATATGCGTGGATTACAGGAAATTAAATGAAGCTACAAGGGTAGCTAGTTACCCTCTCCTGAACATGACCTAAACACTGGACAATGCTCTTTTCTAGTAGAGGAATGTTCTAGAAGGCCTCAAAGAGACAGGCACCCACCTGTCTGGATGCGGGACTATCATGTGGATATTTAGACTATTCACATGACATTAAGTTCATCATCTCTAAGAAGGATTCTGTCCTGGGGGATAGTGTAGGACTGGTACCTAGTTTCTAGGAGTGGTAGCCCAGGAAGTGTGATGTTCAACTGTTGTACGTAGTATGAGCGGTTTGTCCTATGCTCATTACAGGTGCCAAGTTTCGATTATCCTTAACCCATTCTTTCCAGAGATATTCTTCATTTTGTGAGTTGTCTCCATGCTGTAACCACTCATGACATCATCAATTTCTAATTTGCATAATACAAAAACTTGAATATGTATGGAATGAGTGAAGATACTGCAAAACAGAAAACACTGTAATCCTTCTTTACTTTGACCATAGCAATGGTAATGGACAGCCCCTCATTTTAAAGGCAGAGTTTCACGGTTCAGCGCCTGTGCAAGCGATGACTTGAGCGCTGTCAAGATAATTGTTTTTAGACCAATTAGAAGCACGTTCCAACCCTGGCGGGATACGGCGGTAAATTGTTATATCGTGTCATGAAATGACAGGCCAAGCACGACTGCCGCTAGTTGTTGAAGTTATTCCAGCCTTCAAAATAGAGCTTGCCCACGTACAATGGTAACAGCTTTGTCCCTTTGATCAAGATTTCTCCCTTTGATCAAGATGATTTGAAGGCGACACAGCGAAATTGTGCCGGTAAATTGTGTGGTTGACCTATTGATCTGGAAGAAACCTCAAGCTGTGATACTGTTTGGAGTGTTTGATGTTCTTAGGGCCGTTTGAAATCTTTGTGCCTCTGTGTGTGCTAGTTCTTTGGCAACTAGTTAGGTTTTTGTCCTCAGTTTAATTGCAAGATTCCTAAAAACCGCCTGAAAGAGTGATGTTTAATTTATGAAAGGATCCACGAGTTTCTTAATACGTAATTTGATGTTTGCTTGCGGTCATCTGCAAGACATGTAACTTTCTTTATCACGGATGTCAGATCCAAATTAATTATTCTGAGACTGTTGCCATCTCTTTTGATCATAAAGAAGCTACAGCTTCTAGCGCTGCCGTTTTAACTCCACTTTCGTGGTTGTGGTTAAAGTAGAAATAGAATTCTTGGAGTTAAAACATTGCACCTCCGTTGTCTTATGACGAACTACTAGCATCTAACTGAGAGATCTCCAGCAGCAATTCGGACTCAAGGATTCTTCAATCTCATGAATGTACTGTGTTTTGCCGTCCCGTCGTCAGTCTACCACGACGTCTCTTCTGACCATCCATTGACTAAAATCATTCTGTAAAATGCCGATTTCGGCTGCTAAATCACTTTCAACATTATAAAAATCGAACTAATATTTACAACAGGAAATAAAGACTATCAAAAGTGGAAAGCGAAGAGCGGATGTGCAAAATTAGGGTGCGATTTCAACGGATTTTTCCACCATAAGCTCAGTTCGAATTTAGTGTCGACCCGTACAATTTATTTTTTAGCCATTCCGCTCGCGCATGCGCTTCTCCGTGAACAGCGGACTTTAAATAATGTCAACTATCTCAAAATCTAGTCAGACACTTTATGACAAAACTTGAGGTATTTGAACTACTCAACCTACACAACTTGCATGTGAAATTTGAGAAAAATCTGTAAGACCGTGTTGAAGTAAATCATGAATTATCTTTCACGGGCTGATTTTGGTCATTCCTGCAGTTTTCTCCAATAATTAAAGAAAGATAAAAATTAACGCTTTCTCTTTTCAGTTGAAAGATCTTTTATGATTGCAAAACATTCTTAATGTTTCTTAATGTTCTAATGAGCTTCCTAGGTGGCTGCGATTTTAAGATATTTATATTTAAAAACTGCTAAAATGAAGCACAAATCAGTCAAGAAGTCCGTAATTTGCATAAATAGAAATATTTCTTAACTGCCCTTACAGATTTTCCTTTTAAATTGACTGCCGTTAGAATGATAATTCTTTTTTATGTTTCAGCAAGTTTTAGGCTGAATAAACATTGTTATTACACAAAACTTTGAATTTATCAACTGAGTTGATAAGGTAAATTGGCCACCATAAAGAGATTGAAAGCTGACATTTTGAGCGTTAGCCCTTCATCAGAGTGGTTCACTCTGACGAAGGGTATCATGAGCTAAATGAGGGGATGTCCATAATACCATTGCTATGGTGATGGCTATTGCTAGGAAACCAACAAAACTAAACTTTGATCATATGTCATACACAAAATTTTGATTTCAAAAGGTACACTCCAAGGCCAAAAAAACTGTTGCTAGCCTCCTTAAAACAGAGACAAGAATTTCTTGAAAGGTGTAAAATAACAGCCACATTCTTCTTCCACATGGTACAAAAACAACCAAAAGTATATTGCTCATGAGTACACTGGTTTTTAATGCAGGTATAACACCCAAAATAAATATTTTAAAACATCAATATCAGTACAGCCCGTCAATATCAGTACAGCCCTGGGTACCTAAGAAGTAAAAAAAGAAATGAGGAAGGTGTTTCCTTTTTTGTGATAGCTTCTCTTGTTGCAGAGATTTTCAAGTACCGTATAAACTTGTGTATAAGCCACACTCATGGATAAGCCCCACCCCCCATTTTTCAAGCTTCATTTTGAAAAAAAAATTAAACTTATTAAAAGTGGAGCGACTTTGCGAACAAAATTACAAAAAATTAATTATAAGAATCTGGAGCAAACAATTGTAAAAGCAACAAGAAATTCTGAAGAATTTACAGGTGGTGGATAGTCTCTCACCCCCCACCCCCCCCCCCCCCTTTTCCTGAGGAAAAAAGGTTTCTTTAAAAAAAACTTAGTAGTTCGTGGTTTCCGGTGACCTGTTATGGACAATTTGCACTTCCGGTATGTAAGCAATTAAATGTAAACATATTACCGGTGACAGATGACTATTCGAGAATGTCTGGTATTTGACAGATAATTTGGTTAACTGATAAAATCAATAGCAGCTTGAGAACTTTGTTTTGTTTGTTTCGCGGATGCAATCAGTGACCTCTGTACGAGTTCTAGCGAGACATTTTCAGATAGAGAGAAACCCTGTGGCTTTATGTGAAGAAATTAAAATCATTCTTAAGGTGGCTTGAAACAGTTTTGTTGGGCGTGTGCAGACTGGGTTCCAATTTTACCCGTGAGACTCAAAAATTAAAACAAACAAACAAAAATGGCGTCGCGCTCTCATCTGGATTTAATATTTTGCACCAGTTTAAAAGCTGCGTGTAGGCAAGGTTGAAAACGACTGGAACTTAGGTGACAATTCACTTGAATCTTGTCCTCTTCAATGTTGTCAACGCGATCGTCAACTCAGCCGCACATGAAGCGCAGTAAGCTTAT